>JAMRYA010000058.1:0-289254 GCA_024447215.1 Panagrolaimus sp. LJ2400
GGATCTTACCTCATCTAATGCTCTGAAAAAATTCTTCGGGATTCTTTCTTTTTTCTAGCCTGTCTAGTTTTTTTCTTTTTTAAGTCACTTGTCTAAAATTGTTACTTAATATTTTCTTTCAACCCTTTATTTTGTTATTTGTTTGTTACTTTCTTTAAATAAAAATCATATCTGTTCTTATAGTTTTAACCAACTATACGGTGCTTATTAGTACCACAGTGGTTAATTAATTTTTGGGATCTGGTTGAATGCGGAAGCTTGCTTCCCTTTGACCGCGGGTCGACCTGGTATTGCACATACCTCCAGGAACGGCCCATTCCCCTTTGGGGGAAAAATAATATTATTACTATTAAAACTTTTTTTTAAAAAGAAGGTATCGTATAGTTGGTTAATATTAATATCTTAATATAAGACAAATAAAATCTTTAAAAAATAAATAAAACATTAAGTGAATGTTTCTTCTCTTTCACGGCACCTGAATGATGTTAAAAATGTGTATTATTTTGTTGACCCACTTATACTATTTTTTAAATATTTTGGTGTTGAAAGTAGAGATTTTTTTGGATGATTTTATTTTAAAAAAGAAAGAATAGTTGATAGTAAAAAAGTGGTAATAAAAATAACATTTTTGTGTTTTTAATTGATTAATAATGTTTAACATGAGATCTAAAAAAAGTAGTGTTTTTGTTGCATAATTTTTGTAGTAGCAAGCTGAAAATGGGACAAATGACAAAAAATGAGAAAGAAAATTGTTTTTTGTTGACTTTTTTTATAATTGCAGTTTTTTTGTTCTCGGCCTATAGATATACTACACTATGATCTTAGCCAATAGGCCGAGATAAAAATTTTTAGCTGAAATACAAAAAATTGTTAAATTATCTTTTTTTTTGTTTAATTGCATTTTTTGAGTAAAAAAAAGATAAAAAAGCACTATTTTTAACAAAATAAAGCAAAAATAAATGATAATTTAATTAAAAAAATATCAAAAAGCTTGGAGCACTCGAGATTCCCAGGAGGGTCTCCCATCCAAGTACTAATCGAGCCCAGCAGTGCTTAACTTGCCAGATCGGACGGGATGGCGTGTGTTCACTGCGGTATGACCCCAAGCGACAAAAGCACTTCTTTTTTGACGGACGTGAAAACGAAGAAAAATGCAAAAAACAGCAGCAACAAAAATGCATCAAAAATGGTTCTTTTTTTGATTGTCAATGCAAATAAATATAAATATTGTATTTTATGTTTAAAAAATAATTAAACAGTAATAATGTGTTTATTTTTAACATTAAAAAAAAAGATTTTAAATGTTTCTGTCATTTTTTGTATTTTTTTAAAAAAGTTGAGTTTTTTAACAAAAAACAGCAAAATGCATCTTTCTTTCTTTTTTCTTTTTTTGTGAACCCTCTTTTTTTATTTTTGTGCAGAGAAATAGCACCTCTTTGCTTCTTTTTCCCGTGTGGTGTTTTGCCTTCTGAGGATAAAATAAAAGTGGATATTTAGAGGTCAAAAACGACCTTTCAAGTTATCGCTTCTCGGCCTATTGGCTAAGATCAAAGTGTAGTATCTGTTCTTATAGTTTTAACCAACTATACGGTGCTTATTAGTACCACAGTGGTTAATTAATTTTTGGGATCTGGTTGAATGCGGAAGCTTGCTTCCCTTTGACCGCGGGTCGACCTGGTATTGCACATACCTCCAGGAACGGCCCATTCCCCTTTGGGGGAAAAATAATATTATTACTATTAAAACTTTTTTTTAAAAAGAAGGTATCGTATAGTTGGTTAATATTAATATCTTAATATAAGACAAATAAAATCTTTAAAAAATAAATAAAACATTAAGTGAATGTTTCTTCTCTTTCACGGCACCTGAATGATGTTAAAAATGTGTATTATTTTGTTGACCCACTTATACTATTTTTTAAATATTTTGGTGTTGAAAGTAGAGATTTTTTTGGATGATTTTATTTTAAAAAAGAAAGAATAGTTGATAGTAAAAAAGTGGTAATAAAAATAACATTTTTGTGTTTTTAATTGATTAATAATGTTTAACATGAGATCTAAAAAAAGTAGTGTTTTTGTTGCATAATTTTTGTAGTAGCAAGCTGAAAATGGGACAAATGACAAAAAATGAGAAAGAAAATTGTTTTTGTTGACTTTTTTTATAATTGCAGTTTTTTTGTTCTCGGCCTATAGATATACTACACTATGATCTTAGCCAATAGGCCGAGATAAAAATTTTTAGCTGAAATACAAAAAATTGTTAAATTATCTTTTTTTTTGTTTAATTGCATTTTTTGAGTAAAAAAAAGATAAAAAAGCACTATTTTTAACAAAATAAAGCAAAAATAAATGATAATTTAATTAAAAAATATCAAAAAGCTTGGAGCACTCGAGATTCCCAGGAGGTCTCCCATCCAAGTACTAATCGAGCCCAGCAGTGCTTAACTTGCCAGATCGGACGGGATGGCGTGTGTTCACTGCGGTATGACCCCAAGCGACAAAAGCACTTCTTTTTTGACGGACGTGAAAACGAAGAAAAATGCAAAAAACAGCAGCAACAAAAATGCATCAAAAATGGTTCTTTTTTTGATTGTCAATGCAAATAAATATAAATATTGTATTTTATGTTTAAAAAATAATTAAACAGTAATAATGTGTTTATTTTTAACATTAAAAAAAAAGATTTTAAATGTTTCTGTCATTTTTTGTATTTTTTTAAAAAAGTTGAGTTTTTTAACAAAAAACAGCAAAATGCATCTTTCTTTCTTTTTTCTTTTTTTGTGAACCCTCTTTTTTTATTTTTGTGCAGAGAAATAGCACCTCTTTGCTTCTTTTTCCCGTGTGGTGTTTTGCCTTCTGAGGATAAAATAAAAGTGGATATTTAGAGGTCAAAAACGACCTTTCAAGTTATCGCTTCTCGGCCTATTGGCTAAGATCAAAGTGTAGTATCTGTTCTTATAGTTTTAACCAACTATACGGTGCTTATTAGTACCACAGTGGTTAATTAATTTTTGGGATCTGGTTGAATGCGGAAGCTTGCTTCCCTTTGACCGCGGGTCGACCTGGTATTGCACATACCTCCAGGAACGGCCCATTCCCCTTTGGGGGAAAAATAATATTATTACTATTAAAACTTTTTTTTAAAAAGAAGGTATCGTATAGTTGGTTAATATTAATATCTTAATATAAGACAAATAAAATCTTTAAAAAATAAATAAAACATTAAGTGAATGTTTCTTCTCTTTCACGGCACCTGAATGATGTTAAAAATGTGTATTATTTTGTTGACCCACTTATACTATTTTTTAAATATTTTGGTGTTGAAAGTAGAGATTTTTTTGGATGATTTTATTTTAAAAAAGAAAGAATAGTTGATAGTAAAAAAGTGGTAATAAAAATAACATTTTTGTGTTTTTAATTGATTAATAATGTTTAACATGAGATCTAAAAAAAGTAGTGTTTTTGTTGCATAATTTTTGTAGTAGCAAGCTGAAAATGGGACAAATGACAAAAAATGAGAAAGAAAATTGTTTTTGTTGACTTTTTTTATAATTGCAGTTTTTTTGTTCTCGGCCTATAGATATACTACACTATGATCTTAGCCAATAGGCCGAGATAAAAATTTTTAGCTGAAATACAAAAAATTGTTAAATTATCTTTTTTTTTGTTTAATTGCATTTTTTGAGTAAAAAAAAGATAAAAAAGCACTATTTTTAACAAAATAAAGCAAAAATAAATGATAATTTAATTAAAAAATATCAAAAAGCTTGGAGCACTCGAGATTCCCAGGAGGTCTCCCATCCAAGTACTAATCGAGCCCAGCAGTGCTTAACTTGCCAGATCGGACGGGATGGCGTGTGTTCACTGCGGTATGACCCCAAGCGACAAAAGCACTTCTTTTTTGACGGACGTGAAAACGAAGAAAAATGCAAAAAACAGCAGCAACAAAAATGCATCAAAAATGGTTCTTTTTTTGATTGTCAATGCAAATAAATATAAATATTGTATTTTATGTTTAAAAAATAATTAAACAGTAATAATGTGTTTATTTTTAACATTAAAAAAAAAGATTTTAAATGTTTCTGTCATTTTTTGTATTTTTTTAAAAAAGTTGAGTTTTTTAACAAAAAACAGCAAAATGCATCTTTCTTTCTTTTTTCTTTTTTTGTGAACCCTCTTTTTTTATTTTTGTGCAGAGAAATAGCACCTCTTTGCTTCTTTTTCCCGTGTGGTGTTTTGCCTTCTGAGGATAAAATAAAAGTGGATATTTAGAGGTCAAAAACGACCTTTCAAGTTATCGCTTCTCGGCCTATTGGCTAAGATCAAAGTGTAGTATCTGTTCTTATAGTTTTAACCAACTATACGGTGCTTATTAGTACCACAGTGGTTAATTAATTTTTGGGATCTGGTTGAATGCGGAAGCTTGCTTCCCTTTGACCGCGGGTCGACCTGGTATTGCACATACCTCCAGGAACGGCCCATTCCCCTTTGGGGGAAAAATAATATTATTACTATTAAAACTTTTTTTTAAAAAGAAGGTATCGTATAGTTGGTTAATATTAATATCTTAATATAAGACAAATAAAATCTTTAAAAAATAAATAAAACATTAAGTGAATGTTTCTTCTCTTTCACGGCACCTGAATGATGTTAAAAATGTGTATTATTTTGTTGACCCACTTATACTATTTTTTAAATATTTTGGTGTTGAAAGTAGAGATTTTTTTGGATGATTTTATTTTAAAAAAGAAAGAATAGTTGATAGTAAAAAAGTGGTAATAAAAATAACATTTTTGTGTTTTTAATTGATTAATAATGTTTAACATGAGATCTAAAAAAAGTAGTGTTTTTGTTGCATAATTTTTGTAGTAGCAAGCTGAAAATGGGACAAATGACAAAAAATGAGAAAGAAAATTGTTTTTGTTGACTTTTTTTATAATTGCAGTTTTTTTGTTCTCGGCCTATAGATATACTACACTATGATCTTAGCCAATAGGCCGAGATAAAAATTTTTAGCTGAAATACAAAAAATTGTTAAATTATCTTTTTTTTTGTTTAATTGCATTTTTTGAGTAAAAAAAAGATAAAAAAGCACTATTTTTAACAAAATAAAGCAAAAATAAATGATAATTTAATTAAAAAATATCAAAAAGCTTGGAGCACTCGAGATTCCCAGGAGGTCTCCCATCCAAGTACTAATCGAGCCCAGCAGTGCTTAACTTGCCAGATCGGACGGGATGGCGTGTGTTCACTGCGGTATGACCCCAAGCGACAAAAGCACTTCTTTTTTGACGGACGTGAAAACGAAGAAAAATGCAAAAAACAGCAGCAACAAAAATGCATCAAAAATGGTTCTTTTTTTGATTGTCAATGCAAATAAATATAAATATTGTATTTTATGTTTAAAAAATAATTAAACAGTAATAATGTGTTTATTTTTAACATTAAAAAAAAAGATTTTAAATGTTTCTGTCATTTTTTGTATTTTTTTAAAAAAGTTGAGTTTTTTAACAAAAAACAGCAAAATGCATCTTTCTTTCTTTTTTCTTTTTTTGTGAACCCTCTTTTTTTATTTTTGTGCAGAGAAATAGCACCTCTTTGCTTCTTTTTCCCGTGTGGTGTTTTGCCTTCTGAGGATAAAATAAAAGTGGATATTTAGAGGTCAAAAACGACCTTTCAAGTTATCGCTTCTCGGCCTATTGGCTAAGATCAAAGTGTAGTATCTGTTCTTATAGTTTTAACCAACTATACGGTGCTTATTAGTACCACAGTGGTTAATTAATTTTTGGGATCTGGTTGAATGCGGAAGCTTGCTTCCCTTTGACCGCGGGTCGACCTGGTATTGCACATACCTCCAGGAACGGCCCATTCCCCTTTGGGGGAAAAATAATATTATTACTATTAAAACTTTTTTTTAAAAAGAAGGTATCGTATAGTTGGTTAATATTAATATCTTAATATAAGACAAATAAAATCTTTAAAAAATAAATAAAACATTAAGTGAATGTTTCTTCTCTTTCACGGCACCTGAATGATGTTAAAAATGTGTATTATTTTGTTGACCCACTTATACTATTTTTTAAATATTTTGGTGTTGAAAGTAGAGATTTTTTTGGATGATTTTATTTTAAAAAAGAAAGAATAGTTGATAGTAAAAAAGTGGTAATAAAAATAACATTTTTGTGTTTTTAATTGATTAATAATGTTTAACATGAGATCTAAAAAAAGTAGTGTTTTTGTTGCATAATTTTTGTAGTAGCAAGCTGAAAATGGGACAAATGACAAAAAATGAGAAAGAAAATTGTTTTTGTTGACTTTTTTTATAATTGCAGTTTTTTTGTTCTCGGCCTATAGATATACTACACTATGATCTTAGCCAATAGGCCGAGATAAAAATTTTTAGCTGAAATACAAAAAATTGTTAAATTATCTTTTTTTTTTGTTTAATTGCATTTTTTGAGTAAAAAAAAGATAAAAAAGCACTATTTTTAACAAAATAAAGCAAAAATAAATGATAATTTAATTAAAAAATATCAAAAAGCTTGGAGCACTCGAGATTCCCAGGAGGTCTCCCATCCAAGTACTAATCGAGCCCAGCAGTGCTTAACTTGCCAGATCGGACGGGATGGCGTGTGTTCACTGCGGTATGACCCCAAGCGACAAAAGCACTTCTTTTTTGACGGACGTGAAAACGAAGAAAAATGCAAAAAACAGCAGCAACAAAAATGCATCAAAAATGGTTCTTTTTTTGATTGTCAATGCAAATAAATATAAATATTGTATTTTATGTTTAAAAAATAATTAAACAGTAATAATGTGTTTATTTTTAACATTAAAAAAAAAGATTTTAAATGTTTCTGTCATTTTTTGTATTTTTTTAAAAAAGTTGAGTTTTTTAACAAAAAACAGCAAAATGCATCTTTCTTTCTTTTTTCTTTTTTTGTGAACCCTCTTTTTTTATTTTTGTGCAGAGAAATAGCACCTCTTTGCTTCTTTTTCCCGTGTGGTGTTTTGCCTTCTGAGGATAAAATAAAAGTGGATATTTAGAGGTCAAAAACGACCTTTCAAGTTATCGCTTCTCGGCCTATTGGCTAAGATCAAAGTGTAGTATCTGTTCTTATAGTTTTAACCAACTATACGGTGCTTATTAGTACCACAGTGGTTAATTAATTTTTGGGATCTGGTTGAATGCGGAAGCTTGCTTCCCTTTGACCGCGGGTCGACCTGGTATTGCACATACCTCCAGGAACGGCCCATTCCCCTTTGGGGGAAAAATAATATTATTACTATTAAAACTTTTTTTTAAAAAGAAGGTATCGTATAGTTGGTTAATATTAATATCTTAATATAAGACAAATAAAATCTTTAAAAAATAAATAAAACATTAAGTGAATGTTTCTTCTCTTTCACGGCACCTGAATGATGTTAAAAATGTGTATTATTTTGTTGACCCACTTATACTATTTTTTAAATATTTTGGTGTTGAAAGTAGAGATTTTTTTGGATGATTTTATTTTAAAAAAGAAAGAATAGTTGATAGTAAAAAAGTGGTAATAAAAATAACATTTTTGTGTTTTTAATTGATTAATAATGTTTAACATGAGATCTAAAAAAAGTAGTGTTTTTGTTGCATAATTTTTGTAGTAGCAAGCTGAAAATGGGACAAATGACAAAAAATGAGAAAGAAAATTGTTTTTGTTGACTTTTTTTATAATTGCAGTTTTTTTGTTCTCGGCCTATAGATATACTACACTATGATCTTAGCCAATAGGCCGAGATAAAAATTTTTAGCTGAAATACAAAAAATTGTTAAATTATCTTTTTTTTTGTTTAATTGCATTTTTTGAGTAAAAAAAAGATAAAAAAGCACTATTTTTAACAAAATAAAGCAAAAATAAATGATAATTTAATTAAAAAATATCAAAAAGCTTGGAGCACTCGAGATTCCCAGGAGGTCTCCCATCCAAGTACTAATCGAGCCCAGCAGTGCTTAACTTGCCAGATCGGACGGGATGGCGTGTGTTCACTGCGGTATGACCCCAAGCGACAAAAGCACTTCTTTTTTGACGGACGTGAAAACGAAGAAAAATGCAAAAAACAGCAGCAACAAAAATGCATCAAAAATGGTTCTTTTTTTGATTGTCAATGCAAATAAATATAAATATTGTATTTTATGTTTAAAAAATAATTAAACAGTAATAATGTGTTTATTTTTAACATTAAAAAAAAAGATTTTAAATGTTTCTGTCATTTTTTGTATTTTTTTAAAAAAGTTGAGTTTTTTAACAAAAAACAGCAAAATGCATCTTTCTTTCTTTTTTCTTTTTTTGTGAACCCTCTTTTTTTATTTTTGTGCAGAGAAATAGCACCTCTTTGCTTCTTTTTCCCGTGTGGTGTTTTGCCTTCTGAGGATAAAATAAAAGTGGATATTTAGAGGTCAAAAACGACCTTTCAAGTTATCGCTTCTCGGCCTATTGGCTAAGATCAAAGTGTAGTATCTGTTCTTATAGTTTTAACCAACTATACGGTGCTTATTAGTACCACAGTGGTTAATTAATTTTTGGGATCTGGTTGAATGCGGAAGCTTGCTTCCCTTTGACCGCGGGTCGACCTGGTATTGCACATACCTCCAGGAACGGCCCATTCCCCTTTGGGGGAAAAATAATATTATTACTATTAAAACTTTTTTTTAAAAAGAAGGTATCGTATAGTTGGTTAATATTAATATCTTAATATAAGACAAATAAAATCTTTAAAAAATAAATAAAACATTAAGTGAATGTTTCTTCTCTTTCACGGCACCTGAATGATGTTAAAAATGTGTATTATTTTGTTGACCCACTTATACTATTTTTTAAATATTTTGGTGTTGAAAGTAGAGATTTTTTTGGATGATTTTATTTTAAAAAAGAAAGAATAGTTGATAGTAAAAAAGTGGTAATAAAAATAACATTTTTGTGTTTTTAATTGATTAATAATGTTTAACATGAGATCTAAAAAAAGTAGTGTTTTTGTTGCATAATTTTTGTAGTAGCAAGCTGAAAATGGGACAAATGACAAAAAATGAGAAAGAAAATTGTTTTTGTTGACTTTTTTTATAATTGCAGTTTTTTTGTTCTCGGCCTATAGATATACTACACTATGATCTTAGCCAATAGGCCGAGATAAAAATTTTTAGCTGAAATACAAAAAATTGTTAAATTATCTTTTTTTTTGTTTAATTGCATTTTTTGAGTAAAAAAAAGATAAAAAAGCACTATTTTTAACAAAATAAAGCAAAAATAAATGATAATTTAATTAAAAAATATCAAAAAGCTTGGAGCACTCGAGATTCCCAGGAGGTCTCCCATCCAAGTACTAATCGAGCCCAGCAGTGCTTAACTTGCCAGATCGGACGGGATGGCGTGTGTTCACTGCGGTATGACCCCAAGCGACAAAAGCACTTCTTTTTTGACGGACGTGAAAACGAAGAAAAATGCAAAAAACAGCAGCAACAAAAATGCATCAAAAATGGTTCTTTTTTTGATTGTCAATGCAAATAAATATAAATATTGTATTTTATGTTTAAAAAATAATTAAACAGTAATAATGTGTTTATTTTTAACATTAAAAAAAAAGATTTTAAATGTTTCTGTCATTTTTTGTATTTTTTTAAAAAAGTTGAGTTTTTTAACAAAAAACAGCAAAATGCATCTTTCTTTCTTTTTTCTTTTTTTGTGAACCCTCTTTTTTTATTTTTGTGCAGAGAAATAGCACCTCTTTGCTTCTTTTTCCCGTGTGGTGTTTTGCCTTCTGAGGATAAAATAAAAGTGGATATTTAGAGGTCAAAAACGACCTTTCAAGTTATCGCTTCTCGGCCTATTGGCTAAGATCAAAGTGTAGTATCTGTTCTTATAGTTTTAACCAACTATACGGTGCTTATTAGTACCACAGTGGTTAATTAATTTTTGGGATCTGGTTGAATGCGGAAGCTTGCTTCCCTTTGACCGCGGGTCGACCTGGTATTGCACATACCTCCAGGAACGGCCCATTCCCCTTTGGGGGAAAAATAATATTATTACTATTAAAACTTTTTTTTAAAAAGAAGCTATCGTATAGTTGGTTAATATCTGAAAGATAAATACTGTATTTTTAACATAAAAAACTATTTACAAATGCAATTCTTTCTATCATCATTTTTCTGTTACTACCTTTTTCCTATATTTCAAAAACAACTAAAATAAAGAAAGAGAAGAAAAAACAAGTCATTTTGCGACACCACCTTTTTTTTATCTCCCCTTTTTCTTTTTTTTAAAAAGAGAGAAACAACAAAAAAGAGCAGTGAGAGAGTCCCTCTTTTTTTCTCTAGTCAAAGGGATAGAAAAATGAGAAACTTGTCGTCCATTTGTTTTTCTATTTTCATATATATTTGAATCACCACTTTTTCTTCGGTTTAATTACCCAAAGTTTGAGGTAAACATTGGATTTCAGCTCGAGGGAAACTTCGTGGCTTTGAAAAAATTCTAATAAATTTTGGAACGTCTTGCTTTTTAGCAGGACAAATAAACTCTTTAAAAAATAAAACATTAAATGAATGTTTCTTCTCTTTCACGGCACCTGAATGATGTTAAAAATGTGTATTATTTTGTTGACCCACTTATACTATTTTTTAAATATTTTGGTGTTGAAAGTAGAGATTTTTTTGGATGATTTTATTTTAAAAAAGAAAGAATAGTTGATAGTGTGGTAATAAAAATAACATTTTTGTGTTTTTAATTGATTAATAATGTTTAACATGAGATCTAAAAAAAGTAGTGTTTTTGTTGCATAATTTTTGTAGTAGCAAGCTGAAAATGGGACAAAAAAATGAGAAAGAAAATTGTTTTTGTTGACTTTTTTTATAATTGCAGTTTTTTGTTCTCGGCCAAGATATACTACACTATGATCTTTTTTTTAAAATGGTTAAATCATCATTTTTTTTCGTTTTTGTAATGGCACTTATTTATCTGCCATAAAACATTCACATCCCTCACACTCTCGGATCAATGTGTGGGCTTTACTTACCACAATATCCGATGGGACAGACATCTCAGGCTTTGCCTGAGATGATAAGAGACGCTCCTCCCTCTTTAACATCCGCCAGAGAAGAATATAAATATCACCGGATCAACCTGCAAAAGACTCACTTCTTCTCTCCCCTCTCCTGACACAAGAACATGCTGCCGGATCAGGACGACTCATTCCCCTTCTTTTATATTAATGTATGTTATCAATAAAGAGTTAATATCGTATACCAATGTCTGACAACCCCTGAATAATACACTCATTATATGGTGGAGATATAGGGAATTGAACCCCAGACTTCTCGCATGCAAAGCGAGAGTGCACTTTTGAGTAAAAAAAAGATAAAAAAGCATTATTTTTAAAGAAATGGAGCAAAAATAAATGATAATTTAATTAAAAAATATCAAAAAACTTGGAGCACTCGAGATTCCCAGGAGGTCTCCCATCCAAGTACTAATCGAGCCCAGCAGTGCTTAACTTGCCAGATCGGACGGGATGGCGTGTGTTCACTGCGGTATGACCCCAAGCGACAAAAGCACTTCTTTTTTGACGGACGTGAAAACGAAGAAAAATGCAAAAAACAGCAGCAACAAAAATGCATCAAAAATGGTTCTTTTTTTGATTGTCAATGCAAATAAATATAAATATTGTATTTTATGTTTAAAAAATAATTAAACAGTAATAATGTGTTTATTTTTAACATTAAAAAAAAAGATTTTAAATGTTTCTGTCATTTTTTGTATTTTTTTAAAAAAGTTGAGTTTTTTAACAAAAAACAGCAAAATGCATCTTTCTTTCTTTTTTCTTTTTTTGTGAACCCTCTTTTTTTATTTTTGTGCAGAGAAATAGCACCTCTTTGCTTCTTTTTCCCGTGTGGTGTTTTGCCTTCTGAGGATAAAATAAAAGTGGATATTTAGAGGTCAAAAACGACCTTTCAAGTTATCGCTTCTCGGCCTATTGGCTAAGATCAAAGTGTAGTTCGGGCTACTTTTGATAATTATTTCTGCTATATATCATCTTTACCATCAACATTATCAATATTAACTCAACCTTCAACTTTTTTCCGATCGCTGCTGTTTTTCATCAATTTCAACTTTATACTTTTTTTGGAATACAGCTTTGTTTGGCTTTCTGTTGATAATACTTCTTGTTCCTGCTAAATATATATATATACTTGGTTGTTGTTTCTCTGGCAGAATTACTGGTCCACGTTTGTTTGTGTGTTATAGGGGTCTTGAAATACTTCTTCAAACGCTTCGGGGTTCAGTTTAGTTCCAAGACCCCACTTTTTTCTTCCTATTTTCTATCTGTACCCATACATTTGTGTCTCCCTTTCTTCTCCATTTAATAATCTCATCCAATTTTAGCTCATCATCAATATGGCAACAACACCATTTATCCTCGACGTCCCTTTTCCTCTCCACCCTTCTTGTCCATTGTCCCCTAAACGTGAGTACAACAGCATATCGAATCTCAACAAGCATATGAAAACTGTGCATAATCATCATTTGGAATATCAATGCAAGTACTGCGGACATGGACCTGATACTCAAAAGAATATAAACACTCATCTCCGGACATGTAGGAGCTATGATGAAGAAGATCACAATAGGGTTAGAGCCCCTCCTCCACCAAAGCCACTTCGACGTGCACCAATTTTACATTCTTCGCCACCATCTTTGCCTCCTTCTGCTGATCGAGTAGCTGACCGTACTCGTTCAAAATCTATCTCAAGGTCTCGTTCATCATCTGTAACAACAACTGCTGCTGCTCCAACAACATCTTCCTCTTTTCAGAATCCCGTCTCCCAACTTCTTTCGATCATGGAAGATCTTGAAGCTCCTTCTCTTTTAGATATTCTACCACATCCACCATCACCTGTCCCCAGCCATCAGGATTTTGATGATGCATGGGTGGATACAGTATTTGCAGAAGAACAACCGGTTATCCATCTTGAAGAATCATCACCACCTGCAAATGATTTTACTGCTCCAGATGATGCTGCTTCTCTCCATCTTCCTCCTATTCACCATCCAGAAAGAAATCCGGACGAAATCTCCATTCCTGAACTTGATACTTCTCAAGATTCAGTTGATTCAACTTTTCCACCACTTTCTTCTCCAACTGATGCATGGGGACAACGCTTTGAAGCTTGTGAGGATGCATCAGTATTTGAACAACTTTATGATGAATATACTTCATCTATACATTTCAGGGGTAAAACTCCACCTTCATCTACACCAGCATCACCAACATCGTCACCACGTCCTACAGCTACTACTTCACCAACTACTACTACTCAACATCAACGACCACCACCAATTTCTCGCCATCTTAATCCACCTGCTAGTCGACAGCCTTTCCGTCCAAGAAAGAGATTCGATGTTAAAGCAGCCAAAAAGATTCAACACCTTTATAGGACCAACAAGAAGAAGGCATTCACCAAAATCACAACTGCCGGTCCAACTGAATTTTGCCAGATTGATGCTGAAATTGTTACTGAACATTTCAATAAGGTTTATGCAGCAAGCAATCGTCAGCCAACTACTCCACCACCAGAAATTCCTCGCCTTTCACAAGTTGAGGGTGATTCAGATCCCCTCTCCAAAAAATTCTCTACAGATGAAGTACAGAATCGTCTAAAATTTTCAAAGAATACTTCACCTGGACCAGATGCTATCACATATGGAATGTTGAAAAAGTCTGATCCATCTGGTAAAATTCTCACCACCATCTTCAACACTGTACTTCGTCTTCAACATGTACCAAAGGCTTGGAATCATTCATCAACTGTGCTCATCCATAAAAAAGGTGATCCAGATAAAATTTCCAATTGGCGGCCTATTGCTCTCTCCAACTGCATCTCCAAACTCTTTGCTTCAGTTTTAGCTCATCGTCTTACCACTTGGGCCATGGCCAATCATCGTCTCTCCTCATCACAAAAAGGTTTCCTCCCTTTCGAAGGTTGTTTAGAACACAACTTTGAACTTCAGTCCATCATCCAACATGCTAGAAGAACAAAGACAACTGCACTTATCGCCTGGCTTGATTTGGAAAATGCCTTTGGATCAGTACCCCATTCTACTATCTTTCAGAACATGGAATTAGCTGGTGTACATGAAAACTCTATCAACATTATCAAACTTCTTTATGCCGATTGCACCACTTCCATTCGTTGCTCAACGGGTCCTTCTGATCCCATCCAAATTCAATCCGGCGTTAAGCAAGGTTGTCCTCTTAGTCCCATCGTCTTCAACTTTGCCATTGATCCAGTTCTTCGTGCAATTGAAAATCTCAACGTCGGCATTCCTCTCCATGGTAGAAATCATAGCGTAAAAGGTTATGCTGATGATTTAGCCACAATTGCCACTTCAAAAGCTGCACTTCAACAACAACTCGATGTTGCAACAACTGTTTCAGATTGGTCCGGTTTTAGATTCAACGGCAAAAAGTGTGCCACTCTTCACATCGATGAAAAGAAACATAAAGCTGTCCTCTCCAAATTTCAGATACAAGGTCAACAAATGGAAGTCCTCTCCGAAGAACAATCATATCAACATCTTGGAGTGCCTACGGGGTTCAAGATTCAACCTTCTGCTGCTGATACTATCATCCAAATGACTGAAGAAGTTAAAAAGATTGATGCCTCTCTCCTCGCTCCTTGGCAAAAGTTTGATGCCATCAACACCTTTGTCCTCTCCAAACTTAGTTTTCATCTTAAAGGTGGTATGGTACCAAAGAAATCTCTCAACAAACTCGACCAACTCATCAAACGCCTTGGAAAGGAATGGCTCAATCTTCCCAAACAAGCATCGCCAGAAGTCTTGTATCTCCCTCATTCCCGTGGTGGTATGAATCTTCTTCCCACAGCCCTCTTTGCTGATGTTTCACAAATTTCACACGCCTATCGTCTTCTTACTTCAAATGATCCTGCAACTCGACAAATGGCAAAAGATATGATGAAAGATGTTGTTGATAAACGCTTAAAGAAAGATTCCTCGCCACAAGAAATTTGCCACTATTACAACGGTTCATTTGAAGGTATCTCCAAAAACTCAAACGATTACACCTCTACCTGGACTCGACTTCGTGCAGCTACAAGAAGACTCAAACATAAATTTGACATCAATTGGTTTACAGATGAAAATGATTGCATCCTCCTCTCCGTTAACAATTTTCCAGCTCAACGAAAAATTGTCGAAATCCAACTTAAAGATGCTGTTCGTCGTCATTTTCTCCTTCATCTCCTTAAAAAACCAGATCAGGGAAAAGTTTTCGAAGTCGTTGCCAATTCTCCAATCTCCAATCACTTTATGCATGATGGCAATTTCACCAGATTCGCCGAATGGCGGTTTATTCATCGTGCCCGTCTTGGAGTTGTACCACTTAATGGATGCAGAAGATTCGGAGCTGACAACAACAAAAGATGCCGCCGCTGTGGTGCTCCAAATGAAACTCTTCCACATGTTCTGAATCACTGCAATCCTCATATGCCAGTCATCACCATGCGCCACAATTCTATTTTAGATCGTCTTATTAAAGCTACAAAACTGAAGTCAACTCAAAAGCTCTATAAAGATTTGTGCTTGCCTGGTGTTGTCTCCACTCTTCGTCCTGATCTGGTAATCCTTGATGAATCTACCAAACTTGCCACCATCATTGATGTCTGCTGCCCCTTTGAAAATCGTCACGAATCCTTTGTTGTTGCTCGTCAAAGAAAACTCGACAATTATGCTGATATAAAACTTCAACTTGAACAAAAAGGATTCAAAGTCTTCTTGGATGCATTTGTAGTCGGCTCTTTAGGTACCTATGATCCACAAAACTTTAAATGTTTGGTTGAACTGGGAATCACCAAACATTATGCTCAACTCATGAAAAAGCTAATGGTTTCGGATACGATAAAATGGTCCCGGAATATCTACATTGAACACATCACCGGCCAAATTCAATATTAATCTTGCCTTGTCCAGTCTCCACTAATCATCCATTTAGAAATTATACCATCCTGGTCTTGTCTCTTGTCTCTAATCCATAATCATCTTTTTCAGCTTTTTTAAATATTTTAATATACACTTTGGTGGCCTCATTTCATTTAGATTGTTAAAAGCAGAAGCGCATTTTTTATAGTTCGTGATTATCCTGAAAATGATCCAATGTTTTGTATATATATGTTCTTGGTCATTTCTCTGGAGTCTCGTCTTTTCTAAACTCGACTTTATTTGGTTCCCCTTTTTATAAATCTGGTGTTAATCAATCATCAGATACTGTTCACCTTTTACCTTTTTTTGATCCATCGATGCCTTCAATTCGAGGATCTTACCTCATCTAATGCTCTGAAAAAATTCTTCGGGATTCTTTCTTTTTTCTAGCCTGTCTAGTTTTTTTCTTTTTTAAGTCACTTGTCTAAAATTGTTACTTAATATTTTCTTTCAACCCTTTATTTTGTTATTTGTTTGTTACTTTCTTTAAATAAAAATCATATCTGTTCTTATAGTTTTAACCAACTATACGGTGCTTATTAGTACCACAGTGGTTAATTAATTTTTGGGATCTGGTTGAATGCGGAAGCTTGCTTCCCTTTGACCGCGGGTCGACCTGGTATTGCACATACCTCCAGGAACGGCCCATTCCCCTTTGGGGGAAAAATAATATTATTACTATTAAAACTTTTTTTTAAAAAGAAGCTATCGTATAGTTGGTTAATATCTGAAAGATAAATACTGTATTTTTAACATAAAAAACTATTTACAAATGCAATTCTTTCTATCATCATTTTTCTGTTACTACCTTTTTCCTATATTTCAAAAACAACTAAAATAAAGAAAGAGAAGAAAAAACAAGTCATTTTGCGACACCACCTTTTTTTTATCTCCCCTTTTTCTTTTTTTTAAAAAGAGAGAAACAACAAAAAAGAGCAGTGAGAGAGTCCCTCTTTTTTTCTCTAGTCAAAGGGATAGAAAAATGAGAAACTTGTCGTCCATTTGTTTTTCTATTTTCATATATATTTGAATCACCACTTTTTCTTCGGTTTAATTACCCAAAGTTTGAGGTAAACATTGGATTTCAGCTCGAGGGAAACTTCGTGGCTTTGAAAAAATTCTAATAAATTTTGGAACGTCTTGCTTTTTAGCAGGACAAATAAACTCTTTAAAAAATAAAACATTAAATGAATGTTTCTTCTCTTTCACGGCACCTGAATGATGTTAAAAATGTGTATTATTTTGTTGACCCACTTATACTATTTTTTAAATATTTTGGTGTTGAAAGTAGAGATTTTTTTGGATGATTTTATTTTAAAAAAGAAAGAATAGTTGATAGTAAAAAAGTGGTAATAAAAATAACATTTTTGTGTTTTTAATTGATTAATAATGTTTAACATGAGATCTAAAAAAAGTAGTGTTTTTGTTGCATAATTTTTGTAGTAGCAAGCTGAAAATGGGACAAATGACAAAAAATGAGAAAGAAAATTGTTTTTGTTGACTTTTTTTATAATTGCAGTTTTTTTGTTCTCGGTTTATTTTTGTTTAAAGCATCAGTTTTAACAAAAAATCAGTTGGTGGAAGTTTAGTAAGTTCTTTTACAACTATGTTCATTCATGTATTTGAATTCAGGAATAAAATTTGCACAATGCCCTTTATTTATATTTTTTTATTTTTTTAGAATATTCTACCATATACCTATAGCACACCAAATTACCTTAATAACATAATGTCATCTGAAATATCTGTCAGTGGGCTACATATCACAACGAACCGCATTTATTTAGCTATAAAAGCTTAAAAAATACAGGGGTCAAACTTTATTACGGTCGTTTTTTATTCAAATGAAAGTATGTAAAATTTGCGTTTTTGTTAACTGAAAATGTCTTTAGATATTTTATTTAAAAATTGCAAAAAATTAATATTATAACATCAAAAAATTATAATTACTTATAAGGAACAACTCTTGTTTTGTCATTTAGTTTTTCCCAAAATACTTTCGGATTTTTGACAAAAGCAACCAAAATTTTGACAGATTTAACGATAGCTTCTCGATATCCTGTCATTATTGATAAAACAATAATAGCTTCAATAAAAATTCTAAATTGTATAAAAGTTTGAGAAGCGTCTAACAGTCCCATCTTTCCGGTATACCATAATGGAAGATCCCATTCTATGCAAGAAAAACCTGGAACATTTACATTTGCACATTTAAGAACAGGTCCTGGCGAAGTGATGACAAGAATATTAAACTTTATAGCCAGATCAGGAAGATACATAACAAATGTTATACAAAATATGAAAAAATTCATTGCTGTTTGACACGTAATAACAATTGCAACTCTCAAGGAACCATAAAAATTTTTTCGATTATGTTTAATTTGAAATGATGCTTGTTTAACAATTCTAGCAACAATCATAAAATTTGCAAAAATTGAAAAAATCAAGCATGCAATTGGCTTAAAAACAACCATAGAAACAAAGATTTTTCTGGACCATTCCAAAAGATTGTATGATAATGTTGTTTCGTAATCTTTTGATTTCAAACATGCCATAGATTGTAGAATATCTGGAATTTCTATGCAATTTTGTCTCCAATTTTGTCGAAATTGTTCAGTAAGGACCTCAAAATATCCATCAAAATGCATGACAACAAAGAATGCATTCAAAAAAATAATTAAATATGCGATTCGTCGTTTACTTGTAAGTCGATCATAAAAATTGAGAAAATACAAGCATAAAAATCGAGTAAATGTTAGCAGAAACAAAGCTTAAAATGGATAAATTTATCATTTTTTGGAACTCATCTTTGGAAAAGGGGATGTTTAGATGTTAGGTGTCATGGATAGAGGGTAACAACAACTATACAACCCCCCAAAACCACATTTAATATTTGGAAAAACTCTGTACATAGACCCTTCTTGAATGTACAGGGCGATTCAAGAAACGGGCCGAAATAGTTGTGTTGGACGGCAAATGACTCCTATGAACTTTTAGGAGCTCAAAGGGATAATGTCAAATTTGAATTCGGTGCAATTTGGCAAAGCCTCAATGCCAAAATTTTAGGTGCAAAAAGATGATCTCGCTAGGGATGACCCAATCCTGTATACATAAGCTCCCAGAAGTTCAAAGTGATACGTTTCTTAACCCTGTATTTTCAATACCATATACGGTAATTCCAAAACAAATATAGATCTCTAATTCTTGGGGAGTCCTACGGTCATTATCATCTTTTATCACGAAATTGTTACGTGAGGATATAAGTTCAGTAATAAAAAAAGTCAAAGTACAATTTTTCCCCAAAAGTTTTTGAAAAAAATAACCGACCTGAATATGGATTAGTTAATAAAAACTTTTGAAGCGCTTTCTGCTGATAATTGTCAATTGCCCAACGTTGCACTGAGCAAGAACTTTCTGTCCCCAATATTTTCTCTCGTAACGTTGAAGCACATTGAAAATATCCACTAATAAGCAAATCCCATAAACTTTGAAGAAGAATGAACCATCGATAATCTTCTTTTATTCCACCAAAAAGTGAAATAGCTATGATTAAAAGTAGCAATCCAACACAAATATATCCAAAACCAATGTTAAAAAGAAAAAGATCAAAATTTCCAAGAAGGCATGGAAATTCATCAATTTTAGTTTCCAATTTTGCAGAAATATTTATTCCTGCGATGAAGCAAGTAAAATTGCTGCTGCTCATTTTTTTGTGGCAAATAAAATATTAAAAAAAAATAGAAATAAGTTTTTGTAAATTATATAGCAGGAAAGCTGTAGTACCAATTTACATAATTTATGCCCTCTCATAAATAACACCTCTAATATTTTATAGACTCTTTTTTTTTGACTTCCTGGTTTTTACTACCATACAATTTTTTTTAATGAAAAGTCAGGGATTTCTATTTATGGATGACATAAACATCTGCGTTAATAATCATGCAAACATCTGCGTTTTAATATTAACTCTTTTTATTGTTTAAAAAATTTTTTTATTACAAAAGGGAAGACGTTTGTTTTCACTTTTGTGTTTTTTTTCGATTTAATACATTTTTTAAGATTAAACATTTTTATGATATATTTAACATGCTCAGCTGTATTTTCCACAAGGGAAACGCATTCTTTGTTTTTTCAAAAAATCAAAGAATCAAATGTGTTCCGTTCAACCAAAAATTTTTGCTTTATCTCATTTTTCAGATTACATTTTCAGCATTTTAACTTCTTTTTTTTACATTTCTGTTTTTATATTATTTTTATTCAGGTCCAAAAGTACTGTAATCTAACAATAAAATGGTTTATGTCAAAAAGATTTTTGACCTGTCAGTCTCTGTAATAAACATCATTTATAATGTCTTTTTTTGTTGTCCTTCAGTTAGCGAAAACCTTATTTGATCATTTGCCAATATTTCGGCAAAAGATCAAAAGAATGTAGCTCCTTCCAAAAATCATTCAAGCAACATTCTTGCGAATGCTCATTATCATAAAATCACACAAAGAATATAATATGGTTAAAAAATTTATTTAGTAATATAAAACAAAAAGAAATTTTATCACTTTCCAAAAATTTTTTTAATTAAGCTTGGCTTTGTTGTTGTTCGTGAACGAACGTCACCGCTACGATAAGGCGAGGGGGTCGTTGTTTTTGAGCCAAATAACGAAAATGCCATTGTTGGTGAAGTTGTTAAACAAAGAAGAAGAATCAATAAACAACAAAATAATAAAAGAATTCTCATTTTTTAAACCAAAAATGGAAAAAAATAAATATTACTTTAAATTTACCTTTTTTTTATCGACTTTAAATAGTAAAAAGTTATTTCCAACAAAAACGACAAAGAGTAAACACACACGAAAGTAAAATCAAATAATTAAAATGAATGGGGGCAAAGAAAATCAAGTTTTTTTTGTTACAAACAATATCAACAATCTTTAACATAAAAAAACGTGGTCTGAAAAACCTAACCTTTTGCATTTTTTTCACAGAATTGTAAAAGTAAAACAGATTTTATAAAAATTTTAAATACACCTCGTAACTCAATTTTGGATAAAAGTCACTTTTGTAGTGTCAGTGTATACAGCATTAATTTCGTAATTTAAAATCTGACCCATTAAACCGAACACATTAAAATTTAAGTGCATATGTCACATGATTTTCTGAATTAACTGAAGAGTAATAATTTTAAAGCATAAATGCCATTTCGAATGGCAAAAATTGTAGATTAATATACGACTACCTTAATATATGAAATGGCATTTAAATTGTTGACTTTTAGTTTAATTGTAAAAAATGATTTTTTGGCATTTTTTTTTTCAATTTTTTAAACATTTTTAATTATTTTAATAGAGCTTCTGGAATTTAACTTTAAAAATTCTTAATTTTAAAAAAATTCAAATGTAAAAATGAGATGTTTTTGTTTGAGACAACAACAAAAAAAGAAGCGGCAAATTACGGTAACGAAAAATTAAAAACACATTTTTGGCCATGTGTCTTTTAATGCCTACACTTGTTTTGTAATCAATTTTTTATCATCTTTTTTATGGTATCTTTTACAGACGTCTCAAAACTAAACATTTACAAATTTTATCTACTCATTTTTAATTAAAACCTCCTATTGTTGTAAGTTTCTGTTTATTACTATAACGATAATAAATAAAGTTTATTCTTTAGACGCTTCCTGTTTATATTACATCATTGGCTCATTCTATTCAATCATCAAAAGAATTTGTAACGCTATGTCAAAGTTAACGGTTATGTTATGGCAGAACAAATGAAAGCATTAGAAGATGTAAGTAAGCTTTTCCAATATTAGAAGCAAATATCTTTAACACGGCAGTTAGGGATAGAGTAGCTCTTTACAAATTAGTTTGAGCGATGAAGTCCAAAAGCTAGCTAAACTTTTGCTAAACAACAACTTCGTTGCTCCGGTAAATCGCTTAAACTTTGAATAATATCGCAAAATCTTCTTTAGTTAAACATGTTTACTAGCTAAAGAAACTAACTAAATGTAATAATATGAAAAAAATAACTCCATGGTTTTTACAAGTTTGTTACCACATTCACGTTTTTGCGAACGTGCTTTGTTAAAATAAGTTTGAACTCGTTTTGTTGTTTTTTACAGTAACTTGTTGACCTTTTTGTTTGCCATTAAAATTAGAGTTCTATTAATAAAAATCTTTTTAATTTTCAGTAAGTTCGATCAATTTTGGAGAAAGCTAAAGAAGATCATAATTTACACAATGCAGCGTACAAAAATTCGTGGAAAAATTTATTATTATTATACAAAAGCCATCTGGTGAAAAATTCTACTCTTTAACTGGTCTCAATGAATGGTGTAACACGAAAAATGAACATACTACTCGTAAAAAGGAACTTGAAACAAATAAAGCTAAAACCCGATCTGAAATAAATATGCTTTTATGTGGTGATCCAGGTACTGCAAAAAGCCAAATGCTTCACTTTGTTTATAGCTTTGTTCCATGTGCTCAATATACTTCTGGTCAAGGTTCTTCTGCTGTTGATTTAACAGCCTCAATTGCTCGGGATCCTGATACGAAGGGCGTAGTGTATGTTGTATTAATTTAACTAAACTCACTAATAAAACGTATTATTTTAGCCTTCAAACCGGTGCTCTTGTTTTAGCAGATAATGATGTATGTTGTATCGATGAATTTGATAAGATGAATGACAGTACTCGAACAATCCTTCATGAAGTTATGGAACAGCAAACTCTTTAACATATTTGTTGTTTGATGATGTTAGAGCATTTACCGTAGTAAATTAAAGCTATAATAGATATATTAAAGTTTATTTTATAGATTCCTGTTAGTATCATTGGCTCATTCTATTCATCAATAGATAAACAAAGATTTGAAAAACCTTCTTCTATCTTCTTCTTTTTCTCAACTCTGCTTTTCTCGATCAATCAATAAGAAATAATGGCTGCCTTAAATGCTGATCCTCCTGCTGTTCTCGCTGCTGGTGGTACATCAACACATCAACTGGTTAATTCTGGTGTATCACGGCTTACATTCAAAATTAAATCATCAAATAATGCTCAATATTGCCTTAAACCTGTTTTTGATTTTGTTGAACCTGGTGCATCTCTGTTCCATCAGAAATTACACATCTTGCTGGTCCGCCAAAAGCAGATAAAATGGTTGTTCAATTTGCTGAAGTTGCTCCAGATGTTCAAGCTCCATTTAAAGCTGGCCCTGCTGCTGGTAAAGTCGTCATTCTTGTCTCTGCAACCTGACAGAATAAAAGAAAAACTTTTGGTCGTCTATATATTTTTGCCTAATGTGTGTACTTGATATAATATGTAGAAATTGAATTTTGATAATATTTTATTTACTTTTTAGGTTTAAATAAAACAGTTTTTTATTTTGTTGGGTTACTGTATTTGTCTGCTTTGTTTTATTTGACATTGCACGTTGCATGCTTATTTAGAGTCTTTTTCGGAAATTTTCGGAATCATTTTTTGAGAGAGCTTTTTACTTTGTCTTCATTGGTTATTGATTCCTTTTATTTTATCATCCATTTTAAGCACTTTGTGATATATGTATATATAATTTAGCTTTTGTTTTAGGTACTGTTAATAATCAACAATGCGATTCTCATCAGTGATTGATGATCAGCAATCATTTACAGATATTTCACGTATGTTTATTTGTTTAATTATTAAAAAATTTAAGCATGACTGTTTTAGAAGCTACAACAAGTGCCACACGATTTTCTGAAAATGAAAAGATTACATTGAAGATTTTTCCTGATTCTGTTTATTTTGTTTGTCGTAATCCGCTTCGTCATGCAGGATATTTTATGGAAATTCGAGTGCCTGAGGTTTGTTAATTATTTTTATAAAAATGGAATATTTCATAGGATATTTTAGACAGAAATTTTTTTCATCCTACAGAATGGAAGGAGCTTCAAATGAAAGAAATTATATTGTTATGACACTGGTTGGATCTGAATTTGCTAAACTTATTCAAGCTAATAGTGTTGAGAAAGTTAAGCTTAAATTGGTAAAGCGAAACGATAAACCGATGTTGAATGCAGAAGTAAAGAATGCTGATGATGTATATTCAAAATGTATTCCTGTAACTATCTGTAAAACCAATGAACTATTTGAATTTCTCACGCCAACTATTAATCCACCTGTTATTGGATTATTTATTAAACAAACAAAATCCTTCAAAGATATCATTGAAACTTTTCATGGATTAAGTGTTGAAACTGTGGTTCGTTTTTTGATCTTTGTTATCCTAATTCCGTAACTTCTTTTAAAAGTATACGATGGTTCACGTAAATTTCATGCTTGGTCTTGGACTGCTACTCTTATATGAGCTTCCAGAAGTTAATAGGAGCGATTTGTCGTCGAAGCTAAATGAGCAGTTTACCTGAACTACTCTGTATAATATTTACTTTTGCATTTGAAGTGCTGTTTTGAATTTCGTTACTACTATCTGCTGTTTTTAGGATATGAAGCTTTTTTCTGAAGGTGAATTACATATGAAAGCTGTAACTGAAAGCAGAGCAGAATACTATATTATTTTTGATGAACTAAATTTTATAGAAGAAATTGAAGGTGCAGAAGCATCAGATGTTATTCGACTTCGAGTAGATGATATATACAATTTTCTTGGATGTCTTCCAAATGATGCAAAACGTCTTAGTATTCGTAAGAAATCTTTTTTTATTGCCTAATTAATATTAATTTATAATATTTTTAGGTGTCTCTGATTTGAATCAAATTGTTATTAGTGTAAAGCATTCAAGTTTGGAATATTTATTTTACATGAGTTCATTAGTTCAAGAGAGTGATGATTGATTGATTGTTATTTAAGAATTTTGTACTCATGATTTTTAAAAACTGCTATTTATGTTTTAAGTTTGTTTCGTTTTATTACAATAAAATGATGTTATTGGTTTATTGTTTTACATAAGAAAAGGTGCAACTCTGGATATTGGCGTTTAACACTAAAAAATTCTTTGGAAAAGATAAAAATATGGTTTGAGTATCGACTTTAGTATTACGGTATATATAGTAAACATATACAATAATCATATTCCAAAGCTATCTTTGTTTACAAAATACATAGCAGTTTTCATGTAGCAGAAAAAGCAAGTTACGGTAACGAATAAACTTGTTTGGCGTTGTATCTTTCAATGCTAGCCCTTATATTGCTTGGAATTTTTTTCTAATCAATCTTTCTCTCCTCTGTTTATCGTATTTTTTGCAGCGACTAAATATTTACAAATTTTATCTACTCATTATTAAATACTACTAATGGAACCTCCGGTTATTGTAAGTTTCTGTTTATTCCAACTGTTGTTAAAACTGCTTTGTTTAGACGATTCCTGTTAATACAATCATCAAATTTAAAAAAAGTGAATTGGAAGCTTTAAAAACTTCTCAAACTCCAAAGAATAGTTTAAGCTATCCTTTATGCAGAATTTTTAATGCTCGATACTTTCTTACCATTTATCCCAATGGAAGCTGTAAAGATGACCTTGGAATGGCATGGATCTTTTTGTGCATTGAAAAAGGAAATGCAACAAGCTGCATCGAAGCTGATGTAAAATATATTTTTGAATCTGCAAAACTTTCCATGAATGTTAAAAATGTTTACAATGATTCTGCAGGCTATGGAAAGCGAATTTGTGAAACAGAAAGATTTTATGATGCAAAGAGCAAATTCTTTGATGGTGATGATATGGTTGTTACAGTGAATGGTTTCTTCAAGATTGAATTACCTTTTGTAAGTTATTTTGCTGACACAGTTAATGCATGTTTTCCATTAAGCTTTTCCAACATTGGAGGCGCTCAGAGATTTTTAATAGTCTTCATTTTCTTTTGTTAGTTAACAGTGTATATTACTGTACTTAAAGGTCAAGATTGTCTTTTTCTATTCGATACAAGGATTTCATACCGCTTCCCTACAGTAATCCTCCTTCTGTGCAATGCCAAATAGAACGAATGAGAAGTTCCACGCCCTTGGAATATCGTATTAAAGCATTTTTTGTTTATTTGGTAATCGTATGTGCTACTGAGACCACATAACAAAGCATATTTTTGTGAAGTGTCGTCTTGCTTCTGTGGTACACAAAAACAAACTATGCGATGATGACATGACGTCATCCCATTTATGAGCTCGTCCAGGTGTTTCTTGTTAAATTTATCAGCATATAATCTTTTTGTATCTTTTTGATTTATTTAACGTTCGTTGATGGATAGAATTCAGTTAACTTCCGTGTAGTTGGGTTACTGTAACAATATTAGAATCATTTTATTGTCGAACTTGTTTTTTTAGCTGCGCATAAAAAGTTATATGGACAATCGATCATTTTTTGATGTAATTATTGGAAGATTTTAGTTTTTTAACGTCTAGCGCAAACTTTAGCGTACCCCACTCACAATTGTCAATGGAAGCTTTGTATTCGTTCTTGTTCGTTTACTTAACTCTAATATCGATCATATTTCAGGGAATCAAATATCCATTTATTGCACGCTGGACAATCAAAGAAGCAGAATTGGAAGCTTCAAAACTATCAACAAATGGTGTTTTAAAGAGTAAACGCTTCAGTATCTCCTCTGAATCAAATGATAAATATATGCTTGCAATTTATCCCAATGGCAACAAAGAAAAGAATCGTGGAAAAGCATTGCTCTTTTTATCTTTCAATAATGAAGCTCAAACAATTCTTGAAGCTATCTGCAATATTACAATTGCATCTTCAAAGTTTTCAAAGAATATACAATTTGCTTGTGATGGTATTGATGCACATGGTGTATATATTTGTCCAACAAGAACTTTATTAAATCGTGCTAATCGATATATTATGAATGGTGTATTGGATATTAAAGTTGCTGGAACTTTTATTTGCCAACCTCAAAAAGATGAAAGTATTACTGTATTGACATGTGCATATGGAATTGAAACAAAAACTTGTCAGAAATATGGTGCTAGAAATTTTACTGTTATTGTTGAAGGACAGAATATTGAGGTATGTTTTTAGCGTTGTATAATTGTATATATGCAGGGGTTGACAAAAGCATTTCCTGCCACATTAAATTTATTTTTATTTCTTATTTAAAGTCGTTTGTAGCAGTGGTAGAAAAGACATTTTGTTAGTTGATATGTTTCAGCATTTTAATAGCTTAACAAAAGTTACAACACCTTTTTATTTTTTGGCTTTTCAGGTCCATGAACACGTTCTTGTTGAAGCTTCACCGGTTTTTGAAGCAATGCTAAGCTCTGGAATGAAAGAACAACTCGAAAGAAAAATGAATATTCCTGATTTTACATTTGATGTCGTACAAGCTGCCATTCAACTGATGTACAGTTTTTCAATTGATCAAAAATTCTCATATGAACAAATCAAATCTCTTTTACAATTTTCTGATAAATATGATATCAAGCTTATTAAGGTTAGTTATATTGTAGTTGTTGATATATTACTTCAATCATATTTTTTCTAGGATCTTGTACAAGAATATCTTGCTTCAAAGCTTTCTCCAACAAATGTGTGTGATTTGATCAACTTTACATCTACTACCGTGCATGCAACTCAACTTCATTCAAAATGTTCTCAATATTTGATTCAGTGCATGAAAGATTCAAAAATTGTTTATGGCTTAGAAACGCTTGACAAAGAATTTGGTTTCAAAATGTTCAAAGCAGCTTTCACTCAAACTCTTCAAACGGATGATAATACTTAACTATACTTTTATTGTTAATATTATTGCTTAAGATTTTGTTAAGTTGTATCTCCTTTTTCTTGTTTAACTGTTGAATAAATCTTTTTATTAAATTTATTTGTTCATAAAACTGTATTTTAAAAAACAACAAAAACAAAGAACACAAAAAAAGTGATGAAAATTACAGTAACCGTTACAAAGCAAAAGTGTTTAAAAAATCATTTAACAACAAAAAGCATCAATAATAATATCTTTGGGAAGATCATTCCATTTTGAAGAATCAATTTCTTTCTTTTTTTCAACCATAATCTTTAAACACTTTTTCTTTAATTGATCAAAATCATTTGAATATGCAATTTGAACATAATCGCATACATTCGATGGATCAACAGATTCTTCAAAAAAACGACAACAAGCATCCTAAAAAGGAGAATATGAACGTTGATAGAACTACGGTAAACTAACCTTAATATCAACAATAGCATACTGATTAGCAAATTTGAAGACTTCCATTTCTTTTCCATTAATAGCAGCAGGTTTATTAAACATAAAATCTAATGCAGCTTGAATTGTAGCAGCGTCATATTCTTTTAATTTGATTCGAGCAGGAACTACAGTACTTTCTTTGAATATATCAGCAAATTTTTTACTGTATTTTGCCAAGACACATCGATGAGTTGTAATTTCAGTCCCTTCAGCAGCGATAAGAACAACATCATGAAATTCTTTATTAGTGAACGATTCATATAGTTTTGATGGAGATGAAGATGCAGGTTGTTGTGCACAAGAACATATATTATTTGATTGAACAGCTCCTTTTTCAGCTGTAGCAGCATCATCACCATAACTTTGACTTTGTTCTGTTAATTTCTTCGTTGAAGTAATAGCAGCTTCTTTTTGACCAACATCATTATTATTATTTTCATCAACATATGCAGCTGTTTTATGAACACGTTGTAAAAGCTTTGAAGGAGTTAATGTCCCAGCAAATTTCGAAAATCGTTCAAATCGTGATGTTTGTTTAGGAGATTTTGTTGAGCTAATCATACTTGAAGATAATTGACTTTCATCAAAACTTGGATGAGCGCGTGTATCTGATAGAAGAGATTGATCCATAATCTACAAATAATAATAGGAGTATGTATTTAAGCAAAAAAAACAAGAGAGAAACGCGGTTAATGTGAAATAACAGAACAGTTTAAGCGCAGAGTATCAACAGCTGCATAGCTGTTGCAACAAACAACAGCTGTGTTGGTGATAAAACAAAATAAAAAACTGAAATACTAAAAAAAGATTTTTTAGAGTATTCTATTGATTGGGGTCAGGAATAAATCACCAAGACAACAACAAAAAAAATCGATAAACAAATACCAAAACAAAATGAATAAAAGTTGTACATTTTGTTCCGGTAGCTAACAGAAGACTGATAAATTCTTTTTTCTTTCGTAGAGTTCGTTCTAGAAAGCTCAGAAAATTCTAGAAGAAGCAAAAAAAACAGTTCTTTCGAAGCTTCTTTTCTCTCTCTTTGGTGAAGTTCTACAAACTATTTTTTGCGTCTTTCGAATAAAAATAAAGAAAGAAAAAAAAGAATGTACCGAATTTTTTTTGTGACGAGTTGATGTTCTGAATAAATGTTTGCAAAAAAAATTTTATTTGCAATGAGATGAACATTTTTGCTATTACAAATGACCTGCATTTTTGTACTTTTTTTATGTTGGTCAGATAGAAAGCTTTTTTTATGTTGGTCAGATAGAAAGCTTTACGTTGTTTTTCTTTGCCTGTTTGTCCAATGATGCCATTTTTCATAAAGTTTATGCTCTTTTTTTTGGTGCAGATATTTAAAATGCGCGCATGCAACTTTGTGATTGGTATAAAAGCAAGTAATATTCATATTTTTTCTTCATCGTCTTTTCTGTTTCATCTTGGTTTAGGATTCGGCATTTAAAGTTGTTATTGTCTTACATATGTATTTTCTTTTTTTGCACCTACCGTAATCCTAAACTTTTTGTATTTAAGAATATCTTGCAAGCTAGCTCTCTCTCTTTTGTCCATTAATGGACTGCCAAAGAGGCATTACCTGCCAAGCTCTTGTAGGTAGTGCGCACTAACTTCCTCGTGGCAGACATTTGGCAGGTAACGGAGGCTGGGTTAATGTTGTTTATATATCTTTCATGTGAGATTTAACGACTGTTTTAAATGTATATTTTAGACTCTAATTCTTACTTTCAAACAAAAAGTTATGACTTCTTATCAAAAGAAAGGTCCAAGCTGGGATCCTGAATATTGGTCTGGTTGGGAAGATACTCCACCATGTAATTGTCCAGAAGATTGCCGAGATGCTGTTATGTATCGTTGGGTAAAAGTTCAAATGGTATGTTTTTATTTGTTTTTACTACTGTAGTTGTATATATATGTATATATATTCTATAGGTTAGCCCTGCTAGTAAAGGATGGTTTACTGCTGGAAGAGTCTTTCTTGGTATTCTTAGTTTTGGTATTACTGAAGCCTCTATTGAGAAGAAAGATTTATCCCATGAATGTGTTATTGTTTCATTCAAATGCAAAAGATGTCAACATCAATTTGATATTCAATATGAAATTATTAATGAAGAAGTTGGAAAGATTATGCGATATGGACATTACAAATATTATGAAGAACTTCAACAATCTGGAACCATCAACTATGGCTTTGCATTTGTTCAAAGATGTTACGATGAAATGTGGCAAAATTATCAAGTTGGTGGACATAATTGTTATCATTGGGCTCGTGATTTTTGTTGCAAATTATCAAGCGGTAATCCTGATGCATACATTTATGGTTATTATGGTTAATCAAACGTTGAAGCCAACTGTTGATCTGTTCAGTCTTTTTTAATGCTTTATTTTCTGGTGAGATTCATTTTTCAAATGTTTTGTGATTTTTATACATTTTGTTCATTGTTTTTACTTTCAACAGTTTTTTTTAAATATATTTTATTCATTTTAAAATCTATTTTTTATGCTTAAACAGCTTCAATGAGAACATTTTGTTCACACTGTACACTGAATGTTAATTACAGATACATACAACACTACAATGAAGACATTTGACAGAACATTTAGATGATAAACCAACATTAAAAAGGGAATCTTCTTTAGTTATTGATAGAAAAATTTAAATGGTCTACTTCATTGTTATGCTTTCTATAACGTGCTTGACTAAAATTCTAGGGATACTGTAATTAGTAGTTTTTTTGTTTGTTGTTATATATGATTCACCTTTGCAATCTGATGATGATGAATTTGTTCCAGATTATAAAATGAAAATAGTTGATGACATGAAAAGTAAGTTATTTCTTTGATATGAACTCAGCATAATTTTTGACACTGCGTGTGTTCTTTCTTTTTGTCGCTGGTGGCTTAAGATAAATAAATTTCGCTTCTTCCACGTACGGTACAAGCTTCTTGCAAACATAATTGGTAGAGATATAATATCTTTAATGCTTTTAGGTAATCTCATTCATTGTATTACTGTAGCTCAATTGAATCTTCCATTTGATGATCCTTTGCTTCTGTCTAAATTTGTATTTTTGGATTCAAACAAAACGACTCATCGAAATTTGAAAGATATTTTTCCAGTAAGTTTTCTTTTCGCAGTTTCAAATAAATTTATTGTTATCACATTTTTAGGATCAGTTTTTTTTTGTGAAATTTGTAACAAAGAACTGCGAATTTGTGATGGTATTGTATTTCATCTTTTAAAAAAAGCCATTTACTTGAGGTTGGTAATGTCTATGATATGTCTTTTACTGTTAATTGAATTTTCCAGGCTATAACTCAAGATGAATTGGATAAACTTATTAAAGATGTTACAGTTATTGATTATTCTGATGATGGTTTCTTTTATACAATTACAAAAGAAAATAGAAAAAGAAATCAAGAAGAACCTTCAAAGTCAATTGCTGCTGCTTAATTGATTACTGTAAACGGTTACAATAATAATTTTTAATTTTAATTAATTTAATACTTAATGTAAATCTTAAAAATAAACTTTTATCAAACAACAAAAACAAACATAATAAAAAATTAAACATTAAACTTATTCTACCAAAATATCTTTTTCATCTTCATCCACTTCATGATCTTGTACACCTTCTAATTTTGATTCTTTATTATTTCGATTCATATTAGCTTCTTCTTGACTATTATCTTCTAATTTTCTTTTTCGTTCTGGTATAACAATTTGCAAAGCTTTCTTCCAATCTTTTAATGAATCATAATTAATTAAAATATCAAATACATGATTGATTGTGAGAACCTAGAAATAAATGATGATGTAAGTATTTGAATGTAAAAATTTTTCGTTGAAAATTGCACTAATTTGTTGCCCAAAAATAAACTACCGTATACTAGCTAAACGTAACTCTCGGATTCTATAACCCCTCAACTCCATGATAAGTTAGAGACGGTTACGGTAATATAGCACACATACCTTTCGACTATCAAGTTTAATATTTTCTTCAATAGGTAGCCTTGCATGTCCATAACCTTTTTCTTGTGCAATACTATAGCATAGACCTTTATGATGATTATGATCAACTAATCCACCAATAATGTATATTTTTGTATCATCCAACTCTTCCAGAACATTATCAGATTCTGCACAAAGATATATAATTTCAGATGGTTCAAAAATTTCATTAATTTTCTCAGATTCTATATGCATATCCCAATTATCAAATACACCAATGGATTTTGCGATCTACAAAACAGTGAATTAATAGAGTGTTAATGTAAAAAGAAGAGGTTTCTACTTACCTCTGATACTTTATCATCAACACCACAAGCATAAAATTGAAAAGGATTTGAATGTTTTCGATTTGATGAATAACAAGATCCAACTTGTGTAAGAGCATTTTTGTGATCAGCAAGTACCATATACTGAAAACTAGAATATTTATTAGAGGATGTACAAGTAACCATTTAATCTTATCTATGCGAGATTAGCTCGGAACAATAGTTTAAGCTGAAGCATACTAGGACTCGCCCCTATATATTTACACGCATAAACTGCAACAAATTCATTATTCAAAAATAAGACATTATACCTATACAGTACTTATCTCGACAACGCATATAAAACACAGTTATATGATGGTATCACGAATGTGCGAAAAAATTGTTCGATGTTCTTTAGCTTTTAACAATTAAGCTTGTAAAAGTTTATATTGTTCACGGCAAAGACCTGTCTTATGAATATTCGTTGGTTTATCAGCACCAGGTTCAACGAATTGTTTAATACGATTAGAAGAATTTAGATTACTGTATAATCGGTTTGTAATTGAATTCGATGGTTTAATTAAAAGAATTATTATCCTAATTGGAAGGGTTCACAAGCAGGAGAATTTGATGAAGAAGAAATCGTCTTAAATCAGATTTATATGAATCACATCCAGATCCGCTCATTGATTTTCCAACACATAATCGTGATATATGGGGGATAAAAGAGATGAATGGTGGAAAAGACATGAAGAATTTGCTGGAAAAGCTCAATCAATTGTTATTACACATTCATGATATCATTATCTAAACAATCTTTATAGATATAATCAAAAGCATTACTGTATAGCGATAATTTCATATTGTTAAATAATAAATCAATGGTAGTTCTTGTCTACCTATATATAACAGCCAGTTCTATTAAACTTTTGAAAAAAATCCTACAAGGACAAGCTCAAATGAACGATATAATCCTTTATTCAGCTGAGGGATTTATATCTAGTAATTTATTCACTATGTAAGGCATAACGTATCTCCTACAAGTTCTTCACTTTCTCCGAAAACAAACTTACATCCGAAAATGATAAATCAATCACCACCCTTTGCTTATTCGTTGATTCAGACATTCGATATTTCCTTGGTTTTGGTTGAAATGTACCATTCTCTTTCTCCACCTTTCGGTGAGCTTTTCGACGTTCACGTTCTTCTGATCTTTTTGCTGGACGCTTTTCTAGCTTTTCAGCAATTCGCTTTTGTTTTCTCCATTGATTTCGTGAAATTCCTGTCTTTTTTGCTTCATCCCATGCCAGCTTTGAACAATCTGGTAATAGTGCAGGATCTTTTTGTTGAATATTTGTGATAAATGTTGGCTTTTTGAATGTTGCTGGAGTAGTATTTGAAGATGATGATGTTGAAGAGGATTCTGTTGATGACATTATAAAATGTTTAAGGTTAGTAATAACAGCAATGTAGTTGTGTTGGTAAAAAAGAACACAGCAAAAAAGTTTAACACAAAAGTTTTTATACGAAGAAGTTGATTGGCATTGGGTTTCATCTCGCCAAAACAAATAATTTTAAAAATTTTTTAAAAAATCTCTTGACAAAAAACGAGGTTACAAAACTAACACAAATTTATCACATTGCTTTCAACAAAGAACATTATTGCCGACTTTGTTCCATTTTTGTGTATGTTTTGTGATTCATGTTTACTTTAAAAGTAGCAGACATAAATAAAAAAATAATTGGTTGTTGGACATTCGAAAAAGTGAGGGAGAAAAAAGGAGGCTGTTATTATTTAGATTGTGTGAAAAACAAATGTTTTGTATAATGTTTTAATATTCTTTTTTAAATCACACATTTTTAGAACCATGCTTACATCGTCCGACAACATTCATCAAAATATTGATCTTTTCGAAACATCAAAAAAACTACATCCAAAACATTCTTTTACTGCTTCATGGTTACTTTCATCTCTTCGACAAAATGATGATACTTATCAACTGTTACATGGAAATAAGCCTGTTAAATACGTCGTTGCTTATGACATTTCACAAGGAAAAGGTTTTATTTCAGTTGTTCTCAAATGTACTGTAACCTTCGCAGATTCAAAAGATGAAAGTTACACCACAATTCTAAAAATTCCTGGTTTTGATTCATTTATTGAAGCACATCAATCCGCTGAAGTCGTAACAGATGCCCTAAAAAAACAATTTGTTACAATTCATCAATCCGAATGTGACTTCTACAATAAGCTTTCAAAAATTATTGATGCACCATCTCCAAAAGTGTATAAAACTCAAGATTGGATTTTGGAGAAACAAGAAGGCTGTATTCATATGGAAGATTTAACGGTTCCTGGAAAAACTCTTGAATCTTCTGAAAGATTGAATGTGGAACAAATTAAAAGCTTTGTTCGGCATCTTGCTAGAATGCATAAAAATATTTTATTAGCTGATTCGAGAGTGTGGAAGGGAAAATATTTGAAAGGTCAAGAGGCATTGGTTGGGTATCTGGAGTATTATAAGCTTGATTATGGATCCTTTTTGGAAAAATGTAATCGAAAGGGTTGGTTTTATTTATACAGAATGGTTCACGTATACCCCAGGTGGTTTTGGATGACAAAATGCAAATTATTTCTGGAAACACATATTTGGTGAAAAGGGTCATTACGAGATATTTTCGGATGCTAAAATTTAAGATGGGGAAGATGCTCCCCTCTGTGGTGACTCTTCCGATTCAATATGAGATTTTTTAGAGGTAAAAAACCACAGTTTATCTTCCAAAACCAAATGAACACTTTCCGTGACCCCCCTGTAATTGCATTATTTTAGAACAATTCAAGCCACTTTTGGATAAATATTCAAGCTTTATGGTTAATCGTGAATACTATCTTTATGTTCAAAAACAATCTTACAAAGACCTCAATCTTCCTCCAGTAATTGTTCATGGAGATATTTCACTTGGAAATATCATGTTTTCGAACACTGATTCAAATGAAATTATAGCAATAATTGATTGGCAGCTAATGCATGAAGGTTCACCAATGTCAGATTTGGCAAAACTTTTAGTGCATTATTGTGATGGAAATGCTCGAAGAGAAGCTGAAACATTCATATTTGAATATTACTGGGAATGTATGGGAAAAGAATTTGGTGATGCAGCGAGTGAAATATCGTATTCACTGGAACAAATTAAAAAAGCGTATTCTTACTGTTTTATTACACAAGCATTTTTTGCTGTTATGGGAATCTTACAAAATGTTAGAGATGAAAAAGATGAAAGCAAACAAGCTTTCTATGATTCTGAAATTTTAAAATGTCTTTATGCTTTAGAAGATGCAGATCGAATTTTACAAGGTGAACTAAAAGAGTTTTTTAATAAATTTAACTACTGATGATTCTCTTACAGTGTTTTTTTTATCAATGTGAGATATTTTTATCTGAGTTATTTGTCATTATTTTCATTTAATAAACATAATTTGTATCAAAAATAACAGAAAATATTTTTTATTTATCAAACAAAGCAGACTCCAAAAAAGATACAAATTATTTTCCAATGAAAATGTTTGATATCCATCTACTCCATCAAAACCGAGATATAAATGTGGAAGATTTTTTTTTCCATGATTTTTAGGATCGTAGAAATCATCAAAATGATTTAATAGCTTTTTTCCAATCTAGGGGGCGCAGCGTTGTTATTTTTTGAACAAAAAGAAAAGAAAAAAAATTGGGCAAGTTTCCTTCTTTTTGCAAAGAAACAATTTTTGTAGTTTGATTTTGTAACAAAAAAGTGCCCAAATTATTTATTTTTTTGTATAATTAATTAATAATAATTATTTTAACCATATCTATAAAAAAGCGCTTTTTTTGACAGTCAAATTTTGTTATGCGCGCAATGGGAATCGAACTTTTCCTTTGATGTTTCGAATGCCCGCGCGTTACACCACTCGACCATCAAAAAAAAGAAAACTTGCCCAATTTTTTTTCAGTCAAAAATGTTTTTAAGTCGTCGTCGTAAAATAGGGATAACTTTTTTAATAATAAATATAAAAAAAATATAATGGCACTATTAAATTACGAAGATCCAGGTCTATCCAACTATATAAAAATTATTCACAAATTCTAAAAATCATTTTTCACTCTGCGCCCCCTAATCATATCGAATATAAAATGCGACATTGTTGGTACACTTTGTCTAAAAAAAATTTATTATGAGTAAACAAATTTTTCATTAAATAATCTAGAGCATGGTTATACGATTGCTCAATGTAAAATTTAACGTTCGTTGAAAGTTTCATATAAATGATTTTTTCGAGTTTGAAAAAAAATAAAATGTTGCTTTTTTAAAATAGACCTTACTGGAACAAGCTTAATCAGCTTTTCAACATCTATATCTTCAACTTCATCAACTTTGACGTCAAGATATTGAAAGCGTTTGGTATTACTAAATTTCAACAAATCATCTAACCATGAATTTCCATTTAAAATATTTCTTTCATAATCAGAGATATAAATGCTTTCAAGTTTTGGAGCCTTCTTGATAATATCAGTAAAAGAAATATTTGGTTTGCACTTGGAATCATCAAAATTTAATAGTTTAGTGGATGAGGAAAGTAACTGATAAAACATGTCAGCAGAAAGTTTCGATTTTTTTATAATTAATATTTTTGGCAAGCACATAATAGTTTTTGATGCAATGCAGTTAATTAACTTTGTATCCTTTTTAATGTTGAGCTTGGAGATAGTCACAATATTGTTTAGCAAAATAATATCAGAAACTGGATAATCTTCAAATTTTCTATTGTTAAACGAATCCATAATTTTAATAGGCTTGAAATTAACAATTCCTGGAGCTGAAGGGGTTGATGTTGCAATAAAATATTTTTCATCAATATCAACCATGTCCAAAAACCGTTGCAACAAATTTTTATCAATTGGGATAAAATGTTTAAAAACTTTAATTCTTTCAGGACAAAAGATCGTATGATGTTCAGTTGAATACCATCCATAACAATTTTCATTGCTTTTACATTGCGCATCTTCTGGCAAATGTGCTTCAACAGATTCAACAAAACATAAATGACAAAATCTATTTTTATCAGCAATTTCTTTTCGTTTATTCACATCAACATATTTTTTACAACTTTTTGATTCATGTTTTTCAGATTTACAAAAAATACAATCCATTTTATTAATCAAATTTTTTTAAACTGTAAAAAAAGCAAACAATAACTCCCAAATGAGACAAAAAAAATCAGTTGCAAAAAAACATGCCTTTTTTTAGAAAAACCCTAACTATAACTATTAATGAAACAATAGAAGGAAAATTTAAAAAAAAACTAGAAAGATGGACAAAGACGCATTTGAGCAACGACAACAGAGGTAAGAAAAGTCTTTTAAAAACAATAATGCTAAAGAAATTAGCAAGGCTGAAAAATAGTGATGTTTTTAACGACACCAATCATGCCTCTTTTATAGATTCATATACCTAAACAATGGCTGCTGATGCATCACTGAGAAATGATTCATTAAAAAATGCATAAATATGTGTGTTTGATGAGCGCAAAAATTGAGGTATAAAAGCAAACAATTATGAAGCTAGTTTTCTTTTTGCTGTTTGAATATTTCATATTAATTCCTTTAAAAAAATATCCTAATATTGCTGGAAATGTAATTTTAATATACCATAAGCATACAAGCACTGAAAGTGACAACGTGGCAAATCTAGCAGCCAACGATAAATAAGAAAAACATGGTAATGTGTTCTGCTGTCAGCAAAAAATGCTTTTTTTGATATCTTTGTTATAACACAGATGGGCAGCAAGGTGTGAAAATTCCAAAATTTTGCACGATACTCCTCGTTTTCTTAGTTTATAACGATTCCCCATTTTTCCAAAATCAAAAAAAGTCAAATTTAGTTTCTAAAACTTCATTTTTCTCCCTTTATTTTTTTACGATACGTCAAGCAAAAACGCTTACGATACACGATACGTAGGGTGTGAGATTCACACCCTTTCACACCATTTGCCCACCTGTGTCTTTATTTATCTTTTAACCAGAGATGAGAAGCGGCAGAAAAAAAACCGCCGGCCGCGCCGGCGGCCGAATTTACGGCGGCCGTGCCGGCCGCGCGGCGAGACATTTGCGGCCGCATAAAGCGAAAAAAAATGCCAAAAAAATTTTTTTCGGCCGCATAAGGTGAAAAAAGGCCGCCTTTTTGAAAATATCGGCCGGCAGTTCTCATCCCTGCTTTTAACTTGTTTTGAATCTACTATCGCAATCAATCCAGTGTATTTATTTTTTTCTGTTTTTTATGCTCTAAAGAGCGCTTTTCGTATTGGTAAAATTAAGAGAAAAATGTGTGTGAAATTTCAGCAAAAAATATGAGTAACCAAAAATTTTTTCTTTTAATTTTTTAGTCATTGCATTGCTTCCATTAAGAAAAAAAAATTTTAAATGATAAGAAAAATGTTTGAGAAAGAACACATCCATTTCACTTTTCAACGAGTTGTCTTTTTTTGAATATTTGATAAATGTCAGAATAAACAAAAAAATCAAAATAACGCATTTACATGATTTTTAAAATACATAAACTTTTTCTAATGTGCTAAAATGCAGCAGCTACTTTATTAAAAATTTCTTTGAAAGTTTCATTTTCACATCAATGATTATTTTTAACCTTATTAGACGCGTATTACATGGATTATTTTAAATGCCATTTTTCAATATTACATTCGTTTAATTAATATAAAAGAACTATTACATTGTAGACATTTTATTTTAGCAAACAAAAAAAACAACATGTATCAACAAATTCAATAAATTAATAATAACAAAACCGTATGTAATTAACAATTTTTGAACATGCTATGTTAATTTTATGCAATGTTAAGATCTCCAACACATTTTTCTGTTGTCAGCAAAACATGCCTTAAAGCATAAATTCTTTCCCATTGTATTTCATCATAATTATAAAATTCTCTCATTTCTCTATGGATTATTAGCCTCCCTCTTCTCACCACTTCTTCACCCTCTACAGATAGCGGCGCCTCCAAAAATGAAGTATTCCATATTAAACAACAAAAAATATACATAACTTCAAGGCAATGTGGTTCAATTTTTTTCATTAGCGGCAACAACAAATTCCATGATTCAAATGTTGCTTTCTCCAACACTGCTGGATTGGTCGCTTTTAATAGTCCATCTAAATCAAAAATTGCACCATTTTGTAGTACAATAAAATTTCCATTCATACTTGAATCTAGTGTGTTGACAGTATCATAAATTCTTTCCAACAATGAAAATGGTACCCAAAATCTTTTGAATAATGCCATTTTATCAGTTTCTGAGAGTTCACTAAAGAATGGTAAATCTGCTAGCACAATCAAAAATTCTTCCATACTTTTGTGATCCATTTGAGTGAAGATTTTCCAGTTAAATACTTTTTGCATTGTACAAGCTTTTTCGCTTCTGCTGTAGAGATCATTTCGACGTTTGGTAAAATTGAGGTAGCAATAGAGCATTTTTGCAATGATGGGGTATTTGACATTGAAATCAGTCATGGAGGTGGAAGTTATCTAAAAAATAGCACTTTATGTATTTTGCGTCATTAAAATGTTTATTTTATTAGCTTTAAAACCACTTTTGGGTTACTGTATTTTATTAACCCGGATCAAAGAAAATGCCAAAAAAATACATAAAAAAGCGATCTACGTAAAATCTTCTTTAAAATCTTAAAGTTAAAAATTTCTAGCTATTTTTTGTCTATAGGTTTTGCAAAAATTACTTTAGCAAAAATTTCTTTCAACTTTTTTTTCAAGATTCTTAAAAAATATTTTTAAGGTATCAATATTAAAAAAATTCACTCCTTTTAATTTAAAAAAAAACTTTTAATCTATACTTACAGAATTATCACTTTCGCTAGCAGTAATAGTGTTTACATTAATAGAAGTATATAAAACAGTTGTAGCCATAACTACGAAATGAGCAGCAGCTTATAAAAATAGCTTTACTTGTTTTAAAAAAAAGAAACAAAAAATTTTTTTTAATAAATTTAATGTTGAAAAGTAGGTGCGTTGGCAAAGCAGAAAAAAATAGCACCAGCAACAACAATCAAAAATGACACATTTTTTTTCAATACAAAAAAATAGCATGAATGATTGAAGGGGGTTTTAAGGGAATGATAGAGAGAAAAAAGAAAGAGGAAATCGATGTTGTAATCCTTTTAATAAAAATCAAGTAAGAGGTGATTCAACGATGTGAACAAACTTTTGTGGAATTTAATGTGGACTTAAAATTTTTAGCAGCTTTTTTGAGCATGTTGGAAAAAACAATAAGCTTTGAGTTGCTATCACAACGTTTATGGCCTTAATAAACTAAAATTGCTGGGTTGATGTTTTTGCTTTCACTTTATTTGCATGAAAAAAATCCAGTTTTACTGCTTTAAAAAATAACAATTTCTGTTTGTAGCACTTTTTTTAGAAATCTCATTTCAGCAATTAAACTACAATTTTTGCGCATTGAACAGCAGCTGGAAGAAAAAGAGAGCAGCAAAAAATAGCAAAAATCTTCTAATTTTTGATTATTCAGATTTAATTTATCACTCAATACTGCAGTAACCAAAAAATATACAAAATCCGTTTGAAAAAACTTACAGTAGACATTTTATTAATAACTTGAATAATCTTTTCTCCAACATTTCTATCTTTTTCTGTTGACTTTGATCTTCTTGTTGCTGTTGTAATGCTACTACTTTGACTAACAACATTTCCTCCATCACCAAAAGCTGCCACAACTGAAGCTAACGCAGCAATATCGTCTCTAAGAGTATCACCATCACCACCACTTCCACCTGGATTTTGATTAATCAAATCTACTCTTGGATTACTGCTATTATTATTTAAAGTTGTTATCCATTCACCTTTCCATGCTTTGTCGGTCACTAGCGAAATAATTTTTTTTATTCTTTGTGACTCCAAAATTATATCAAATGGCTGAAGCTTTTGATTAACACCAGTAAAACATATTTCTTCTGCAATTCTGCATATATGATAATTTGCTAGCTCTGGGACTGGATTAGAATTTATCGTTGAATTTATTGCTTCTTGATAGATTAAAGTAAATGAACATTTTAAATATTTTTCGATAGCTGTTTTTGCGAAGGACAAAGAATATACTGGAGGCTGCTTCATTGAATCATAATATCCAAGCTTTTTATCGGCAATATAAAATACTGCTAAATTTATTCTTCCGCTATGAAATAGCGGCACAATAATCAACGATGGATTAGGTTTAATAAGATATATAAAATCTGAGATACGATTAATATATACATTTGATGAATATTGACATGATACAATTCCAATATTTCGATATTTTTTTGATAGAGCTATTATTGAACATGATTGAAAAAATTTATCAAATTGTAAAGCCGTTAATGAACATGGCGTTGTTGTTGCAGAGGATGTTGAAGCTGTTGATGGAATGCTTGATGGATTGGAGGTGATAATTTGTGCCATTGAAATAAAAGTTAAAGTTGGCAAATATCCAAATAAAAAAGGTTTATTCAGTGACACATTGCAAAAAAAGAATTTTCTCGCACGAGACTCGTTTTTAGTAGTCGAGAAAGAAGAAAAAAGAGAGTCAACACAATGTTTTGCTTTTTCTTCGCAGCACAGCCAAACTAAAAGGACACAAAAACTGAAGTGAAAACACAGCTGCCGCTGCGATGTTCAAATAATGCAGAAATCAAAACCTCAGAAAATGAGGAAAAAAAAAGAGAGGCTGAGATGCGCACATTGAAAAATTTTAATGTCTTGTTTTTGATATGAAAACCAATGCATTAAACGAACACATTGTGGACTCAACAGAGCGTGGTCCATATTTGAAGGTCTAATTTTTATGCCTTTTTGAACAGCTTTTTTTATTGCCAAAAGTTTGTGAGAGATTTATGGGAAAATTTATGAGATGACTTTTGAACGGTTAAAATGCTTTTTGTGAAATAAAAAATTTGCACAAGAGAAACATGGAAGAATTATATATAACACTGTAATGTGCTGTATAGCTTTGAAATAAATGATTTTAAAATTGTTCTTGACAAAATTTATGCAAATTTCTTACATATAAAATTTTGCATTGAATAAGAACAAGCATGTTTATAGAGGAAATTGTGACGAGCGCCGAGACAAGTACTACCCGGCCAAATGACGCCACAGTTTTGTCCTATGGAACCGTCAAAAATATGGGATATTGAATAATTAAAAATTGTTCCATCCGTCCATGACCAATGTACGTTGGTATCCGTAGTATATGATCCAACCCATGTTTGACCTCTGTACAGGCACTGATTCATTGAAAATGGTGAAGCAAGGTCTAAAATGTATTATTTGCAAATGTTGTACTTAATGTTATTACATAACTTATAAAAAAATTTTTTAGATACAAACTTTTACCTGTAGCAAATTTAATTTCGTCATTACTATGGAGCGAGATCAAATGTGACTTTTGACTTTGACAAATTTCTTCAGCATATTGCCATGTTGTTGAAATATTAAAAACTTTATAATAGTATCCTGTTTTATTGAAATAAGTCCATTTCTCTTGTGAATATATTATATCATTGACACTGATGATATCTTCTTGTGTAGATAAGTGTACATTAAAGAAAAATAATAAAATAAAAATTAAGCCGTTTGACATTTTACTGCAACTCATTTTGTTTATAATGTAAGCGTTCAATGTCGTTCCTGCTATTTTAACTTATACTAGGTACTGATATAAAGGCGGACATTCTATTTTTTTTCAATCAAACTAATGATAAAAATAGAATGTTATTTACGCTTTTTAGAATAAATTTTATATTAACTCATTGATAATCACTGATAATTTACACCGCTAGCTGTAAAAATGTTTTATTTTTTTTTCAAATGACGTAAATGATAGCATATCTATACATATTTTGTTTACATTTTTTAAATTTTATTTTTAGCAAAGTATATACTTTTGATAAGCATTTTTATGCACTCTCTACAAAAACGTAAAAGCAGATGTAAGCAATAACGGCAGCAAGCATTTCATTTACTTGTTTTATTACTTTTTTTATTTAATGTTTTAAAAACATTATTTAAAACATTTTTTCTTTTCTAAGATATGTTTAAAAACATATGTTTTGTTCTATATTTTTTTGAATTAATATTTGCAAAGACATATGATTGCAATACGATTGATACTGTATTTCTACAAAAAAATGAAATTGCTTTTTTTAATGTGGGATTAGCGGATGCTGATTGTAATCTTACGTTTGCTTTTGATGGAAATATTAATCAGGTAATTTTTGCTTTCAAACATGGTTGTGTAATGAACTAATCTTTTGCCGCGTGGGCAAATGATCAAAGTGAAATTTCTATGATATCCTTTTTTTTTTCTATTCTAGGATGTTATGCTTTATACTGTAATTGAAAATTATACTACAAATAATATAATTGATAATATATTTTTTGAAATTTCTAATAAGCTGTCATATTCTTTGGTAAACAAAAATTCATCTGTCAAACAAGGATATGTACTTTTTGAAGATAAAAATGATGGATGCCCAATAGAATCTATAAGTCGAAATCAACCTTTTGAATTTGCTGATGAAACTCAAATACTTCATATAAGTTCAGATTAAGAAAAAAATGTTGCATCAAATTGTAGTTGGCAATTTACAGCTCCTGAAAAATATGGCTTTAAAGTTGTTATTCTAGGCTGGGATGGGGCATCAATTTCTGACTTCAAAATTCAAAATAAAACTCATCTGATAGCAAAGTTAGTGATAATTTTAAATTTCATTTTGTTGATAATTGGTATATTCATAAAATGTCATCTATTTTAAATGTCGATTTTGTTTTTAAGCTGAAATTATTCCGTCAGACGTGGCGATAAAAGCTGAGCTAGTGCTCATAAAGCCGCAAACTTTTTAAAGCTCGCGTAATAGATATGAAAAAAAGGTCAAATCATATCAAACTTCGTGGCCTAGATATTTTGGGACCCATTGGGGGTCATTAAAGTCATCCCCAATACGTCAAACTTATTTGTAGTCACATTATCCCAAATATGGCAAAAAGTAGAAAATGTGATCACAAATAAGTTTGACGTATTGGGGATGACTTTAATGACCCAAAATATCTCAGCCACGAAGTTTGATATGATTTGACCTCTTTTTCATATATATTCCACGAGCTTTTTATCCATTTCCACGAACTTAAAAAGTTCGCGGCTTTATAAGCACTAGCTCTGAAGTCAGCAGGTTAGGCATGGGTGGGAGGAGAAAATTACTGAGGTTAGCTCTGGACGATCCCTTAATGCAAATTTAGATTTCATTTCTATTGTTCCTGAAATAATTCTGTATATTTTAGTGATAAAGGTATACGCGGGCGATATCCTTATTATATTGTTGGAAACTGGATTAATATAATTTTATCCAAAACATTTTCGAATTCGTCTAATCCTTTTCAAATGTATGTTACTGTTGTAAAACAAAAATTTGATGAAACTGATGGTAACTGTAAGCGTATAGAAAATGGTAACCTTAAAATTTGGTCTAACAATTTTAAAAATTATGGAAATAATGTTCGCTGTAATTTTTCACTCACATTACGGCCAGAGATCGAAATTAATTTTTATCAAAAATTTTTTTATTTGGAAGATGGTGCAGATTCTATCTTTTTTCAAGTAGACAAACATGAAAAAGAAAATTTTAATAATTATGGAGTATTCTCTGTGAATAAGAAAGACATGCGTGTTACCTACTCTTATGCAGCTGATGGAGTATATAAATCAAAAAAGTTTAAAATTAGTGAACTAATAACAAATGTTTCCTTTGAATTTGTCAGTGATGGAAGTTATCAATTTAGTGGCTTTGAAATGGAATTCGTTGAAAACAGTATTATTTCTAAAATTTACAAGCTTTTTTTAAACATTTTTTTTTTCAGAATGCACTTGTGCTGACAAAGAAATAGAATGCAGCGAAATAAATGTATATGGGATTACTACGAATCATAAGGGATATTTTTGTGATAATATGGAATGCAATTTTACGGTTTTTTAAATTCACGTGTTTTTTTGTTTCTAAGAATTTTTTAGGTAATACCTTGTAAAACTGAATATACACTCTTAAATATTGAAAAAAACTATCCTGAACTAAATGGTTCATTTATAGTTTATTCAAATGGTGTTATGGTTTATGAAATGCAAGATTTTAAGGGAGAACAAACTAATGCAGAAGTGTATTTAAATTCCTTAAATAAAAATGAAATTAAAGTAATTACAAAAGAGAATTCATACTTTAAATATTTAGTGTTCACAGATAAACCCGTCTATAAGTGTGAGTTTTTTTGGAAAGATATTGTGTTCTTTTATGCTATTTTATTTAACTCCTTACAGTGCCAAAACCTGATTTAAAAATTATGTTAACACGTGAAACTCCATCTTATGTAATTGAAGATGGAAAGTACAAATATGTGATAGTTGAGATGTCAGAAGCTTTAGTATGTTGGAAATTAATTTTTTTCTTCATTATTTGAAAGTTTTAGTATTTACAAAATTTTTCATTTTATGTATATCAATACAATAGAGGACGTTCCCTTCCTATATTTAGCGATGAAAGTTTAATGCACAATATAAGGGAAAAGTATTGGTAAGTTTTATTGCAAAACAACATTTTTTTCTCGCGGCTTTGGTTTTTGCTTTAACAGTCCAAAAAAATTTAACTATTTACTGATTTTCTAACCGTTCAAAACATAAATACAAGTTAAAAAAAGGTAAAAAATGCCTCCTGTAAAATTTCTGGTTCTGAAATTGTTTTGCAGCAAAACTGATTTTTGAAGGATGAATTTTATAATCTTTGAAAACTACTGTTTTAGCCGCTTTGGTGATAGACAAGTGGAGTGCATAGTTCCAAGCAAAAAATTGGTAATTTTTGCATCACATTCATCTATTTCTACGCCAACTGCTATACAGCTTACAAGTAACTCTTTTAATTGCATTCAAATTTTTAATCTCATTTTTTAGGTAGCTTTGAAAATTGTGTTTTTGAAAAAAGCATTTTCTATATAGACAAATATGACAATAATTATGTTTCTGCAATATCTGGAGAGAAACATGAATGCTCACTTACATTAGTAATGGGTGCCTATGCATTTTATTATATTACTGAGATATGGACATCAGCGAAAAATGAAAACATTTCTGTATTCATTGGAACAGATCAACTATATTTTTATTTCAAGTAATATTGCTTTTATCGTATCTAAAAAGGCTAAAAAACAAAAATATTCCGTGGTTAAAAAATTTTTTTTGGTTAATTCCATATATCACCCCTTACAATTCTTAGTAATATACTGGGGCTAAAAAAATGCAGAAACTGGGTTAACTATTTCGAATACCGTACCCCAGAAATGTTTGTGGGGTGGAAACAACTAATTTAGAGAGCATGCCTTGGTTACCGCCGGCGGCAAAAGATCAAAGCATCAGGGAAGGGACAAATGCTCTCACTAATTATATACTGATTGTTATTATAATTCTTTTAGTTCAGAATCTGCGATTCAATGGAAAAATGTTGGATTTTTTTCAAAAGCATATACTTTGAAAATACCGAAAAAAACTTCATTATTTTTAAAATTCATCCAATATGATCCATATTTCAAAATATTACCATCTCCAACGCATTCATCTGTTATTGCGACACCATATTACGGTACATGGAATAAAGTTTATTATAACCATACATTTGTCGAATATGATATTGGCAATGACAGCATTAATTTTACGATAAAAAATTATAAATCATCAAAAAATTTTGAATTTTATTTTAATGTTAACGGAACAAAAACGTAGTAAGTAGTTTCGTTTAATTTAAATAATGAAAAGCATCAGAATTTTTTTTATAATTTTTTGTTTTTTTTAGCGTGAATACATCAACACCTTCATATACATTTAGAAATCAAAAAGTAGGATTACATTACTCTTTTTCATTGGCAAGCCAAAGCGACTTTGATCACGGCATATTATTTCATATAAATGTTTTGCATTAAATTTCTGATTACTATGTATATTTTTTATAAAAAAAGAGATTCATGCATTTTTCGTTTTTTTCTTTTGTCAACATGCTTTGAGTGCAAATAGATAATTGTCCCTCTGTTTTTGTCATTTTTTCGATTTTTAAAAATGGCAACAAAAGTGTGCTTGAAAGAGACAGCAAACAAAGCATAAAAAAGAAGTTTCAGTGGACACCGAACTTCATTCAGTCATTTAACAGAGCAGCGTTTTTTGAATATTTGAAAGGCATATGCCGCATAACCAATGCAAAAAAAACTTTTAATACTTAGGTTAAAATATTTTAATAAAGATATATAAAGGTAGACAATATATTCAATGGACAGCATTAAAATAAAAAAAGAGTTTCCGTGAGTAATCAAAAGTGATTAGTTGTTTGTAGTTAAGTTAGTGTAACAATACGTGACTTAGTTTAACGTTAAGGATTTACAATTTATTATTTTTGATATCTATGTAATAGACTATGTTAAAAGGATAGTAATCAAAAAATTATAGTTTTCGAAATTCTATACTACTCTCAGAATGACAGTAATCTACACTTTTTCTCAATAAATTTTATTACAATTTTTAGAATAAAATAAAAATAACCTTGATTTAATATTTTCAATTGCATCTATCAGAATCTTTGAGTTTTAAGAAATATGAAAAGCTGCTTTTTTTAACATAAAATTTATATAACTTTTATTAAAACATTTTTTCTTTAAATTTGTATCTGGGGTAAGAAAACCTACAATATGCAATAGGTATACTGTAATTTTCTATTTTTTTCATAAAAATAAAAACTTTTTCAGTTTTGCTGATAAGTCAAATCAACTTTTTCGAAAATAAAGAGCTGATTGTTAGCTTTCCACATGCAATACTTTGAATTATTACGACAATGAAAATATAAAAATCATCAGAATACATAATTATGCCTGTAGTTTTCTTTTACATGTTCCAAAATTATCTGTTTTACAAAATATTAAAATATAAATAGAGAGAAAAATTAAACAAGAAAGTAAAATTTACTTATTGGTGCATACATTTGAAAAAAAGAAAATATATAAAATGAAGAAATATAATCATTCATGTAAAAGAATATTGATGTTGTTGAAGCAATTACATACAAAATAAAACTTGTTTTTTGACATGGAGCATCTTTCTTCTTCTTTTATTTTCCACCTGCCCAGATGACAATGATAATGACAAGAAGAACGACAACAGCACACATTATAATGATCCTGAAAAAAATGAATGAAGATATTATAAAAGTTACGGTATAAAGACATATATAAGCTTACATTTTAATATTTTTTCACGAATATTTTCGTTTCAGTGTTGCTGCAGATTTTTCAAATTGTGAAGCACCTTCCTGAAAAAATGTTAAGATGATTATAGTTAATAATTTATCTATGAAATACTATACTCCTTCGAAGTAAAATACTACAGTACTCCACAAACAACCTTTAAAATAAGCATGAAAATAGAAAATAATAGAAAAACCCGAATTTTGTCTTGCTGTAAAGGTCCCAAGATGGAATAAGTCTCCAAATTTTGTCTTTATATTTATCTAGCAGCACTAGATTGGGACCTTTACGTTTAGTCGATCTATGGTTAGTTTTCTTCTAGCTACAACTCCATCACCAGTCATATAAATTCCAACTTTGCTGTAGTATAAACGTGCTAGTAACTTCTTCATCTACATTTTTTCCCCTCATCAATCTATCTCATTCAACATACCTGAAGAGCATCAGCACGATCACCAAGTTGTGAAAGCTTTTGATCACGTTCTAATACTTTTTCAACATTTACTGCAAAACATTATTTTATATTAGATTCTATTAATACAAAAAGATCTATACCATTCATTATTCCAACAACTTCATCAACTTGTGCTTGAGTGTGTTGTAAACGTTTATTCGATGGTCGTGGATCCCCTTGTCCAAGAGCGCGAGGTTGTCCATCAGTAGGTCTACATTCCATTTTTTCTTTGCTTTTATCAATTGATGAATAAAATTATAAATAAATAAAGAGAAAGTGATGTAAGTTGGTTAACTCCTGAAAAAGCAAACAGATGAATATACTGTTAATTTATATATAGATATTCATCTGCTGAATTTGTTAAACAAAATCTTACCAGAATCACTATCAAATTGTCGTCGATCATAATCAGATATAAAATTTGAATGTCCATATGCAGAAAAATGTCTTCCACCACTACATAGCAAATAATCACGTCGTTTAGAAAGAACTAAATTTCGAAGTTCAGATATATTTCTTATGTAGCAAATAAACGAAAATAATGTCAATTTTCAAGCAGCTTTGACGGTGATGGAGCTTCTCTTGGACTTGGTGGAATTGGTTCAGCAGAATTGTCTAAAAAGTGTAAACGTATAAATGGAAATGAGGCACAGAAAAATGTGAATGGATAGGGCTTGAATCAAGTGGAACTTTTCGTTTATATCCTTTTAAAAAAACAAAAGAGTATTGTACCAAAGAACGCTGATACAGTACTCTTTTGTAAAAAAATAAAAAACTTCTAATTGTTTTTCAATTCTTTTTTTGCTGAATCTATGTTTCACTAAAAGAAAACGCATAAACTTGTACCCAACAAAGAGTAAAGAGCATTGCCTATTTGAGATACTGAAAAGCGACAATATGGAAAGCTAATTAAATCTCTCAAATCTCAAACAGAATCAGATAAAGGTCTTCGAGAAGATGAGCATAAACATTTACAATGCATTATTTAGCTGCTAACAGTAGATTTAAAAGAAGTTTGTAAAATTGTTGAACAATTACAGTAATATCTTTTCTTTGTTAATGGAGTTCAGCTAAACGTTAGCCATGGAAAAAAAAGCTTCGAAAAACTATAATAAATTTCTTTTTTAATTTTAATCGAAATTTGAAGCTCAAAAACTTATATTCGCTTTTTCTTTCTTTCGTTGTGGCTGCAGCTAACCATGGCTGTAGATCAACGCTGCAAAACTAACGTATTGTATTGCAGTACCCAAGTTCGAGAAAAGTTGTTGCTAATTTTTAAAACAAATCGCTAACTACAGACCTATCCAAACCCTTTAATTCCAAATCCGTCAACTTACAAAGCAAAAAAACTTACATTCATTTGCTTTTAAAGCATTTTGTCGAGTTTTAATCATTTTACATCGAGCTCGTAGAAGAGCTGTACTATCTGTTACAGCCATTGTTTGTTTAATAATAATTTAAAATAATATAATTGAACAAAAAAAAGATAAATTTAATATTTGTTTATTAACATTGCAATCAAAAAGATATTGCAGCCTTCTTTTCAACGTTGAATACGTTTACTTTGATATTTGGCATTATGTGTCTAACGAACATTGAAAACTGATGCATCAACTTTTTGATTCAAAAATTTTTCATCACATTTATTTTTGTTGTTACAGTAAAACATTTGTGTGTTGCATTTGGTTGTTATTAATGTAAAATTGTATTATAAAACTATCACAAATTTATTTACTCCAGAATCAACTATGTGAAGACACAGCTAGCAGCATTTTAAACTGAAGTGATTACAAATCTTGATTGAATAACAACAAATCAAATAGGATCATTCTTTCTTGCTGCTGCTGCAACATGAATCAAATATCTTTTTGCTATTGTACACTGAGCAACAATGTGGAAAGCTAATTAGATCTCTCAAGTCTCAAATGGAATCAGATAAAGGCCTTCGAGAAGATGAACATAAACATTTACAATGTATTATTCAACTGCAAACAGTAGATTTAAAAGAAGTTTGTAGAATTGTTGTACAGTTACAGTAATGTCTCTTTTTAATATATTTGTACTTATATATGCCATTTCAGAGAAATTCATTTAAAGAAACCACAGAATGTACAACGAATATGTCGGCTTGCAAATCTTGTGGATTCATATAAATCAAATCTTTCTGCAATTAAAATAGTAGAAGAAGCAAAAGTTCGTCGAGTTAAAGCTTTGGAAGAAGAATTTAAGCGTGAAGCTTCTGCTGGCGGTGTTGGTGGTGAAGATGGTAGTCTGAAAGATGAAGAAGGATGGGAGAAGATGGATGATGGTGAAAAGCTGCCATTAATTCCAAAAAAAGAAAATGATCAAGATGAAAAAGCAAAGAAGAATGCTTTCATTGACAATGAGCTATCAAAAGTAGTTAGAAATGATGGAATTAGACAAAGTAAGTTTGATCGTTGTTGAATGAGATTAGTTATGTGTGATTACAGTTTTTACTGTAATTTTTGACATGAATAATTTGGGGACTGCTGCAGAAGCTATTGTATATACTTCGATAAAGTGTCGTTGAGGTTACTGTAACTTTACATGTTTAATTTACTTTAATAACTGCTGTAGCATGTATAGTTACAATAGCTATTCATTGGATACTAGTACTGTAGTTTTATGGAGTTATTATTGGATATGCTCTTGCTCTATAATCTCCATCTTTTTAGGAAATATCAAGCATGAACGAATGACACAATTTGAACAAGAACTTCAATTTGAAACTACAGCAACCTCATCGAATCATGGATTAGCAGAATTAAGCAAAGAAGATCCAGCACAATTGCTAGCAGAAAATGAAGAACTTTTTATTCGTTTTGCTTGAACAAATACAGAAATAGAAAACATTGAAAAACAAATGGCATAAATTAAAAAGCTTCAAGATTCGTTCTCTTTTTTGTTGATAGATGTTTCGGATGTTTGTTTGAAGATTAATAAATGAATTCTTTTGCAGTCACATTGGTATTTACAGCATACTGTAATTTTGTTGAAGATGCATTTAATTATGATTAGTCATGTATCGTAAATGTTTTAGTAATTCTTTTTTTTGTTACATGTAACATGTTTTAAGAGAATTATTGACAAAACAATGAAGATGTATGAGTTATAATATGACAATGAATTAACGTAATGGTTACTGTAATTAAAATCACAATAAATGAATCATAAATAACTGCATAGTTTTTTTTAGTTACAATTTATTTGACGATTAATAATTGAGGAAAAGAACGTGCAATTGTAAGAGTTGAAAAAATATCTTTATAAAAAACTCATTTTTTTAACTATTAAGATTATTACTGGTTATCGAAAATAATTTGTTTTATGGTCAGACCGGTCTTTGAAAATAAAAATTATTGGGATTACGGTAGTCAGCAAAAGCGAATTTTTTATTTGAAAATGTTTGATTAGCGTATGAAAATACCCGCAAAACTACTACTACTGTAGCTTTTTTAATGTTTCAAATAAAATATTTACAAAAACACTATGCCTTTTTTCTGAGAATGAATAGCAGTAGGGACAATTGATGTAATAATATAAACTGGATATCACGTGATATATTTTCTGCTTCAATACACATTTAATTTTAAAAAAAAAGTTATTAAAATATATACAAATTTAATTACAAAAGAAATAATATTATTGCAACAATATTAATTAATATAAGTACAGAAAAAAACAACCCGTATTTTCCAAACTTGAAATTGTTAAAGCTTTGGTTTCTTCTTTTCTACATTATCTTTAATTGGATTTTCACGAAATGATAGTGATGTTTCAGAGCTGCTATTAATATCTAATGCTTTATTAATAAATCCATTTGCAGTATATGTTGGCCAACATGTTGGTAGAGTTTTTGTAGTAGTTTTTGATTTGGTATTTGCTGTTGTCTTATGAGAAACATCAAGTAATAAACCAGTTGAAGGATCTTGATCATCAACTAGTCCTTGATCAATTAAACCATTAAAGACAATTTGAGTAAATATTGATGTGCTGTCTAAAAAATATATTTATAAAAACAAGCTCTTTAAAAAAAGTAGGCTAACGAGGATACTGTACGAGATGCTTCAACAAAATTGCTGGTTCTTTTGAACATTAAAGATAGCCAAAAACTCATCATAAATGATTAGAGATAAATAAAAAAATATAAAAATTTACTATTAACTTTAGATGCCAGCTTTTGATAACATTCAAAACGATTCAAAGTTTCAGACCATATAAAAATAATAAATATAATAAATCCACCACCAAGTAATCCCAAAGTGATAGCTGCAGTATCGGTGGATTCCCAAATTGTTACACCAGTACTGAAATAGATGACGTAATTATGTATGTAGTAATTCAATAAAGATAACTTACAGAGCTGTACAAACAAGAAAAAAGAAAATTGGTAAAATTATTGGAGTTCTAATTGCATCTGGATGAACAGGCTTATGACGAAATCGAATCCATATTAATGCAATCATTGTAATCATACGTTGAAACCATTCTGCAAATGATACATATTGAATTAAAGTATCCAGATTTCCAACAAATGAAAAGGCCTAAAATATATATGTAATTGTTACAATTTAAAGTTTTCCCAAAATGCTAAAATTTTCAATGCAAAAGATCATCCTATCAATGAAAACCGATCAACAAAAAAAAACAGTTCCCATAATCAAAAAGTGACATTTTGACAAAACACATAAATCACCCTCTATTACAATATAGCAAAAAAAACCTACCATTGCAAGTAAAACATTAATAAATAAAGCAGCTCTTGGTGAATCATGATATTTATTGACACATGAAATAAATCCAGGTAAATGTCCTTCTCTTGCTGCAGCATATAAGAATCGAGATGCAGAAAATAATGTAGAATTGAGTGAACCAACTAGCAGAACAGCAATAAAAAATGGAATGCAATATTTAAAATCACCAAGTGAACCATTTGCGAAATCCTAAAAAAGTAATTATGTTAGTTACAGTATGCTATAAACAAGATACATACAATTGCAACAGCACTTGAATCTTTAACTTGTTGTGGTGATAAAATAGCAAAATATGAAACATTTAAAGCTAAATAGAATAGCGCAATAAGAGACATTGAAATGATAATTGCTAATGGCATTGTTCGTTTAGGATTTTCAACTTCTTCCATTCCAAAATTCTAAAAAGTATTCAACGACTACATTAATATTAATGTAGCAATAAAAATACAATGATATCCCAGCCATCATATGAAAATAGACCAGCAAATAATCCATCAACAATATTCTTTGGATTTGTAGAGCTATTTTCAAACATATCTTCCAAATTTTCTGTTCTGCCTAAACATTTTTAGAATTTAGTAAACACTGGTGTCAGAAATGGGGTAAACGAAAATCAATAAAGTCACAATCACAATTTTAATGAGCTCTGTTGGATATCAAGCAAAAAAAAACCTTTAATAGCCAAAAAATAAAATCCAGTTCCAATAATAATAAAACATGCTAATGCCTTTGCTAAACTTGCAACAATTTGAAAACGTGATACAAAAGTTTTGATTGAAAAAAAATTAAGAAATAACAGTAACCCTAAAAACACAGCATACTGTAGCTGGTAAGGAAGAAACAGAAACTTACAAATCAATGAAAATGATAAACATTTTTTAGCCCAAAATTGATATAAATTATTTGAAAATTGAATGCCTATTCCGCGAATTATATATTCACTAAATACTTGACCTTGTACAGCAAGCGTTGCAGGATATATTAGAATACATCCAACACACATAAATGAAAAAGCAATTGGATACCATTTGACATAGCATATATATGCATAATCAGCACCAGATTTTCTAATAGATGTTCCTAATTCAACATAACAAAATGCACCCAATATTGATATTACAGCTGCTACAACCCATATAATTAATGATAGACCAACCTAAAAGAAAAAAAAGTTAAAGTGAGGGTAATTATAAAAAACGATAGAAAACTGTTATGAGTTTCTTCATCACCAAAACGATCAATGAATAAAAAAAACTTACCGATTCAACATTTTTTAATATTGATGATGGAGTAATAAATATACCAGAACCAACAATATTTCCAATAATATATGAAATGGCACCAAATAAGCCCATGCTGTTCTTCCCCATTGTTATTGATTGACTAAAAATGATGATGGTGTTGTAAGTATCTTATGATGTTAGTTAATGGTAATATACCTCGAAATAATAGATGTTTGAGACGTTTTAGACATTATTAGTAACTTTGTGTAAAAACAAATTCTGTAAAGAAAACAAAAAAAGAAACTTTTTAACGATGTTCAAGGTTCAAAACTTGGGCAAAGAAAAAGTAGAAGACTTTGCCAAAAAGAGAAGCGTAAAGACATTTTTTGAAAAAAAGTAAAAAAGTTTTCAAAAATCAGTGACCAAAAATATTCAAATTTTTTTGAGGCAGACGAATTAATTTAGAAAAGCTGTATCTAGCGACACAGCTTTTTTTTCTAAATAATTCGAATGAACACTTTTCACCCCAAAACTGGGAGAAATTTGAGCATTTGACATAAGCAAAAATTATAACCGGTAATTTATGCCTCGGTTAATTAGCCGACTAACCTTATCTAAAAGGTTTAAATACCCAATTTTGCAATATGTGATAAAAATAGAAGAATAAATTTTAGGGAGTACGGTAGTTTTTTTTGCAAAAGCAAATCTAATCTTTTAAAAATCACATTTCACAATTGATTGCAAACTATCTAGCATTCGAGATTACTGTAGCATTTTCAACATTGTAGAACTAGTTTTAAGTATGTCTAAAAATGAATGGTGTTACATTCTGAGAAAAAACAAATTGTTCCAAAAATTTAGTTTTTGAAATTGCTGTTACATCGGGAAATGATAATAATCCAAATTGTTCATTTTTTAAATTTTTCATTAGTTTAATAGTAATCAATTTTAAAGTACTTTTAATTTATTACTTGGATACTTTTGTTACAATTGAAATGACAGTAGACGTTATTATTGGCTTTATAAATTTTTGTTGCTGCAAAAGTGAAATTAACCGTAATTTATTACTTTTAATATTTCTGTTATTACTTTCAATACAACATTATTGTATTTTTTGTTACTCCCAAAATGATTACATCAGTTATTTCGTTCAGAAAAAAAAGAAAATCTCAAAGCAAAATGGCAAAAAATTTGATAAATTACGGTAGCTTTCCTTTTACAAGCAAATTCAATATTCACATATTGTTAAACTAAACCAACAATTTGCAGTAACAATTCATAGTTTATTCATATATTTCTAAATAACAAAAAAATAATATATAACAATACAACAAGTAATAACATAGTTAAATTCAACAACCTTTATATTCTTTAACAGCTTTTTCAGTAATCATCAGCAAATGTCGAAGCAAATAAATTCTTTCCCATTGTTCTTCATCATAATTATAGAATTCACGCATTTCTTTATGTATAATAAGTCTACCACGATGAATAATTTCATTACCATCTTCTGAGATCGGTGTATCAAGATATGAAGTATTCCATAAGAAGCAACAAAATACATATACAGCTTCAACAATATCTGGTTTAATCTTTCGTATCATTGGATTTATTGTTGACCAAGTTGCAAAGACAATCTTAAAACCTCTTAACATATTTACAGGCATTTCAGCACGACATAAAGTATCAAAGTTATAGCAATCACCATTTTGTAGCATTACATGTCGATCATCAAGTTCTGAGCCTACAGTATTCCATGTATCATATATTCGTTCAAATAGCAAAAATGGTTCACGAAATCGTTTAACAAGAATCGATTTATCAGAATCTTTGAGTTCTGAGAAGTATGGAAAGCTGGTAAACATTTTGAATATATATTCAGTATCACGATGATTCATTTTAATAAATTCCTCATATTTGAAGCAAGTTTTAATTACACATTCACGTTCATTTCTCTTGTAGATATCAAATCGAGCTTTGGTAAATGAGAGATATGTTTGTAGCATTTTTGTTAATACTGGATACTTCTTTTCATATACATCCATTTTAGATTGAGCAACCTGAAAAAAGAAAAAGGTTAGAAAGTATTCAATGTTTAAAGGAAAAGTGCCAACAAGACATAACCAGCTGCAGCTGCTACTGCAAGAGTTGCCTTGTTAGCTTTCTTTTTTGTAAATGAGTCAAAGAAAAAAAGAATGCAGCTGTTGTAAAAAGGTGTTGTAAGTCAGCTATACAAAAAGGAGGAACAAATGTAAGCGTTCAGGCAGCAACTACAAATGCGTATGTGTTTCCATTAAAAAAAGCTTTTAAGAAAAATATTAGCATATAGACTTGAAAATATTAGCTCATTTCCTTAATGAAGGATACTATAACTCATATTCAATGCATGTATGCTGACAAATGCAAAGAAAATGAGGTATCATATATCCTCCACTTGTTTAGCGATTGTATATATGTGATATAAATTACAGTATTTTCCATTAAGAAAAAAAAAAGCAAATCCATCTAAAACGAAAATAAAGATATACATAATCCTTGTTCTTGTTCATAAGCATAAATAAATTTATAAAAAGAACGCCTTTACTTATATCCTATCTCTAGCACCGATAAGCATGTGCAATGTTAAAACTGTTTAAAGCAATAGTGGTAACAATTCGTTATCAATGAGATTTAAATCAAACCCAAAAGTGTGGATGTTTACTTTAAGGGAGTACTGTAGTCTATACTAATCTCATCTACATATATTCCCGCAAAACTTACACTTAATTTTTTCTTCAGCGCATCAATCGTTCCTTTTCTAACAGCATCATCATTATCTTTATCAACAGATTTTTGCTGTGCAGCACCAACTCCACCAGCTTGAACATTCGCATTACCACCACTTGCTTTATTACATGTGCTATCACCAGAGCTTGAAGTACAAACATTTTCACCATTAACAATCGTAACACTTGAACTTGTACTCGATGTACCAGCAGTACCCATAATTACATCTTGAATAATATTTTCTACCCGCTTATCTTTAGCTGTAGAAATCCATTCTTCACCATTCCAAGCTGGATCAGATACAAGCAACAAAATCTTTTTAATTCTTTCTACTTCATCCAACAAAACAAAGGGCTTCAGCAGTCGATTCTTTCCATTAAAGCATATCTCTTCTGCAATTCGACATATATGAAAATTTGCAAGTAGTGGATCGGCATTATCATTGATCGTAGGATTGATAGAATCTTGTGGAGTCGTATCAAAATGTATAGAATTCATAGCTTTTTCAACAGAATATTTAACAAGAAAATAATCAGGTGATGGTAGTTCTTTCAGTGAATCAAAGTATCCAACTTTTTTATCAATGGGATTGAAGACAGCCATAACTATTCGACTTTTGTATAAGAATGGTGCAAGAAGACGTGTAAGAGGTTGTTGATCTTTTGGAAGATATATAAAATCTTTAATATTATTTTGAAGGAAATTAATCGAGTATCGGCAAGAAACTACACCAATATTTGTGCCAGATTTCTTTGAAGCAACAATTGCAGCAGCTTTAAAAAAGTTATCTATTTGAGTTAACATATTATCAAAAGGTGTTGTTGGAGGTGATGGAGCTGCTGTTGGTGTTGAAGATGGTAGCGGTGGTTGTGGAGTTAAGCCATTTGTGATAGATATTGATGATGAATTAAATGGTGGAGTATTTCGTAGTGGAGACGATGAAGTTGTTGATGATGATGATGATGTGCCATTGATAGTTGGTATTGATGAACATGTTATTGTTGTTACTATTGGCACACCATTAGCTGTTGTAGAAGCTCTATTAGTTGAATATAGCACTCCTGCAGCTCTGCCATTTGTTGAATATAAAATTTGAGGTGGTGGAGGTGTTATTGTTGTTGTATCAATATTAGTTGGAGGTGGTGATGGATTTCTTGTTGTTACTGCAGCTTGTGGTACTGAAGCAATGTTAATATCAGATAGTGATGGAAGAATAATATGTGGTGGTGAATTCATTGCTTTGCTCCTAAAAAGTGTTAAAAGTTTTAAAAAAAAGTTTAAAAAAACACATACAAAAAATTTGCGCGGTAAAATTAGACATTGAAAAAAATAGTTAAAGAAAGAAAGGCAACGACAAAAAAGGAAAAAGAAAGAAGAGCAAAAAAAGGCACAACAGGCTGTTGTCAACAGCTCGAGCTGTGGCAGCATAGATAGAGAGTCTCGGAAAAAAGAAAAATAGCAGCAATCATTTTCTTACTTTTTTTAGTGAAAAGATACACTTTGTCTTTGTTTATTAATGAACAAAAAGTGAATCGTTTTCAAATAAACAAAATGTCAAAGCAATTAACTTTTTTTTGCAAATTGCTTTTTCAGGTAAATGTTAAAGTTGTGAAGAGGAAAATCACTCAAGTGTAAAAATTGAAGCAACGCATTTTGTTGTTACTTTTTTTGTTGTTGTTTTTATGACAATAAATGGCATTTACTGAAACCTTCTTTTAGGTAACAGCAAAATGATGCTTCAATGATCAAAGAATAAAATGGACGAAGTTACGTAAGGTGTTAAGCAAGGTAATGCAGAAACTGATTTTACCTACGGAATAATTTTTTTAAATTAAAACTACAAAGCAAAAATGTTACTTTACAAAAACGAAATTCCGCAAATCTCTGGTGAGATGGTTTTTTAATAGTGTGCAAAAAATATATGTTGCAGTAAAAATAAAAGCATTAAGTAAAGAGAAAATTTAATCTAGGTCACAAAAAAAGTACATGAAACAGTCGTGGTAATTGCAGAGCCATAAATTTTATGAATCAGATAAGGGACAGTCCAGAAATTAAGTGATTCGACGATAGGGTGGGTGGGGTTAGCCGTATTATCACGCTGCTTAAAAAAGCGGCACGAGATCAAAGCAAAAAAAATCACCAAGGGGGAGGGAGGTTCAAAAAATACAAAAAAAAGATCACGTAATTTCTGGACAGTCCCTAATCGAAGAGTAAGAGGCATAGCCGGCCAGAACAAATTGCAGTCAAATCTGGACGAATAGTAAAAACTCCTAGCAAAAAAAAACTGATAAAGGTAGTTTTGTTACAACATTTTTCTTTTATAATAGCGATATCGCAATGGCAACCATCACAACCATCAAGAAAATGCATTTTTTCTAATAAAAGTTGCTAAGGAATAAAAATGAAGAAGACCTAAGAAAAACCACAGAGAGCACAAGAATCAATAAGTTTATATATATTTTTTTCTTTTCCAGCTATGCTTGTTCCGGTTAATTTTTATCCAAAAAAAGATCAAAGATGGCATTCACGATAGCAAAGAAAGAAAATTGAATGTAATGCTTTTTTTGTCTAATGTTCGATCTTTGGTACAAAAAATTCAAATACAGCTAAACTGTTAGCATTGTGTTAAAAGCTAGCCTTTTGAAAAATTGCTTTGTAAAAATGGAAATAAAAAATTTTTTCCCTGAAAGGAGTACTGTATGCCGCTGAGAATAATGTTTCATTGAAATCATGCTTTGGTGTGTTTTTTACTGAAATGTCATACATCATACAAAAAGTCGCAGAAAAATTGTTATTAAACAAAAAACCCGAAAGTACAGTACGGAAAATATAATTGCTGGACAGACAGTAATAACTGCTTTTTCAGTTTATAAAGTAGCCACATTACTTTGTATATCGAATTCAGAGAAATTTTCGTAAACAATTTTTAATAGTAGTTTATTAAGCCATGGTAAAAAGTACATTTTTAAAAGTAGTAATTTATTGTTTAAAACAGTTTTAAATTACACAGTGTGTAAAAAAAGTTTTTTACAGTCTATTTTCGAGAAGTTTGAAGGACTGTTACTTTGCTGCCATTTATGCTGTGCTTGATTTTCTTAAATGCTTTTTTTGGATTACTTAAACATTGCCATAAAAATTTGAATGTCAAAACAACACATTTTGAATATCCAGATAAAACAGTAAGAATAATACAAGAATCTAAAAGTATTCGAATAATGTTTAATGATGCTGTTGTTGTATAATACTGCAGCAATAAAAGCCATGTCGGTAATTCATTATAATTACTGTATGTGTATATATTTAAAGAATCTATATTAGTTTCAACTTCACTTTTAATTTGCATAAATTTTTGTATCCCGGTAATTACAAATATCACCGACATTGTTAGGCATTGAAATCCAACAACAGACGAAATTTTAATTGTTTGTTTAAAAGATTCTCGATTATTTTTTAGCTGGAATTGAAGTTGTGATGCAATTTTGTAAAAAAGAAATCCTGCACAAATAATTGATAAAAAGAAAATTATTGGTGGAATCGATAGTGTAATGTTTCTTATGATTCGTACACTTCTTCGTTGTTCTTTTTGGAGATTGTTGACATTAAAAACATAACCATTCCGGCATTGAAAAAATTTTGGAATATTTTGCATGCAATATGTTTCATTTTGAGGAGTTGGACAAAATGCATCACATTTCTTAATATCTATTAAAGCAGGTGCCGCGATCACACTTGGGCACGGTTAGAGGACAAAAAGATAAATTTAAGGCGAGGCTTCTAAGTATTTTTTGAAAACTTTTTTTTTCTGTTTCTGTTTGTTTTTCAGCACCGTAAAAACCATTTTTTTTCTCTAATTTCGAAATAATTTTAAAATAGAAAAAAATTCAGAGTAATTTTGTTTGGACATGTCCAACAATCTTAAAAGCTCTTTATTCCAAAATGCAAAAAAGCAACGAAGTTTTTCAAGCTCGTATTTAGGGGGTACCTGAGGAGGCTGAAGCCCACCCCGAATTCAAGATTTTCCTTTGTTCTTTTGCCCACAAAAGGAAAAAGCGACAAAATATCAACTCTTGGCCCGCGCCCTCCGTGCCTAAAGCGATATTATTCTTCAAGATCTTCCAGCTTGCCCAAGTGTGACCATTACAGCATCATTAGATGCGCCGAAAATTAAAATACAAATTGTATTAAACAGTATAATAAAGATTAATAAGATGTATCCATTTTTTGTAACCTTTTTGTAAAATCTTGAATAGTACATTGCCAGAAACCGAGAAAGCGCCAAATGAAATACTGGAATAAATGAAGCATTTCTTATAAACAATTGCAAACCTATAAAACAATATTCTTGGATATTTTTTTGAAAGCAGTTTAAATAACTGAAAAGTTACAAGTGTAGGTTTTTTTTGTAGAAACATGTATCTGATAAAACAGCCTTTCATCTATACTAACCTTTAAATACAAGATTAACAATTATATTCGTGCCGATTCCACGTCCATAAAAGCATGTATTTTGTTGAGCATAGAGAGTTGGATTTGACCATCCAAGCAATGTTGGTTTAGCACAAATAAAATCATAACAAACAAATGCATCCCAAATTGCTTGATTCAAAATAAACCATTTGTAAGATTCTTTAATTCCACCAAAAACTGATATTAGCATAATTGGAATAATTAATACAAATCCAATCCATCCAAGTTGAATTTTTTCTAGAAAAAATGGAAGTTGAAAAAGTAAGCATGAAAATGCCGAATCCAAATATGCTTCTTTTCCAGGTGCTGAGCAATTATAGGTACCATATTGAAGGATTCCATTTTTCTTATGGACTACAAAGTCATCTTGTAATCCGTACTTCGAGTTCACTAAAGGCATAATAACTTTTAAATACATATCTTGTTGAATTTTTACCATATACTGATACATAGGATCCTTGTAATCAGAATTTAATAGATACCATGATATATTTGCTGTTACTTCGTTGTAAAGAGCGACAGACATTTTTTGTTACACTAAATATTTGAAATTTAAAAGTCTCTTTTTTTAAAAAAGTGTCTTGTATTTATATTCACCACTTAAAAAAAGTTTAAGAAGGGGTTGACCATATTCTACTTTTGCTGTGAATCATAATAACCACTTACAAACATTACAACGTGTACATGTTTTACATTTAAAAGGGGATAATTTAAACTTGAAATTGTCAATAAATTGTATGTTATTACATTTTCATTTTGTCAGAAAAGCGTTTTTTTTAACAATTTTTTGTACATACTGAACGAGATAGATTGAGGAAAGATTAGATGCCATAAAACATGGTATTTCTTAGAAACAAGAACAAGAAAATTTTGAAAAGTGTTTTTCAATTTTCATAAGCGCTAATTTTTGTTGTAAGTGGTACATTGCTTATTCATACTAATTCCTAGTTGTCAAATATTCTGCCCCTATTAACAACTTAAATAAAATTTTTCTTAAAGCTTTTCAAAGTATTTTAATTTTCGATTAAAAGTGGTAATTTACGTGAAGATTTTAAAAATGTAGTACATGCAAATACTCCACCTTTTTTAAACTTTTCTACTGTTTTGAATGCAAAGGTAATTTGTACTACGTCCATTATACTTGTAAAAAAATCTTACATCGTTAGAAAGATCACTGGAAAAATATGTCTGTTGAACTTTACAATGAAGTATCAACGAATTTATCCTGGTTACAAGTGAACTCTGAGTACAAGGACCCTGTGTATCAAAATACATTAAAACTCCAGTTGGAATTATATTCACAACTCTTTGTATCAAATTATACGCTACACGACGATTGTGTTGTTAGTAGCAATCTTGAAATCCCTCGATATGGCAGCTATCAATGTACTGCAGTAACTGGAAAAACAGCATATTTGGATTCGACATTTTCATGCTTACTTTTTCAACTACCATTTTTTCTTGAATATATTCAACTCGGATGGATTTTATTTGTTTTTGTGCTTCCAATTATGCTAATTTCAATTTTTGGTGGAATTAAAGAAAGCTATCGATGGTTTATTTTGAATCAAGCAATTTGGGATGCATTTATTTGTTATGATTTTATATGTGCTAAACCAATGCTACTTGGATGGTCAGGCCCTGTTGTTTATTTAAAAGAAAATACGTGCTTTTATCGACAACGAAGTAACGCAGATTTTTTGTTTTTTGCATTTCAAGGGTTTCGTTCATTTTTGAGAAATGCTTCATTTATTCCAATATTTCATTTAGCATTTTCTCGATTTCTTGCTCTGTATTTTCCAACATTTTATAAAAAATTTACAAAAAATGGATATAAAATTTGTATTTTTCTTATTCTTTATAATGTTATTTGTATTGCAATATTTTCGACTCCGACGATTTCTTTAATGTCTTCTTCAATGACTTCGACAACAAATACTGAGGATTGTTATGCAAGCTTTTGTCCGTCTCGAAATTTTACATACTGCAAACAAAATGTTCCAAAATATTTTCAATGCTATAATCGAATATTAGTAAATCTTGCAAATGCTCAAAATGAACAAAAAAAAGTTACGCAAATTCTTAAATACATTTCTCTATCACTTCCACCAATAATGTTTTTTCTATCAATAATTTTTGCTGGATTTCTTATTTATAAGATTACATCACAGCTTCAATTTCAGCTTAAAACAAATCAAGATTCTTTTAAACAAACAATTAAAATTTCTACTGTTGTTGCATTTCAATGCTTAACAATGTCGGTGATATTTGTGATTACAGGAATACAAAAATTTCTACAAATTAAAAGTGAAGCTGGTGGTGGTCCAGTAGGGACATACAGAATGTATGATTATTTACCGACATGGTTGTTGCTGCTACAGTATTATACAACAACAGCATCATTAAACATTATTCGGATACTTTTAGATTCATGTATTATTCTTACTGTATTATCTGGATATTCAAAATATGTTGTTTTGACATTCAAATTTTTATGGCTATGTTTAAGCAATCCAAAAGAAGCTTTCAAAAAAGTTAGATACACTATAAATGGCAGTCAAGTGACTAACATTTCAGCTTCAAATAAATAAACATCAATGAATGTATTTTATGTGTCAAAATTACTTTGCTTTTGTTTGTTCTTAAATATTTTTTATACGTTGCATTGTATTGTTAAAAAGCAAAAAAAGTAAAGTTTTATTTCTTGTCTTGCATTTCTGTGTAATGTTCAACCGAGTCTTCATAAAGCTTGAATCATAATTGCCACATTTCTTACTTTCATTAAATTATGGGTCTTTGCCTTAAAAAAGTTGAACTTTTTTGAAATCTGTTAGAGAAAAAATAACATAAAGATAAAAAAGAACTCATTGCCGATTTATTTTTTTATTAATATTAAAAAACAACCGATTATCAGCTCAAAGTTAATCCCATAATAACTTTAAAGATTTTGTTATTTAAATCCTTACACAGCGGAATTTTTTGAAAATAGAAATGGGCTTTTCCTTTTTTGTTTGTCCTTTTCGAAATATGCATGCGCTAATTCTCAAAACGCCAAAAGCTTTTTTGTTGAAAAAAAATCTTTTTTTGAAGAAAGATTACTGTATTTTTAAACAACAATTTTTAATGTAAAAATTTGTCTGTAAAATTTATAATCAAAAAATCATAATAAAAAATTACAAATGACAAAAATACAATAACTAAGAATAAACATAATTTCAATAGCGACCAAACGGCTACATATAACATCAATAACATTTAATCTACGATCCACGGCAGGTCCATGATTTAAATAAGTAATTAAGGCATCGTTGAATAGATTTTCAGATAATCGAATATTGTTAAGATGAACCTAAAAAATATATACAAGTTACTATATAGATTAATGAAAAATGCAGTTTGGTAAAACTCATACTAAGATGCTCTGCATAATCGCTAGCTGTCTTAAACACAAAAGTGTGATTCTTCAAAACAGTTAGCCGTCTATAAAATGACTGGTGCTTCAAAATGACAGCAGCATATACAAAAAATTTAAATAACCAACTAACAAAAACCTTACATTTATATATAATCTTTACGCATTGTCATTTGATAAACATTCAACATTCTTGATGCAGCACCTTTCAATTGTACTTCTTCCTAAGCATCCAAAGTTTTTAAACGAAATTCAGGCACTTTTTTAACATAGCTTATTAAGGCGTGAAACTTTTACTGAATTTTTTTCTATCCCTTATCTAAACTTTCAGTTTGACTCAGGTTGATTGGTTAAGATTTAGCTTCAAATCAGCCAAAACAAGATGAAACATCATGTGAAACATCATCAACTTTTGCTTTTTTTAATGTTTTTAAAATCTCTTGCAACGAAAATGTCCGTCAGAGCGTGCAAAGAAAAGGAAAGACGGCTGTGCGTATCCTTTTCTTTTGAGACCATTTCTATTTCCATTTTACTAGACAAAAATTCCGCTGTGCTTAAAAAGATATGACAATCCATCATTAAAAATGAATTTTGCCGTAAAACTTTAATGACAGTTGACAAGCAAACTACAGCAGCATTTTGCATTGAAAAAAGTCAAAGACTATAAAAAGTTATTAACAATGTAAAAAATGGGATTATTTTAAATATGATATCTTGAATGCTTGTCTATGAAAAGCTGATGGTGGAAAAGAAAAAGGTAAGAAATTTTGACTACAGAAATATCAATAATTATATTTTTAGCTTAAAGTATCTTTGACTTCAAGCGTTATAACGTTTTAATGTTTGTATAATGTGTATAGTGGAATAGACATCAGATTTTTCAAAAAATCTCTTATCTTTTTTTATCTTATGATTGCCATTCTTTAAAGAAAAATGACATAAAAGTAAAAAAAGAAATCTTAAAAGGCATTTGTGGTAACTTTGCATAAAAAAAAACTAATTGGGTAAAGATGGGAAGATTGCAAAGCTAGCACCATATTTATGTGACTGCATTTTTGTCCATTTATGACAGAGAGATTGGAATTTAATTTTATTGCTATTTGTTTTTTATGCACTTCAATATTGACTACAAATAATTTCTTCAGTGTTAAAATCCTTTTATATGAAAAAACTTATTCTATTTTTTAGATGCTTTAAAAATGCTAATAATTTCTTCATCTCTCTTTCTTTTCCTCTTGCTATGTTCCCGCAACGAAAGTTCCTTCAGCTTGCTCAGCCTATTGCGCAGCCTATTTTGCTTGCTGCTGTCTTTTTTTCTTCCTTCTGTTTTTTTCTACCGCTCTCATTCAAGTCTCTCTTTTGCTGTTTAACACTTTTTGCGGTTATTTATATTTATTTATTACTATTTATACTGTTTTATTATTACTTGTAATATATGCTTGGATATTAGCTTCTTCTCTCTTCTTTTAATGCCATTTAACGCTAATGATACTTTACTAACGATTAAAACCTACAAAGCAGTTATCGCCATTTTTTTCCGTAGCTAAAGCAAGCCTTTGTTATATTAATGCCAATTTTACTTTTTATTACTACATTTTTAATATCATCTTGTGGTAAAAGTTTTCTTTTTGTCTCCATTCTTTCTGTTCAATCCTTTAAACATAGTAAGAATATGGGCTTCTTTCTTCTCTGTTCGTTCAACGCTGTAAAAAACAACATCAACCAACACCTTATTTAGGTAGATTATCGCCATTCTTTCCGGTTGTAATTATTATTACTTATTTCCTAAGGTGTTTTCTCTTATTCAACGTTGTTTTACACCTCTTTAATCTATCTCTCTCTCTTTTTCTTCTTATTTTTTGAAGGGGATATATGAGAAAGAGATTCAAAGAGTTCAACTCTTTATCTTCTCTCTTTTTATTCCCATTCGATGTCGCTATTATTTTTTCATCAACAAAGCTTCTTAGCTTTTATCGCCCATTTATTGTCTCATCTAAAGTTAATGTTACCATGATCATATCTGCTAGCACACAACACAGTCATTTTTTATGTCACAGAATGCCAAAACGATGTTTGTCGATGTTGAAGATGTTGATACATTAATTTTAAACACTACTATTACTATTAAAATTACTTGTTATATTTGTTTTAACTGTTAATATACTACAACAAATGTATTAGCAAGATGCTACTTTTTACCGTTTGAATTTAAATGCAATAGCAGAGATGTATGGTCGGTTTGAAATTTGTGCTTGATTTTTTGGGTATCTTGTTTCTTGAATCAGATTTTTTTGAACTATTATTATAAGAAATTGTTATATGAAATACTTTTCTAACACCCTTATGATGCATTTGGATCATTTTTCTAATATTATCGACTGCTAATTTCACTAATTTCACGCGATTTGTTCAAAATACCGTATTCTTCTCGTTTCCTCTATATTTGAATGATTATTACAGATGCCAAGACGTTCGAATTATCGTCAAAATAAGAAGGAAGCTGCGATTAAGCAATGGAAAGCCAAAAAAGAAGAATTAGCTATTGATATTCCTGCATATGAAAATCAAAATATGGAAGAACTTAATGAAGTTGTTGTGAGGAAAAGATTAAAGCCTGGGAGAAAGAAACGAAATGAAGCTGGAATAATATTAACTCGTCAACAGCAAAGATCTCTCAAATTAATAGAAGAACAAATAGACATATTACGGCAACAAAGTCAAAATGCTCGTGATAAGATTGCAGAAATTCGTAAAAATGCTAAAGAAACTGGAAAGAAACGTCGAGAAGTTATCAACGAAACTAATTATAAAATTAAATTAAGAAGTAAGTATATTTGTTTGTATCGTAAATTATTGAAAAGCTTTTAGAGCAAGAAGAAATAATCGACGGTCAGCATGAAATTATTAATAATTTAAAAGGGCAAATCGAATGTGTACATTCTGCTCTTGATTCAGAACCTTCTACAAGCCCACTTCCACCACTTTCAATCAATATTGAAAATTCAATGCCATCAATATCAGCACCTGTATCTCCTTCTGAACACAATGGTTTTGAACTTCCAAGGCCTCAGTCTGCTCCACCAAAATTGCTGAATTCAGAAACAAGTGCAAGAATTAGGAATAGAATTGGGTTGTCGGATGGAAAATATGATGTCTTCAGAGCTGAATTATCTGCAGAAGGAATCAGTATGCCTTCACTCTCTACAATTCGAAGAAAAGAAAGTCGTATATTTAATGAACATTTTCAATATTCTGATAAGCCTGATTTCTATGGTCTTATTGAAAAAGCAGTCTTGAAATATGATTTTTCACAGCTGAAAGAAGTTAGAATTACTGTAGGTGGTGATGGAGGTCTGTGATTTAACTAATTTACACTTTGTAAAACAAATTTTTTTAGGAGGTGATGGCGATAAATCAAGTGTGAAAGTTGGTTGTTATTTTAATGATATACCATTACCATTATCGGTCAAAAAATTCATGATAATATGGAGTTACGTTGGAAAAGAATCTTGGGATATGTTAAAGACAATACTGCCATATATTGATGCCGATATTCTTCGATTAAAACAAAATGGAATAAAAACGAAAGTTGGTGTTAAACCTGTTATTATGTAAGTTTTTCTAGTTTCCGTATCCTCGTGGACCATTTAATTTTAGCACATTTGTTGGTGATTGTAAATTCATATGTTTATCACTGAGTCTTCAAGGAGGTTATTCTGTTTGTGGATGTCCCAAATGCCTTACAAAGAGGAGTCAATGGCCAACAATAAATTCTGAGAATATTATTCTTCGAACAACAGAAAGCATCATTGAACATGCTGAAAATGTTTTGAACGAAAATGGAAGAAATCAAATGAATGGATCAGTCTTTAATCTCCCGCTTATTCGAAATATTCCAATTTCACATTTTGTGCCACCCCCAGTGCATTTATTGATGAGTTTAGTCAAGAGGATAATCGAATATATCTATAAAACCAAAGGTGAAGATTATTTACCGTAAGTTATTTTTCATATTCTATTTACTTCTTTATGACTATATGTTTATAGGCTAAAAAATTTTCTGAAAAATTCTGGAGCAAGACGTGATGAACGTACAAAATCATATAATGGGAACGGATGTAGAAAGATATTAAGCCATTTTCGTGAAGAAAATCAAAAACGAATAATATATGGAGACTACGGTAGTGATCTTTTTGTAACTGCTTCAAATATTGAAAGATATGCTGTTGCTCGTCCGTTAAATGATGATGAAATGAAAGCATTAGAAGCCAATATAAATTTATTTTTCAATTTGGTCAAAGAAGAATATGGTCCAGATGCTTCAAAGTTTTTTTTAAATAAAACATTAATTCATATGCTTAAAGAACATGTTGTTCCTTTTGTAAAGGTGTTCAAATCTTGGGGTCTCTTCTCGGAAGAAAGTAAGTACTTCTGTTGTTGACAGCAACTTTAATACTAATACCGTAATTTAGGTGTTGAATCGATTCATCGTGTAAGAAATGTGTTGGATAATCGTGTTCCAGGTGTTGGACCAGAAATTGATGCAAAACGAAGCAATTTCTTCTATAAAAATCATGCTCTTGGATTACATTTTATTTAACCATTGTTTGCTATCGTTATTTATATATTTTTTTGCCAAAATAAATGCTTTTTGTTTTTTAAATATAGAGGAAACGACAAGAATACGGTATTTTGAACAAATCGCGTGAAATTAGTGAAATTAGCAGTCGATAATATTAGAAAAATGATCCAAATGCATCATAAGGGTGTTAGAAAAGTATTTCATATAACAATTTCTTATAATAATAGTTCAAAAAAATCTGATTCAAGAAACAAGATACCCAAAAAATCAAGCACAAATTTCAAACCGACCATACATCTCTGCTATTGCATTTAAATTCAAACGGTAAAAAGTAGCATCTTGCTAATACATTTGTTGTAGTATATTAACAGTTAAAACAAATATAACAAGTAATTTTAATAGTAATAGTAGTGTTTAAAATTAATGTATCAACATCTTCAACATCGACAAACATCGTTTTGGCATTCTGTGACATAAAAAATGACTGTGTTGTGCTAGCATAGTATTGATGCATTTAGTTTCTTCCCTTTTTTGATTATTCTTATCCCGTGCTTTTTTCGTGATTAATCTTTGGTTAATATTCGCTTTTACTTTGTATATTTATATATATGCTTGTGTGTTATACAGTTTTTTATATATCATTCTTTTTCAGGGTTAACATTAGCCTTTTTTCTGCTAACAATCATGAATCGTGGAGGTGATGCTTATGGTGGCGATCGTGGTCGTGGAAGCTGTGGTGGCGGTCGTGGTGGAGCACGTGGTGGTTTTCAACCTCGTGGTGGAGGTGGTAATGCACCTTCACAGCCATCTCAACCTGCTGGAAAAGTTGGGGATTTTGATAATTATCTTAAGGGTGTAATTGATCCTTTTGATAATAATCAACAAATTCTCACTAACTCTTATAATGTCGAACTATCACGGCGCAAAGAAGATATTCATCAATATGAACTTCGTTTTTTTATTTATCGTAGAGATCGAGAACCATATGATTTGTCTGTATCTCCAACAAGAAGGTAATAATTTATCGAATATATGCAAGTCTTTGATTAATTAAATGTTTTAGTGCTGAAGCAAGTCTTCGTCGTGAATGTATTTCAAAGCTTTATGCAATTTTGCTCAAAGATGAACCTTGTTTTGAAAGCGGGAATAAGAGTAATGTATATGCTTACGATCGCTCATCTCTCTTCTTTTGCACTGTTACAATTCCAGATTGTCATGACAGTAATCCTTTTGTTATCAATCGTGTATGTGGTTTTATGTTATGAATACGTCAATTCTAATTTTGTTATTTTTTAGGATAGTATTCATGCAGATCCTGATTTGCGTCGTCATCTTGGTAGTTTTATGCGTGTTTATGCAACATTAAAATTTACTAAATCTGAACAACCTGATGTAGCACAAGCACAATTTTTGGATATCCTCTTCTCTCAGGCTCAACTTGATAAGTAAGTTTTGTTATTGGGATACTGCTGGAAATAAATACGCTTTGATCCAGTTTGATATAATAGTGGTAGCGGGACACATTGCCTTAATCCCCTTCCATCTGTCTTTGGATTGCCTACTTTTTGGACAGCATCTTACTGAGGATGCACCTTTCAGTGGTGACCAGTTCTCCCAATAGTACTACCCTTCAAATATGAGCCCCCACAAATCAGTAGAAACGATATTTTATTGAGAATGATTAGCTGAGTCACCCTGTACGTTGTTGCACTTTTGAAGACTACTGTAACATGTTATATGATTGTTATGCTTACATTGATTTTTATCTTTTTTAGGTATGATCAATTTGCAAAATTTGGCTCAAAAATGTTTGATCTCTCAACTGGTCAAGACATTACATGTGCAGCTGAATTAAAAGATGGTCATCAAAAAGGTGTTCGAGTATCTGATAATTTTGCAAAGTTACAAATTGATGCAAAAATTTCACCATTTCATTCTGCCATGCTTTTACATGAATATATTCATGCAAAATGGGGCTATGATTCTCAACATGATTTTTTTTCTAATGAAATTAGACAAAAACTTTTGGAATTGCGTGGACTTTATGTTAGAACCGGTCATCAAGCTAATAATGAAATATTTCGTATTAGTGGATTTACAACAGCTCCTGCAGATCAAAGTTTCTTTGATTATAATGGTGTACATACTACTGTTGCTGCTTACTTTTTGAAAGTTTATCAATGGGAACTAGAATGGCCTCAACTTCCTTGTGTTATCAAAAAAGTTGGGGATAGAGAAATGCATTATCCAATGGAATGTTTGGAAGTTGTGAAGGGTCAAAAAGTGCTTAAAGATAGCCTGAATAAACAGCAGGTAATGCGTAAAAATTTCAATGGATTACTTTACATTCTAATAACTTTTTTACAGGAAGAAATAATGATTAGAGCTTCTCAGCGTGTTCCACTTGCTCTTATGGCTGAAATTGAAAATCAAAAGAATCTTGCTCGTATTCGTGATGATGATCCATATATTTCACCTGCTCAAGTTCGTATATCTAATAATATGAATTCTATTACTTCTCAAGTGCTTCGCCATCCAGTTATTATTTATAAAGATGATTCTCCAGCATTGATTAGTGATAATCAATGGATGTGCAGAGATGTTCAATTTGTTAAACCTGCTAAAATTACTGCATTAGCAATTTTCTATCAAGCAAAATTGGTTCAAGCAGATAGAGCATTGTAAGTGTTTTTTGTTTAGTTTGATTATTTTCATTTATTCTTTTTTAGTGAAGTTGCTAACAAAATTGTTACACAAGCCGGACGACTTGGTATGACCATTGAATATCATGATTGTATTGCACTTAATGAAGATCAAGTCAAAGATCGTCCCTTCCTTGAAAAAACTATTGCTCAATATCGTGATGAAGGTGGTTGTGATTTTGTTATGGCTTTTGCTACTGGTTCTGAATTTCATAACATTCTTAAAGCAACAGAAGTTGCAACAAGTGTTCCAACTCAACAAGTTGAACCCAAAACAATCAACAATCCAAAATTGGGAGCTGTTACACTTGGTGGTATTATTCAAAAGATGAATCCAAAGAATGGTGGATATAATCAATATTTTCGTCAAGCTATTCCATCGCAAATTAGCAGTGAAAATATTGATCTTTTGTAAGTTGGTTTTGGTTACTGTAAAAATGCGATGAATTTATGCATTCTTTTTTTAGTCAAAGCTTTGTGAAAGATGCAATGGTTATTGGCTTTTGTTTGTCACATCCTCCTGCAGGCAAAGATCAACCATCTATTCTTGGATATGCATTTTCAACAAATCAACGTGGAAATATTGCTTGTGGTGGATTTGTTTATACAAGAGCTCGTGAAACTACTCTTACTGAAGCTGAACTTCGTGTACCTTTTGAGCATGCTGCAAATATGTATTTTGAGGCAAACAAACGCTATCCTAAACGTGTTTTAATTTATCGTTCTGGTACATCTGATAGTGAAATTGAAAAAATTCAACGTGATGAATGTCAATTTATGGTAAATGGTCTTTCAGCTGCTATGGATGGAAAACAACCAAAAGTCAATGTAATTGTTGTACGCTGTCAACATAATACTCGTCTCTTCAAGCCAAAAGAAAGTATCGATGAAAATGCACGAGCTCCACAACAAAACGTTGTACCTGGTACATGTACTTCTGGTGTAACTCCAAAGGATTTTATTATGGTTCCACATCGTGCTTTACAAGTATGTTTCTTTTTTTTATTATAATCGCTGTCTTTTGTTAAAACATTATTATTTTTAGGGTACTGCAAAGCCAACAATCTTTACAAGCGTCTTTCCTCTTGATGAATTAAATGATCTTTCGCTTGATTTCCTTAGAAACATCTCTTATGCTTTTTGTTATATGCATGAAATTGTTGATTCACCAATTTCTGTTCCACATGCACTTCGATCAGCTGAACAAATGGCAAATCGTGGAAAAAATCTTTGGCATTCAAAAAACAATGAAGTTCCTCATGCAGCTCCTCAAGAAGGCAATCCTCAAGCAACCATTCTCCTCAATCCTAACATCCCAACTCGTTATTGGGCATAAATTGTTATATTTTATTTATATCTTTTTATTTTTTATCTTGTTGTTATATGTGTTTTATAAGTTTGGTGTATTTAATTTAATTTTCTAATAAATTAATATACTGTAGAAAATGTGTTTGTGATATTTGAACATTCAAAAATTCTGGTTAAAGCTTACAAAATTATTATGCAAGTTTAAAAAATGATTATTTACATGATTGTTCCTTCTTTTTTTGTTGGCATTTATGTCGCAACACCATATTGTCGAAGAAGGGCATTCAAAACTTCCTCATAAGTTCTTTCTGTTTTTAAACTTTATTTGTTTTCGATGGGGTGTGTAGACAATTCATGCGCAACTGTAAAATGGTCAGGAGGTTACGGTAATTGACGAAAAGAAAAGTTTTATTTACTCGTTTTTCACCATCTACGCTAAAAAATCTCCATGCACATGCTTCATATTTATCTGAGTTGGTTAAAAAAATAAAGAAGGATTTAGGAGACGAGGTATACGGTAGACTATTATGTTTGTTATAGTTTGAATTTTTCAGGAATGAAAAATGGAGATTTGTTTAAAATGCAAGCTTTTTCACTTTTATGAGTGATGAATGAAACAATTTTCTGAGGGTATGATAGCAAAACAAATAATGAAAATCTCATAAACAGAATTAGTGAAATCAAAAAAACTTTTTAATAATAAAATTATTACATTTCTTTAAATTAAAAATTATTTGTTTGAATTCATTAATTTAAATAATGGCTTTATTTTTTTATCTCAATGAGTGACCAATAATTAAATTAAATTTATCCTTAAACCAACGATTGTCACTCACGACAAAACTAAGAAAAAATGAAAGTAAAAAGAGTTTTTGTGGCTTTATACAAGTGTTAAGATGTAAAAAAGCCATCAAAGCATTAAATGAACTTTGTTACGCGTTTTACTTTTTTCACTGTTTAAGTCTGCCATGCATATATTATGCAATATAATTTTTAAATAAAATTGGCTGTCAGTCTTAGCAGAAAGCCGTTCTTTGTAGTTAAGCTGCTTATTGACTTTTTTGCAAAAAAAGGTGAAAGTAGTTGCATAGAATTTTGCAGATGGGAAAGAAAATAAGCCTCTTATAAATTTATGTGCCAAATAAGAATAAATAAAAAAGGGCACACAACTAAATCTTCGTTATTTTGATTTTTCTCTATTTTTTGGTAACATTCGAGTTTGAATATTTTACATTATTTTACAAGCTAATCCTATCATAAAAGAGTCATTGTTCGTTTGTGCGTTGGTGCGTGTCATTTTATTTTAAATAAAGCGGGCGCTTGGCAAAGTGTGTCAACTAGCAATAAGCAATTGCAAATCTTTTTTTGTGCGCTTTTTTTGCTGCTATTTTTATGGAAAAATTAATGATTAGATTATTCTTTTTTGTGTTATTTTTTAAAAAAAATAATAAAAATAAATAGAAAAAGCATTGTGTCTTTTCGCAGATTTTTTTCTAGATCGTTTCGCTTTGTTGTGAGTCTAATTTTAACCCAGCAACACAAAAAGTTGTTAAAATTAGAGCTACAAGCAAAAAGCCAACATTAATTCAAAAAATGAGAGAATTAAACTGGGTAATGATTAACTAAGGAATAATAGTAATCTTCACGATATACAGTAGCATTAGTAACCGCCCCGAAGGGGCGGGTTACCCCTAGTAGTTAAAAAGAGGTGGTAAGCCACAAGGCTAGGAAATGACCGACTTACGACCACACGCAACAAAAGAAAAAATGCTGCGCACAACTTTTGTTGCACACAACCTGACTGACGAAAACCGTTTTTCATTTTTGTTTACTGGTCAATACATTTTTTGTCCGTCTGCTGGCTGCAACAAAAAAAAGTTTTGCTCAGTCACTGCAAAAAAAGAAAACGGTTTTGGAAAGTCATTTTTTACTATTCAGAACAGTTGCATTGAGAGAAAAAAATAAATGTTTTAATAAAAGCTTATCGATATTTTTTTTTTCTATAACACTTGTTTATAAGAAATTATAAAATGGAAAATGTCAAAAGTTTGCTGTAAACAATAGTTAATGCATTTTAACGTCATGAAATAGAAGATAGATATTAAAATATGATTATTTGAATATTTATTTTAGCGTTATATTACATGTATGTTATAGATACCTATCAGATTTTCCAAAAGTTGGTTGTAAAGATGCTGTTTTCTGAGGTTCAATAATAAAATATTTGTATTTTACAGTATTTTTAGTACTGGTCAGTTTTCGACGGCAAATTGTGTACTTTGAATTAGCTGACCGGAAATATTTTAGACACCCTGTAACCTCCACCACCCCAACAACCCGCAAAACAACTTCTCCAACTTTCAAAAAACAAGTTTATTCATGTAACAAAAGAGAATATATAATAACAGTATAAAATTGTTACAAAACAATATAACAATAGAAAGAAGATGATTAAAGAGCTTCCAACTTTTTACGTTGAATAAGATGTCGGCCACTATGTAAAAAAAATAGACGAAGAGGAACACAATCAACAGCTTCAAAAACTCGAATATCAATCACCTAAAGAAATAAATCCTTTAAAATAACTAATTTAAAAATAAAAGAAAACAAACCTCCAACAACTTCAAGCATTCCAACATCTCTTGTAAGTTCATCAGTCTTAAAATTCCTTGTATTTATTCTTTTAATCGTTGTATGGTCGATGCTGCAGCAACAAGTGCACGACAAAAAGTTAGATTGCTTTTGAAGTTCTGGCCAAAATTCCTCAATTATACAAAGCTTACATCCTTTTGAACAGCTGTAACTAAATCCGCTTCACCAGATATAATTCGATGTTCATCCATTTTTTTACAAATTTCTTCAATCTATGTGTAACCAACACCATCATTTGTTGGATCACGTCCAAAAAAAAAATTATTATAAAATTTAAAAAAAAATGATTTTCATTATTTTATTACAAAAGTCTTATTGATACCTGATCAAATTCTGCACACCTGATTGTCTCAAATAAAAAATTTTTTGCTGGCTGTGGATGATGTTTGCGGTTTTGTTGTGACAGATTGACCGTCATTTCGTTTGCATATCATCCGCGCATTCTTCCGCGGTTAAAAAAACGTTTTTTTGCTCAATTGAAAAAAAACTAAAAAAAATTAAAGACAGTGCAAAAAACAAACAAAACCAGTTTGAACAGATGCACATTGCAGTTACCGAAAGAGAGATTATTTTTAAAAGTATAAGACAACAAGGAGAGTTCAATATTGTAGTGCAAAATAAAAAAAGCTAATGATTTTGTTTTAAAATTGCTTGGTTCGGTGTTTTTTTTTGCACCCTGATTGTCTACAATATTTCTTTTCATTTTTTTATGATTGTTTTTATTTAAAAATATTTCAATTAAAAAACTTTAATTGACCTAGGGTTCAAAGCTTTTTTATGCAAAAATGGTGTACAATTTTGTTCTCACAGCAATTTTGAGCACTGCAATCCTAATCACATCAAGCTATGGAATTAATATTCTGTATAAAACTAAAAATGCTAACAATAATTTTTGGTGGTCTTCATTTGGTATTATTCTTGGATATTATTATGTGATTAATATTCCTCGACAATTATTAAACTTTCTCCAGTATTTTTTCAATGAACAAAGCACTCAACAACCTCAACCATCGTATGTTTATGAGCCAGCATATCTTTATCGTTTTACAACTCTTACCCAGCAACATTTAATACTTTTTATGTCTATTTATTGCCAACGTATAGCATCTCAAAAGGCTGTAACAAATTCGCATTTTATGTGTTTATTCATTATTCTTTATGGATTAATTTCTTCCTTTTTAATTAAAACAAAATTTTTGTTATCAATTTGTGTATTGATCTATGATTTTGCCGCTTTTTCATTTTCACTTGTAGCTGTGATTACTGTATTTTGCTTCAAAAAGAAAATTTTTCAAATAAATTTAGCAGTGACTAAATTTGCATGGATTCCACTTTTTATGTCAATTTCATTTGCAGCTAATTTTGCATTGCCGATTTTTGATTTGTAAGTCTAATAAATTTTTGTGCAGTGCTTTGTAGCACACCTCTAAGCTTTGTTGAGTATTTGTTTAATTGAGGGATCTTCTCAAAAGCTTTTTATTGCTTTTTGTTGCTTATTTGTTGGCACATTTTAGAATTTTAAAAATCTTTAATTTTTGGAGGTTTTGCAGTTAGAATGTCAAAAGGTTTTTGAACATAATTTTAATAGCAAGAAAGAATACTTACAAGTCGTGTATAATATCTATCTACATACTTTTTTCTTGATTCAACAAAATTTAAGAGTCGTTGAAGTAGGCAATAAGCAAATTAATTCTTAGGTTTTTATAGCATTGAAGAACATGGTCCTCTATCAATAAATATATCTGATAAATCACATTTTGTTCAATGCGTAAATGATATTATTGAAACAGTGACTCTATTTGGAAGCTTTGGAATATTTTTATATTTACGGTAAATCACTTTTTATAAATGTAACTTTAGAAGCTTATTTCTTTTAATGTTTCAGAAATACTGGGAACACATCTAGCAATTCATTAGACAGCGGAAATTCATTGTTATAATTTTTAACCTGTTATTGTGTTTTTTTTGATAGTTTAAAAAACCTGGAAAAAATGAAGCAATAAACATTTGTACATAACCAAGGCCGTCACCGCCGTAACTTGTGGTGGAGGGGGTGACGGCCTTGGCGGAATTCCACCTCCAGACTTTGGAGTTCATGAAAAATAGCACAGAATTTGCACTAGATGAAGTGACATTATTTTTTGTAATCTTACAAAGGTGTCCACCCAAATTTTAGCGAAGTTATGGCCTTATAGGAAAGCTTTTTCATCAAAAAAATCAAAATTTTGAGACAAAAAATTTTCGAGTTTAGCTTGGTCCCCCCTGTGAAAAAAAAACTGAACTTCACTCAAGTGTGAAATAAGAAAAAATTTCATTTTTTTCATAGGGGGGACCAAGCTAAACTTGAAAATTTTTTGTCTCAAAATTTTGATTTTTTTGATGAAAAAGCTTTCCTATAAGGTGCTGATTTCAATGGTATAGTAGGTTTTTTCATAACTTCAACATAACGAATTTGCCAGCTATTTTTCAATCGGCACAAGCACCCTGTATGTATTCAAAAATAAAGTAACACTGAAAAATGAATGTTTTGTTTTTTATTAAAGCTCAAAACAAAAAGTCATTGAAGCTAGCAAAGTGGTTCATCAATATTTTTTTTTGAAGCGCTTGGAAACATTTGCTCGAAATTGCCGCTATGGAAAAAGAAAAAACCATGGTAATTCGGGGTAGCAAATGAAAACGACAAAAATATAACAAAACATTTTATTTAGCTTTTTTTCTTTAAAGAAAAACGTTTTTGAATATTTTTGATAATTTCGAGTATACAATTCATAAATGGTTGCTAAAATGCTACTGTTTTAACTTTTTTTAAAATAAGATATTTTTGCGTTATTATCACATATAAAATTGTTTTTCATAAAATAAACCACATCAACACATTCGACTTCTACAACAATATTAATAAAAGAATTATTTCTCATTACCTTTAGGGGCTGTTTGGATATTACGTAACACAAACATCGTCAGTTTTTACCTCATCCACTCATCTTTTACGAAATATCTGAATAGCTCCTCATTGAAAATGTTAAAAATTGTTAATCTCCAGTTTAAGTATTCCTTTTTTGGGTTTATAAGAACAAATTGTTATGTGTTAACAAAAAGTCCCTTGCATTGTCTGAGCTTTTTGGTAGTTTTCGAAAACAAGTGCCACCGCAGCAGGAAAGAAAGAACACAAAGTTTTTCAACTGCTTCTCTCTATTTCTTACTCTATTTTTTTGGAGCATAGTAAAATAATAAACATTTAGACATGAAACAGTGATACGATTATTATTCATAAAACTTTCTTTCAACAGTTTCCGAAATTTGGTAATACGATTGTTGTTGAAAAATTTCATCAGCAAGATCTTTATCAAGTTGATCAATATTACTCAATGATTCTTTTTTATAAATGGAACATAAAATAAAATCTATGCATCTTTGACGAAGTTTAGCAGCATTAAAACGGACAGCCAAATTTGCAATTTCAACGATATTATGTGAATTGATTTTTTGTTCTATTTCGTCTTCAATAATTCCCTGCAATATGCAATTTTTGTTCAATGTTAAAATCTTTTTTGTTTTGGTAAAAACACTACCTTAACTTTTCCCATATCATACATATCAACCAATCGAAGAACGTCAGCATAAAATGACAAATTCAAATCTTTAATAACTTTGTTGTCATAACAAAGATCAATAGCAAATTTCACAGTTTTATAATCAAAACCCTTCAGTTCCATTTTATTTTCATTACATTCTTTCCAATTTGATTGAAACATTCCTGCAAAAACTGTCGACGCATCTGCCATTACATTCTTATGGACCTAGAATAAATAGTTTTTAAATGTATTAATAGGTGACGAATATTCAGCCTTATGTGAGTGCATTTCTTTAAAATGTTTGGCCGTGTAATTCTTGTCAATCTATTTTTTACTAATTAATAGAAACTAACCTTGATTTCTTTTCCTTGGTCAAAAATAGAAAAATCATAATCAGACTTCATGTCATTCAAATTAAATGCACCAAGAAAATAATGAAAAAATTCTGTTAAAAAGTTATCATTTGGACGATAAACACTTAAAATTCCAATAATATCAAGTTCTAAAATTCCATCAACAAAGAATTTTTTTTCAGGATTTAATAAATCAGTTTGTGTTGTAAAATTTGCAGAATAAAATCCTTTTTGAGAAACTTCAGCAATAGCCCATTTACAAAAATTTGCAGATTTCACTCGAATTTTAATATCTGATCGAAGTCTTTTTTTTGGGCCTTTATCAACTTCAATGTCAAACATAATTTTATCACCATTATATCCATCTTTGATAATAGAAAAATGAATGAATACACCAGGAAGTAATGGAAGAAGATATGGAGCAGCCTTGCATAGAAAGATTTCCTTTTCAAAGTCTTCCTTTTTAATGGTCCATTTGAAAGCAATTGGGATTTGAAAGCTTAATGGATCAATGATATCAGCAACTTTTATTTCTTTAGTCATTTTATTGCAGCAACAAAAATACCAATAAGCCAAACCAAAAAGTGCTGTTGAGAAAATGAAATGCCGGAAAAGGGAAAAGACTAACATTTGCAGTGATAAAAAAAATGTGGAACACAAATGTGAATATTCTTTGGTTGATCTATGCCTTTGTGCTCATTTTGTATAGAGCAGACTGTTTTGGGGCGGATTGTTCTCTCAAAAACTTTAATGATGGACATGTTTTAACATTTTGTGTGTAATACACAATCATTTGTTCCAGGAAAATAAAGGCAAAATCGATTGTATAAAAATGTTTTAGATAACAGTTTAGGAATACAGCACATGCATTTATTTGGTTGCTTCATAAGTCCGTTCCACTGGTTTCTATTTTCCCGTTTTATTAGTTGCCTATGGGCGTTAGTTATCATGCCTAGAAGGTATTTTTGGGTGTCCTTGATTTAAGTGGATTTCTGGGGGATATACAGGGATTAACACGTATTTGATATTGTGCATTAAAAGTCAACAAAAAAATCCAAAATATGGTAATTTGAAACAATTTTGGTTCATATAATAAAAATTTATGTCAACATTCGGCCTTTTTTGAGCATATTTTTGAGATATCTCAGTTTTTCAGAAATATTGTCCATGTGCAAATTTAGGCGCGCTTGGGTGCGCCACCTTTAACAACCCTAGCTATACCCTCTGTAGTATTAAAAAAGCTTAATGAGGAGGAAAAGGGTTGGAAAACATTTGTTATCTTACTTTTTTTAGAAGTTCTTGATAAAAAAACTGTTTAAAAGAGTATCATCAAATCAATAGACTGCTTTAAAAAGTTTTTTATATGTGCTTTTAATCCATATTTCTTAAATTTTTTTTTCTATTCCTTCTTTCGTTTCCGTATTCGAAAATGATATCCATGTATCAGAACCTCTTGTCACTGATTTTACCCATTTTTTTGACAAAATCTTATTTGTGTTTTTTTGAATTTTATGAAGTTATTGAACCAAAAATTTTAAGATGGTTAAAATGAAATTCACATTGTTTTGTTTAATTACAACTTTGATGGTTGAGTACGGATCTGCTTTCAATAAACATGAAGGATCAAACGTTTTATCGCAATCCTATTCTTCTACATCAAATTTATATGAAATATGCAAGGGCAATAATACAAGTATTGAATCACCTGGTACGCTAATAAGCCCAAATTACGATAGTTATTATTATGGACCTGCAGTATGTTATTTTTTCATTCATGCACCAATTGGATTCCACTTTATTGATTCATATGTAAACTATTTTGATAGCTCCCCTAATAACGGATATCTTCGACTCTCTACCTCTAACGTTACTTTAACAACGTAAAACTTTTTTGTCCTTAAAAAACAAACTTTTTTTATTATCTAATTGTTCTAGCTTAAAAGGTGGCCCCTATACTGATCAGCGATGGGGTTTTGTGGATAATGCGGAGTTTTATTTGTATTTATCCTCTTCAAGCTATCGTGTGAGCTTCAATATAACATGGAAATTTGGGTATGAATTTCGTAAATTAATCTCACATTTTTTCGTTTTTCCTAAAATATTAAACAAAAAATAAAAAATAATGATCCGCTTTAAAATTGGTATCAAATTGGAAATAAATGCATTCGCTCTTCCCAATTTTAGGTTGACTTATAATAATCCTCCACCAGCAGGTATGTGTTATGTCTAAAGTTTTTTTTAAAAATCTTCTTAATATTATTGTTTAGCAAGTGAATGTGAAGGACCAGATATTTTATTTCTTTTGGATCGTTCACAAGCAATATTACCCGATTTTTATAACACTGTAAGTTTGAAATATAAATAAAAACAAAAGTAAATAGAACTTAAAGACAATCAAAGATTTTCTTCGTAGAGTTACATACACATATATATTCGATGATGATGTAACTATTCTGAATCCATTTTCATCACGTTTTGGAATTATTGAATTTAGCGATGAAGCAACAGTTACAGTTCCGCTAAATCATTACACTAGGGCCGAATTTTTTTGGCAAATACAAAGAAATATTAGTTATGGCAACGGTGGTGACAGTAATGTTGCAGCGTAAATATTATTTGAACCATAAAGTTTTCTTTTATTTTAAAAATCTTTTAGTGCACTTACACAAGCTTATAAAGAATTTATTGCAAACGGAACATCTTCTTCTAATGGAAGTTATCATGTCCCTGGAATGATCGCCCTTGTTGTAAATGACATGTAACAATTGTTTTTTTAATCATTTTAAACAAACAAGAAAACTGTTACAGCTCACGATTTCATTATGATGAAACTTTAGCAGCTATGGACAAACTTAAAACGATAATTACCCTTCCAACGGGGGTTATTGTACCAGGTTTACCGGGTATTCCAAATGGAGCATTAGAACGATTAATCAATTTAACGGGAAATGCAAAATATGCATTTGGATCACTTGATGATGCACAAATTGGAATTCCAACACTCACAAATACAACTTTTACTTGTCCAATTTGTGGTAACCTTGTATTTATTTGTGAAATGACGGTTGCTATTGGCTATGATACAAAATTATTGTGTTTACAACTTGCTCAAAAACTCGCAATGGCAACCGCGGATAACATGAATAAACAATATGCAATTGCGCTGTATGGAGTTGAAATATATCATGATATAGAATTTCAAAGTTTTGATAAATTTAACGATACCATTAATGCAATGATCGAAAACATTCAAACAAATAACTTACCAAATGGGGGACAAACTTTTTTGGCACCGTATGTTACAAAATTTTCAAAGGATTTTATGCTACAGAATATTTTTTCCAGGATTTTGAATCAGCTTTATAAACTTTTAAATAAAAATGATACAACCAGTAAAGCAGATATATTCACGCTAATTGTTGGAGAACTTTCGTAAGTTTAAATATAAAACAAATTAAAAAATACTTAGTTCCCATTAAGTGCTATTCGTGATCCATCACCTGCTAACACAGCTGCTCAAAATGTTTCTCGTATGTATTCTGATATATATGTCTTGGATCAAAGTAGATATGGTCCACCTGCTGATATTTGGTCAACACTTACCGGGCATCGTCCTAATCATATTGTTAACGGTACAACTACAACAGACATTGATATCTTATTTGAAACATTTGAAGCGACACTTTTGCAAGACTATAATAAACTGCACTGTTAATTACATTTATTTCAATCTTTAAATTTTATCAACAAAATGACTGTGATATATAAATTTATATGACATAAAAATAAATTTTTTTTGTTGATTATACAAGTACGTTGAATACTAATGCAAAAATTATAAAATGAATGTTAATAATGACATATACCACAATGTTGTCAAATTTTATAAGTAAAACACCAGCTGTAACGGTGTTTTTCTTATTAATAATATCTAATTTTTAATGCTTCCACTGTTATTTCACAGAGGTTCTATTTTGTGAGTTAAATGATGAGATAGTTCATATCTAGTAGTTCTTTGAAGTAGTAAATCTTTAAAAGTTCTTTGACGTTTAAAGATTTGCTACTTTTTATCATAATATTTGTTTAAGCAAAAATTAAATATTCAAAAAACAAAAACCAGGAAAATTAATACTTTTTCGACAATTCAACGTTGCTTGATGATTTGTCAAAAGTAGATCAAAGTACAAAAAACTAACTAACTGCATTTTAATCAAACTACAAAGTTCTTGCTGCATTTTGTTCCAAAAAAAGCATGCATGGTAAATGGAGTTTTTTAATTCGTTTTTTGAATATTTAATTTTTGTCGAGAATTAATAAGCAATTGCGCATCCTATTATCCAAAAACTTTTATTACAAACATTAAAAAATCTTATAGAATTGAAACTGCTTCAAAAACACGATTTTGATTATCTCGTTAATTGTTCCATTTAACATTTAAAATACAGCAATATATTAATGCCTTTTTGTTTGTGAAAAGTCCATTTAAAATATCAGACTGAAAATGCTTTAAAAGCATTGCAAACGCTTTTTTCAGCAAAATATTGATGCATCAGCCATAAAACTCTATTGCTTTAAGAAAAAATTGTTAGTGTGCTGTTGTTTGAATATTTGATTCTCAAATTGTAAATCAAAAAATTTCATATTCACTGCTGCTATATTGTGAATATTGAAATGCTTGTTTCCAAGAAGTTTAGTAGCTAATATAGCGGTAGTCGATGCAAGACTGGCAGGCTTTGGTATTCAATAAATAAGTCATGACTGAAGCAAACTTTGCATATATTTAAAGTTATAAATTTTTTCACACAAATTTTTACTTTTTAAGCATAGCTTTTGACCACTTTTTTATTTTTCGTTACTTATAATTCTAAATGCCATAAAATGTTGTAAGCAAAAAATCCAAATATAAATATCATGTTGCACGCATTTCACATTGCTGTTATTCTCAACAAAAATCAACAAATCTTTATCATGAATGTGAACTTCATCTTGCATAGACAATAATGTTGCTGAAAAACAATAGAAGATATCCCCTAAAAGAATATCTCTTTGTTTTTCTCTACTGTTCAAATTTTTATCCCATTGCTTTTGAGGTCAACGATAAATTATAGAACGTTTCTTTTATTTAAAGAATTGATTTTCTGCTTTTTTGAAATGTTGTTCTATTTTTCTGATAGATCTGATTAAAGAAAGTTCTCCAAAAATGGCTAATTGTAAATATTTCTGTTATATTTGTTTTTCCCAAAATCATCTATTAAATAAATGTATTTATGCAGGTATGTTTTTATCCTTTATAAATATACAAGCTAAAATTTATAAGCTAAAATTTGTTCACCAAGCCTTAGTTGTTACACTTTTTAGTCCCCGAATATTTTCTCCCAAATATCGACCATGATTTATTTCCACGTTTCATTGAGTTATTCGCAATTGAAGAAAAACTTTTCCTAGTATTTTCATACCCCACAATTTTTGTAATGATCAAAATGGAGCCACTCAAAATTATGCAAAGAAATGAAATATCTTTTGCCAACACCGAAATGTTTTTGAAACCAGATTTAATTATTGCTTATAAAGCAAAGGTAGAAAATGCATATTTCGGTTTTCTAAAATCACGAATTGCATTTCGAATTGAGCATTTGGAAATCATTTCATCTTTTCTTGCCTCGAGTCGCTTAAGACTTTCTCCTAATGAACTGTTTCTACTTTGTACATTTAAAACAAGAACTTTGAAATGTAAAAACGTAGATTTTTATCCAAAAGTAAATTTTCGTAAAATTGTTGAAGCTGCTCCAATCCTTGAAGAAATAGATATTTATGAAACAAATATTGAAGTGGATAAAACATGGGTGGATTTGTTGAGACAATTATTGTACTTGAAAACAGTTTCTTTAACAATTACAGATTTTAATATTAATGCCAAAAATTTAGCCACTTCAGTAAGGGTAATAAATTCTATAAAAACACTTCATACAAACCAAATCCCTTTTCAGGAAAACAAAAATCAACTTAGTATTTATCTTTACGTCACTGTTGCAAAAGGCATTGATCAAAATCAAATTTTTAAATCCATTACTGACCAGCTTTTAACACATTTTGTGCCAACTCAATTTACAATTTGGACATGCTTAGAAGTTATTTTTGAATTTAAAGTTGGAATCGTGGGAGAATTTCGGTCAGCACGTTATGAATTAAAAAAGTTGAGAACTGCACAAGAATAGTAAAAAAGTTAAATTTTGTATTCATTTTTAATTTTGTTTTAGATAAATGTATCTGTTACGCTTAATAAATTTTACGAAGAAGTTTTTTTTAAATGTATCGCATAAGTTGAATTTAAACTTATTTTATGTGATATGTCTGCAATTTATTCTTTAATAAGGGAATACATTATTCAGCAAAAGTAAACAGAATCCGATAGCATCCAGGAAGCTGAAAAAGTTTAAAAATGACTGACTTTTTTGTTTAATGAAAAATCAGTCTATTTATTCAGTCAAAAAAACTAATGTTGGTTTATTGATTCCCAGAAACTATCATAACAAAGGATGATTTTATGTGGTCATATCTGTTTTTTTTTAAAATATTCTCACAAATGGCCGGTTATATTGCTAAACCACCTCTCCTCTAAAAGTGCTGGACACTCGCTTATCTATAGGCCGCAGATCATTTTTTCATCCATAACATTGATTTTTTGTGTTTTTCAGCTGCTGTTGTGCTTTTTTTTGCATTACTCATTACTTTAAAAACTGCTAAAAATGTTTAACGCTTTTTGTTTTATTTGCTTTGCGAAGACTCACCGATTTCAAGATTGCGTTTTTGCAGGTAAAAAAGCTTTAATTTGTGAGTTATATGATTAAGTTTTTAGTGCCAAATTTATTCCTGCCAAATATTGACCAAGATTTATTAGCACGATTTGTTGAATTTTTTGAAGTTGAAGAAAAATTTTTATTAATGTTTTCGTATCCAAATGTGTTTGCAGAAATTAAAATGAAAATTAAGCCTGTCAAAATTACGAATAAAAGCCGCATTGTGTTCTCCGACCTGGAGTCATGCTTGAACGCAGATTTGGTTATTGCTAGCAGGGGTTTTGTTCAAGAAAGATACTTCAATACTTTGACAACAACAAGAATAGCATTTCGAATTGAACAATTAAATATTATTTCACCATCCAATCATAATTGCTTAAAACTTTCTCCTAATGAATTATTCTTTCTTTTAACTTATAAAACGAAGACTTTACTTTGTAAAAATATTGAATTCCATCCAAAAGTGAATTTTTGCCAAATTGTTGAAGCAGCTACTGCCGTGGAAGAAATTGATATTTATGAAACAAATATTGAAGTGGATGATTCATGGGTGGATTTATTAAGCAAGCTGCAAAGACTAAAAACTCTTTCACTGGCAGTTTTAAATTTAAATGTTAATGTTGCTAATTTAGCTGCAGTTATCGAGGTAAAATGTTTTTTAGTTGTTTAACAGTGAAAGTTTTTAAAACTGACTCTTTTTCAGGCTAAGAAAAACAATATCAAAATCAATCTTTTTATTATTGTACAGCCGGGCATTTGTGATGAAGATCAAGCGTTAAAAGACATAGAAAAACAGCTTTCACCTCATTTTTTTCTTGCTCCAACTAACGAGTTATTGTGCTCTCTAAGAATTTGCTTTAAATATGATAACTTATCTCGAGGCTTTTTTAACTTCATTTTAGAACATGGAAAATAAATGAATCAGATTTGATGACATTTTAAAAGTTTTGCATATTTTACCGTATGATAGTTTGCTTGATGATTACAAACATCTTTCTTCAAATTTTGAACAATTAATAATTGTTTAGTTCATTTGTCATGATTACTTTAAACTTAAGAGGAGCACTATATTTATCCGTAGTAATTAAAGTTTATTTTCAAGGAAATAAAAAATTCATACAGTAATAATATACATCAAAATTTTATTATAAATGAGATTTATATATATGTACTTGTGATATAATATGAGTAAAATTATATTTATAATCTTTAAAAAACATCTCGATGTTGTGGATGATGGACTTCATTCCATTGATTTCCTTCACATGATTGTTTAACAGTTTCAACGCATGTTTTTTGTTGGTGAAAAAATCTTTCATCTCGATTGGTGTGTCGAATTTGATTTTTATCATTTGATAATGCATCTGCAATCATGCTTGGACCTTCTATCAAGCCTTCCAAAAGTTCATGGGCGCCTTCTTTAAGGCTATGAATAATTCCATGTTTTTCGTGATGAGAAGGTGGTTCTTGAGGGCGAGCAAGTCCAATATCACCTTGTTCATTTTCATAAACAATTTGTCCGCGTTCATTTGTGTGTGTATTCATGATTGTTGATGTTTTAGTTAGCAGTTTATTTTGGATTCAGTAAATCTGAAATCTTTTCATGTATATACATTGAAGTAGTCCTAGTCAATCCGATCGTAGTGGATTAGATAGATTTATAAGACGATCTCAAAAATCAACGGACTGATTGAAATCGGTACGAAATTAGTTAAAATTAAACCATTTTAAGTTTTCAACATTTCTTAAAAAAATTATTTTACAATGATAAAATCGGAATAAATTTCTGGAATCCATTAAGAATCGGAATCTATAAAAAAATGAAAAAAAAATTGATCGGAATCAAGAATCTATAAAGACTTTAGAAATCCCGGATTCCGAATCCGTCGGAATAGTAAAAAAGTTGAATCGGGAAAAGAGTACAGGGCAGTTAAAATTGACTCCAGCAGTGTTGTCTCTGGAGTCGGAGTCGTAGTCAACTAAAATGAAAAGGTACGACGCTGGAATCTAGTAATAGAGCAGAAAAATTAGATCATTCAAAATTTACATTCTGTCAGTAAAAAAACGGAAACATGTCCGCAAAGAAAAGTTATGACTAAATTTTTTTTTAAAAGTCAACAAGTATTTGTTTTTAGCTGTTTCTCGTGTTCATTTTTTATTTCTCATGAAATAAAAAATAAAAGCTGTAAACAATTTGGAAATTTGTCATCTTTTTTTAAAGTCAACTGCAGTTGCAGCCAGCAAAAAACAAAAAGAAAAACAACAAACAATCTTTCATAAGAGAGAGAGAGAGAGTTAAAAGCACATGTATTTGTTTTCTCTTTTTCATTTCTTTTCTCGATTATGTTACATATACAAAACAAAGATTTCTTTTTTTGCAAATTTTGCTTTTTTTACAAAAAGTTAAAAAAAAACTATAAATCAGGATCAAACAATAACAAAATTTTGTCGGTAAAAAATATTAGAATTAATTTAAGTTTTCCTCATTGTATTCTTGGTTTATTCTTCAGCCTTGTGTCAATTCAAGAGGGAAATACTTTTAATCTTTTGCTGAGGGTTGGAAATTAACTTTTTGCCCCTTTTTTTGCGATCCACCTTTCCTTACATAAAGATTAAATCGCTAAAGATTAAATTGAGTTATTTGGTCAGACTCTGCGGTTTGAAAATTCAGCAATTTCGGTTCGTCAAATAATTCGACAAGGCTACCTAAGAAGTTGATACTCGTAATCAGCATACTCAAAAACATATATCTTGTTCAAATTTTTGTCGATATCAAAAAATTTTTTTTGGAATCCACGTCCGACTCTAGCTTTTAGTAACTCCTGTTAACGATTTGACCTTATGTATCAGCTATCCTCTAAAGGCAGAATTGATTTTCTGCCAAATTGCCTTTTTTGCTTTCCCTAACAAATTAAAAGACGTTCTCGTCTCCAAACTATTGATTTTAAAATAGTATGCTTGTCAGTGCATGATTTTTTTTGGTTGCAGTTTTTTATTTTTCTATAAAAAGCAGAAATTCAGCAATGTTTAAATCTTTTTGCTATATTTGTTTTTCGGAATATCATGACATAAAAGATTGCATTGATGCAGGTACCTGAAAATATCTTTGACATTTTAAAAAAAACCCTAATTTTTAGTGCCAAATTTATTCCCTCCAAATATAGACCAAAATTTATTTGCACGTTTTCTTGAATTGCTGGTTATTGAAGAAAAGCTTTTTTTGATATTTACATATCCAAGAATTTTCACTTCAGTTGCGATTAAGTCTATCAAGATTATGCAAAGAGATAACATAAATTTTGCCAGTTTAATGCCCTTTATGGATTCTGATGTGATTATTGCTGATTGTGCTGAAGTCAAAAATCCATATTTCAGCTTTTTGAAATCAAGAATTGTATTTCGTATTGAGCGTTTGGATATTTCATCATATTATATTCGCAAAAAATTTTCTCCTAATGAATTGTTTCTTCTTTTAACTTTTAAAACAAAAACTCTGAATTGCAGAAATATAGATTTTCATCCAACAGTAACTTTACGACAGATAGTTGAAGCAGCTCCTGCTCTGGAAGAAATTAATATTTATGAAACAAATATTGATATAGATAGCACATGGGTGGATTTATTAAGCAAATTAAGAAATTTGAAAACACTTTCTTTGGCAATTCTAAATCTAAATATTAATGTGGCTAACTTAGCTGCATTCATCAAGGTAAGATGTTTTAAAAAAGCTTTTTCTGATTTTCTTATTGCAAATATGGAATTTTTATTAGCTTTGCATGTAACATGTATCGATAAAAAAGGGTTTATAATTGCTGCAATTATATTAAAAATAACTTTTCTAGGGAAAAGCAAACAATGTCAGAATCAACCTTTACATCATTGCACAACAAAACAAAGGTGCTATCTATGAATACTATGCTTTTAAAATCATAGAGAAACAACTATCATCACATTTTTTTGTTAATCTGATTCCCCATTGGAATAACCCGCTAAGAATTTGTTTTAAATATAATGATGCTCCTCCTGGCTTTTATAATTTTAGGAAATTTAAATGTTGGGAACAATGATGTATTTTTATTTTTAACGAAAATGTGACCCAAAAATACTTATTTTGAGTTTAAAGAGTGATAGCTATGTTTTTATTTTGGATATTTGTTACAACTTCATTTTCAAAATTACGTTCGAATAAACTAATGATTCTTATGCATAGCTATTTCTTCCCTATTTTTATTGGATTCATTTGGTAGTAAAAAACTTGTAACTGAATACAAACATCATCATCATGTATGACGACATTCATTTCTACATTCAATCGTAACATTAAATATTGCTTTTTATTAGGATTTTTAAAGAATACTGTACAAAGCGCAGACAACAGTTATTGAAAAAAATAACATTAATGGCTTTTTTAGTCTTCTGATTACGCTTTAATGAAACAAAATGTTTTCATATTATATAAGCACATAATAAATATTTTAAGCATTAAAAGTGTCTGCTTTTAATAAAAAAAGTCAATGCATTAGTTTTCGTCCATTGATACATACATACATTTTCTCCTGAAAGCAAAAAATGTATTGCTTTCAGGAGAAGCTTTTCCTTCTTTGCTTGTTTGAATATTTGATTCAAAAAACAAAAATCGGAAATACAGAGCTATATTAGGGTTAAGTTAAATTAAATAATCAGTATTTAATAAAAAAATCATCAAATAGGTGTTTCAGCAGGAGAAAACGATAAAAAAAGTATGCCATAATCAGCGAAAATGCATTTTTAATAACAATGGGATTGGATTTTTTCACTTTGATGATAGTTGTAGCTACCAATATTTATTTATGCAATACAAATTTATAAAAAAAACAACAAATTTTAATAAAACAAACAACTTTTACATAATAACAGAATACATTTTTGGATCCTCAATGCATATTGAGGTTAAGAACTCAAAAACAGTTACTTTCAATATATAAATTACCATAAATGACGATGTTCAAAGTAGTTTTTAAATAAAGCATCTACCTTGTCTCGATTCATAAACTGAACATAAATATAAGGAGCAATGTAATTGGAGGTTGAAAAATCTTCGAGCATTTTATCTACAACATTTTCAACGCGAGAAATATATGCAGGAGAAAGTGAAGCGCTAAATTGAAGAACAAGACGAAAGTTTTTCCTGGTGCCCTAAAAAGTGACAAGTGATTTGTAAGTGTTTTTTGCAAGTTTTATTTGGCAATATCTCCGCTATAATGTCCGAAGATTAGTAAAGTGTGATAAATAAAAATTAATTTAATGAAACATACTTTTAAAAATTCATAAATACTTTCAATATCAAATTCATCAGGAATTTCGAGAAAATCACACCGCTTCATGGTTAAAAAATGTGGAATTTTTAGCAGCTCTTTGACAGTGTTTGATGACATATTTGAGACATTCAACGTGCTTTAATGAAATCATTATTATGCTTCACAGTTATAACAGCACCAAAACTTACATGCTAATGAGTTCAAGATTTGGAAGAATTTCAACAATTTTTTCCGCATGAAGAATAATATTGTTTTTATCTGTAATAGTACACTCTTTTATTACGCATTGCCTGACTGATACTGCAAGACACAGCAATTCATTAACAGTGATGCTCTGCCGAAACAGCAAACAATACTTGGCATCGTTTCGATAAAGATGGTGGAGTAATTGCTTCATCATTTAACAAATCCAAGTTATGTGTAATCCATAATTTCTGTGAAATTTGATCAAATGCAAATCCTATATAATCTGTTTTATTTCTGCTGCATCCTTTTGAACAAACTTTCCAGCCATCAGCAGTAAAATGTAAACATCCAAGAACAATTATAGGATTTTTGGTAAAAAAATATTTACAGCTTTTTATTAATTTTAGGTATATTCTTGAAGATTTTGGGTTTTTTGTAATATAATATATCAGAGGAACAGGAAGTGAGAAGCTTTGATGATGATAAGGTCCTTGAAAATAAGTTGGAATTAAATTTGGAGAAGTTGAATTAAGAGTTTGTATGTTCATTTTGGGTTTATCTGCGCTGAAAATAATTGGATATTGAAAAATGATGCAAAAAAATTTGAGGACTTTGCTTTTTGTTTTCTAAGATAAAAACAAAATGGATAATTCCCTTTTACTGCATTGGTTGAGGATGCCCCTCATGCACCATTACAAATCACAAAAATGCCAACGAGGATGCGTTAATTGAAGATGTTCCCTAAATGCAGAGCTATTTTTTCGAGTCACATTGTCTCAACTTTTTTTCATTCTCTTTCATAAAACCTGTGGTCAGCCATAGACCAAATATATTTTCTTTGAACATTGATTTTTGATTTTTCTTTGTTTGAGTAGAGAGAATAAATTAGACATTTTTTTATCTGAAAATGTCCAATTTATTCTGCTATATTTGTTCATCAAAAAGCCATCCGACATATGAATGCTTTCCAACACCTCGAATAGATAAATCATTTTGTTATATTTGTTTTTCAAAATATCATTCTTTAAATGATTGTATTTATGCAGGTAAGGCACTCTACTGCTTACAAGATAGAAGGGAGCTATTAAACTTTTTCAGTGCCAAATTTATTCCTTCCAAATATTGACCAACATTTATTTGCTCGTTTTCTTGAATTATTAGTAATTGAAGAAAAACTTCTTTTAATGTTTACGTATCCAAGAATTTTCAATTCGATCGCTATCAAGCCTGTTGAAATCAGAGACCAATGTGCATTTGATCTTCCATGTCAACAGAAGTTTTTAGAGGCTGATTTGATTCTTGCAAAAAAAGCTAAAGTACAAAGCAGCTTTTTTAGCGATATAAAGTCAAGAATTGCATTTCGCGTTGAACATTTGGAGATTATTTCTTGGCTAAAACCACCTTTCAAACTTTTTTACAAAGAGCTTTTCCTGCTATGTACTTTTAAGACAAAAATTCTTAAATGTAAAAATGTTGAATTCCATCCAACAGTAAATTTAAGACAAATTGTTGAAGCTGCTCCTGCTTTGGAAGAAATTGATATTTATGAAAGTAATATTGAAGCAGATAAAACTTGGGTGGATTCATTGAACAGATTGCAAAATTTGAAGACCGTTTATTTGGCAATTCCAGATTTGTATATAATTGTTGCAAATTTAGCTGCCGTAATTGAAGTAAGTAAATGCGTTTAATGGGATCATAAGTTAAAGAAGCTTATTTGATACTGAAGAAAAGGATACTTTTACTGTTTTATTCAAGACTTTTTCGTAACTTCGATTTGTAAAATTACAGAAAAAAAACAAATATGCAAACTTACTGGTTTTTTTCAGGCAAATAACAAAAATCTTCATATTCATCTTTTCATAATTATTCACCAAAAGAGATATACATTTGATTATAATCCTGCTTTCCAATTTGTAACAAATCAACTTTCATCTCATTTTAAACTAACTCAGTTTTTGGGGTCAAAGACATGCATTACAGTTTCTTTCAAATTTAATGACGGAATTCTTTCCAGTATTTATAGTCACCACTATGATTTAAAGAACTTGTGAAGATATTGTAACAACATGGAATGAAGTTTTTGAGTTTTTTTTTCAAGCAGTATTTTTATCATAAATAGAATGAACTCACTTCCTTTTTTATGTTTATTATTGCTAAAATTTTCTGTTACTGTGTTTTTCAAGACATTAAACTTTTTCACATTTGTTTCATATAAAATTGTGTTCTACAAATATTTCAAAAACGTTTATCTTTAGACATACACATGCATATAATGATTTCAATGACGCATATTGGGGGCTAATTTCAAGTTAGAAAACAAGATATTCTTTCTTTTCATCACTTTAAAAGGCTCTTTTTTAACTGAAGCAAAAAGATTGGGGTATGAAAACATTAAAAATAGTTTTTCTTCAAATGCAAATATTTCAATAAAACTTGGTCGATATTTGGAAGGGATATGTTTGGCGCTGAAAATATCAGGGTTAATTCATATTAATTTATGATGTGATTGATTCTTTAAAGGGATCTTCCAGATCTGACGTCAGCAGTTTTAGGGGAGGGGGGGGGGGGTCAGCCAAAATCTGATTTTCACCTTAATCTATAAGGAAAAAGTGCTGATTTTGGGGATGTGGGGGGTCAAAATTTTGAAAAAAGTGCTGACGTCAGACCTTGAAGCTCCCTTAAAGATCTGATAAGTTCGAATTCACATACCTGCATAAATACACTCTTTCAGTTCATGATATTTTGAAAAACAAATAAAACAAAAAGATTTGGGCATTTTTCTTTTTATAGAATCACAATATGTCACATTAACAAAAATCAAGAACTAATGTTTTGGATACATAAATGAACTACAACTTTTGGATGACCTCCCATGCAAAAAAGTAAAGAAAATTCAATTCTCAGCCTTTAGAGGATATCTCAATCTTCTAGTGCTGCCTTTTTTTATGTTTTATTGGTGCAGAAAAACTTGCTCTAAACAACAGCAGCCACATCACTCATAACATTATCATAGAGACATGATTTAAAAAATAGGATTATTTGGATTTAAACTTGGATTTATTGATTGCTGATACTGCTCAGAATTCTTATTTCAACCGGTTAAAGTCAAGAATTGACTTCCGTATTGAACATTTAGAGATTACTTCACCATTTGTTGATGTTCAAAATAGCTTACACCTTTCTTCCAACGAATTTTTTCTTCTTTTAACTTTTAAAACAAGAACTTTAAAATGTAAAAATATTGAATTCCATCCAAAAGTAACGCTTCGCCAGGTTATTGAAGCAGCTCCAATCCTTGAAGAAATAGATATTTATGAAACAAATATAGAAGTGGATAATTCTTGGGTGGATTTGTTGAGAAATCTAAAAAACTTATTGACTCTTTCTTTGACAATTCCAGAATTTAACATTATTGTTGGAAATTTGGCTGCATTAATAAAAGTTATAAAACTTTTATCTCGTTCTCTATGAAAAAGTTGCTTTTTCAGAAAAATAATGTCAAAATCAACATTTTTATTATTGCACCGCAGAACAAAGATATGTTTGATGAAAGTCAAGCCTTCAATGCCATTCAAAATCATCTTTCATCTCATTTTTTTCTTACTTATATTACTGATTGGTACATACCTCTAAGAATTTGCTTTAAATATAATGATGGATTCATTGGACATTCCAGAAGTTTTAAAGTTTGGGAATATTAATAGCAATTCAAGCATCCGTTTTAAAACTATTTGATTTGCTCAACCCCAACATCAATCACAAATTCGTCAACAATTTTATCAAACAAATCTCAATACTTGACTTCCAACATTTATGAATCATCAACAACGATATAACTGTATTTTTCTCGTCCTCCTGGTTTTTAATTTATTTTGTATATTTTATTGTTTGTTACTGTTTAACATAAAGCTATATTACTTTACTTGTTTGTACGCATTTTTTGAATCTGTCTTTTTTTTGCAACATCATTAAGTAAAAATCTCAATAAATAAAAAATCTCTAAAGTCTTTTCTTTAAGGAGGTATATTTGGGCTCCCTTTCTCACTACCAGAAAATATCAACTATAATGTTGAAGTATTATTCTCTAAAGGCAATTTTTTGCCACAATGCTGTCTACATTTTTCTTTCCTAAACATACGAGGTCCACCAGAAAGTTTCCTAACCAAAATATTTTCTAATATCTTTTATTTACACTGCAGTAACGAATTATTGTATTCAAAAAATAGAACAAGAATAAAAACTATCCAAAATGTCTAATTTATTCTGTCATATTTGCTTATCAAGCAATCATTCGACATATGAATGCTTCCCTGGTGGTAGAACATCTCGAGCATGTAAATCATTTTGTTATATTTGTTTTTCAAGAAATCATTCTTTAAATGATTGTATTTATGCAGGTAAATAACTCAATATGACAGAAGCATAATCTTAATGATAAGATTTTTAGTGACAAATATCTTTCTACCAAATATTGATCAACATTTATTTCAACGTTTCATAGAATTGTTGGCAATTGAAGAAAAACTTGTTTTGATGTTTACGTATCCACGAATTTTCGTCTCAATTCAAATGAAGCCTATCAAATTTATAGATGAACATCTAATTTCTCTTTGCTGGGGTCAAAGATTTTTAGATGCCGACATGGTTCTTGCTAAAAAAGCTATTTTGTTTTATTTGCTTTTCTAAAGATCATCAGTTTGTTGATTGCATTTATGCAGGTAGGTGTTAATCATTTGTTTAAAGAATAAAAATTGTAAGAACTTTTTAGTACCAAATTTGTTCCTTCCAAATGTTGACAAAAATTTATTTACAAGATTTATTGAATTTTTTGCAATCGAAGAAAAACTTTTTTTAATGTTTTCGTATCCAAAAATTTTTGCAACAATCAAAAAGAAGCCTTTCACAGTGATGAGAAGCAAAAGTATAATGTTCTCCAAACTCAAATATTATTTAGATCTGGATTTAGATTTAATAATTGTTATAAGCGCTGAAGTTCAAAATTCATATATCAACCGGCTAAAATCTAGAATTGCATTTCGAATTGAACATCTGGAAATTACTGCACCATTTATTGTTGCAAAAGCTAACTTGCAACTTTCTTCCAATGAATTATTTCTCCTTTTAACCTTTAAAACAAAAACTATAAAATGCAAAAATATCGAATTTCAACCAAGAGTATTTTTTCATCAAATTGTTGAAGCTGCTCCGATTCTTGAAGAAATTGATATTTATGAAACAAATATTGAAGTGGATAATACATGGGTGGATTTATTAAGCAAGTTAAAATATTTGAAAAAGGTTTCTTTGGAAATCCCAGATTTGAATGTTAATGTTGCAAATTTAGCTGATTTGATTCAGGTAAGATATTACTTCAACTTTTTTATCTGATTAACTTGCAAAACATCATTTTTTATGGGAGTTGCATTATATAACAAAAAAACTTCCGAATCTGTATCTCTGGCTTTCACGAAAAAAAAGGTTTACAAGTACAAAAAATAAAAACATATGCTTTTTTTTAGAAAAACAATATGGAACTCAATCTCTCTATTATTATATCACAGCAAAGAGGTGTCTTTAATGAAAACGAAGCTATCAAAGCTATAAAAAATCGTCTTTCATCACATTTTTTTCTATGTCAAATTTCTGAATGGGATTGCCCTCTGTCAATTTGTTTTAAATATGATGTTGGATTGTCTGAGGAACTTATGTTCAAAGTTTGGGAGCATTAATAGCATTTCAAGCATATCATTTAAAAAATATAATTGGTTCAAACTTTTGTATTTTACATTTCTTTCTATAAAGTGGTCTTTTAGTTCAAATAAATTTGTTAGTTTCTTACAAATATGTCATTGTTAAAACTGTGTTATAAAGGGTATTACGGCTGTCGTTTGTTATGCACAAAGTTTATTGCTTTTTAATTTTTTTAAATAAAAAAATTTTCACGTTTAACAAAAACTGCATTTGTGTGTTATCCCAAGAAAAAAAAGCTATGTTGTTAAAACATAATGCCCAGTTTTGCTGCTGTTTTGGCTGAGAAATAACCTCATGTACCCATTCAAGAACACAACTGCCTTCAAGAATACTGCAACAAAATATGCATCCTCTACAAGCATATTATCTCAGATATTCTGCCATCCGGATGCATACGCGTATGTCATCTGTGGTGATCAACAAATCAGTGAATATTCTCTTATGCAAAAGTCATAAAAAAGTTTTCAGCACTAGTAAAAAATAGAAAAATAACTCTAGAAAATGAAGATGCCCTCTAAGGGCTTAAGTTTTATCGCTGTGATCTAAATGGCTGGTCTTGGTGTTTTAATGCTTTTTGATGCGATTATTTCTTGTCATCATAAAAAAGAAGTTCAGCCATTTAGGCCACATATGTGATTGTTTTTCATTGAGCATTCCTACCCCCATCATTGATTTTTGGTGTTTTTGTTGGTTTTATCTTTTTCATTACAAATAATTTTTCATAAAAGACTATTCGCTAATGTCCAAATTATTATGTTATATCTGTTTTTCAAGGGCTCACCAATTCAAGGATTTATTTCCACGCTTTATTGAACTGTTTGCTATTGAAGAAAAACTATTTTTAATGTTTTCCTATCCTAAAATTTTTGCAGCAGTCAAAAAGAAGCCTTTCAAAGTAATGAGAAGAAAAAGCATAACGTTTTGTAATTTAAAAAACTATTTGGTCTTGAATTCAGATTTATTGATTGCTGATACTGCAGAAGTCCAAAATTCATTTTTCAGCAGTTTAACGTCAAAAATTGCATTTCGTGTTGAGCGATTGGAGATTACTTCAGCTCATCATTTGAGCATGCAGCTTTCTTCAAATGAATTATTTCTACTTTTAACATTTAAAACAAAAATTCTGCGATGTATAAATGTTGAATTTTATCCGAAAGTAACCTTTCACCAAGTTGTGTAAGCTGCTCCTGCTTTGGAATTATTTAATATTTATGAGACAAATATTGTTGTGGATAATACGTGGGTAGATTTGTTAAACGGGTTGCAAAATTTAAAGACGGTTTATTTGGCAATTCCAAATTTTAATTTTGATGTTGCTAATTTAGCCGTATTAACTAAAGTAAGGTATTTGTCAAACTGTCATATTTTTTATTGTTTGTGAGAAAAGAAGAGACCTCTACTTTCTAATACCTCAGAAATAATTAACATACTTTTTCAGAAGAAGAAAAAAACTATTCAAATCACACTTTACACTATTGTATCAAAAGATAAAACCGCTTTTAATAAAAAAGAAGCTTTCGAATCCATACGAAAACAACTTATATCACATTTTTTCTTGTCTCAAATTGGGGCTATTGGTTGCCCTCTAGCAGTGTGTTTTAAATATGACAGTGGATATTCTGAATGTTTCAATTTTAAAATGTGGCAATATTAATAACATCATAATACATTATATCACAAATTTGAAACTTTTTTTTTATGAATTACAAAAAGTTTCAAATTTTGCTTTGTTTTCACTATGTATATTTGAATAGATTTTTTATGAAATTGATTGCTGTTTATAAAAAACCTTTAATTTGTTTTTAAGAAAATGTTTCATATCATTTTTTTACAGTTGTATCGAAATTCTGTTATCATTTGTGTTAAAAAGTGTTAATAAAATAAAGATTTTTCTGCAGAAAAAATTTGTCATGCACCCGTATAAAAGCATTTTTGTTATTTTAAAGACAGCAAAATGGCATTTTGTTAGTCATGTATCCATTAAATGCCATTTTTGCTCATTTCGCTGAGAACTAACCACATGTGCACAAGATTAAAACACAAAAAAATCGATGCGACAATGCTGCAAGGATATATATCCTCTAATGGCCAACTTTTTTTCTGCCATAATGTCAGCAGCAACTGTTTTTGTCTTTCATTTAAGATTGTAATGATTCATAAATCAAAACCCCTTTTTATATCCATTCACTTGATTTTAAGTTGCAACTGCGTTTTTTTGGGTTTTTGTTGCTTTAAAAAAGTTTTCAAAAGAAGAATTTGATAAAGTTTGTTTGATTTTTACATTTTAAAATATTTTGTAATTCTAAATGTGTTTTTAGTTTGTTCTTCAAGCACATATTTTTGAGAAATCTGAAATCCTCGAACAAATTTTAACTTCAAAAAAGAAGAAAAATCGATATTTTGAAGTTTTGGATCAATGTTCTAAAAATTTCCGTTTTTTTTGTCTATATCTTTTCTGTCAAATTGTTTTTTATCATAAGTTTTCTTGTATTATTCATTTTTAAAATTAATATTTTGTTTCAATTTTACACTGCAAAATGTGCCAAAAGAAATTAAAATTATGACATTATTTTATTATACATAAACAAAAAACAAAAATAAGCAGAAATAAAAAAAAGCGTTTCAAAATTACGAAAGCAAAAGCATTAATGTCAAATTAGAGAAAAAAAACTAATCAACAAAAGCATTTTTACTTTCCTTTTGGATTGTTGGGATTCTTTTGATCTGATTTATTATCGGTTGTCGCTTTATATGCGGGATTGTTTGTATTCGCATTATTGGAATTTTTTTGATCAGATGCATTATCTTTTGGATCTTTTCCGCCCGGCATTTTGGGTTCAAGTTCGTGAATATGAAAAATGAAATGAGTTCTGAAAGTAAAAATATTTATAGATAAATTTTACATAATTGTTGAAAAATTTATAATTATAATTATTATATACAGTACGGCAACAAAAATTAAAGCCACTCAAAACACGGTTTCTATTAGCAAGTTCAAAGCCTTGATTTATTTAACGCGTTAAACTACTACCATATTCTGTTATAACTCATTGTAATTTTTTTAATTTTAGGCGTTTTAAAATAAAGCAGGGTGTGATTTAACAAGCACCTGTGTAGAAAGTTTTTTTCAGTTTTTTAAGATGCATTAATTGAAGCTTTTTATGCTCTAAAAACAGGGAACGGAATGAAGCAGAATGGTGCGTACATACTATACTATTCATTGAACTCTACCAGAAAGTATGGAAAAAACATTTTTACACAAAGTCTCCACCCCCAAAAATATTTTTTATAGATAAAAAAGGGTTTTAAAAAAGATCAAAAATATAAAATAAACGATAATATTATTTGTTTTTTTTTTCGATTTTATCTGCATTTATTTCTACAATCTCAAACTCCAAATTGCATTTCACTTTTGGTCAGTTTTTTTCAAAGGAAATGGGCACACCTTGCTTTTTTTTATTTAATCATTGTTTGCAAAAATGATTGCAAAAAAAGAGAGAAAAAACGGTAAACAACTTTTTTTCTCTCTGTTTCAAGGTACACTACACTATTTCATTCAACAACATGTGTTTCAAATAATGTTTTTGCTGAACTTTTATTCCAAGTTTTTTGGTTTAAGTTATACAGGGTGGTCTTTTTAACTCCAGCCGACATTTTGTGCTGCCAAATTAGTCCCAGAAGGTTCCAAGGGGTGGCATAAATTAGGAATGTCACATACAAAGGGGAGCATCTTTTGCACACAAAATTTTGGCATTTGGGAACACAACGCCAAATGACGCCAAATTCAAATTTGACCTCGAACCAACTCAAACCTAGCATAGATTATGAAATTCCAGACTCTGCTGCACATAATGGTCGAAAAATCAGCCCTCTAGCTTCAAAAATGATGAAACGGCAGCCATTTGAATATTAAAGCTGAAATTGAAAAAACATCAACAATTATTTTGTTATTTGTTCTAAAAGATACTTTTTTTTTCAAATGGCTGCCGTTTCGTCATTTTTGAAGCTAGAGGGCTGATTTTTCGACCATTATGTGCAGCAGAGTCTGGAATTTCATAATCTATGCTAGGTTTGAGTTGGTTCGAGGTCAAATTTGAATTTGGCGCCATTTGGCGTTGTGTACCTAAATGCCAAAATTTTGTGTGCAAAAGATGCTCCCTTTTGTATATGACATTCCTAGTTTATGCCACCCCTTGGAACCTTCTGGGACTAATTTGGCAGCACAAAATGTCGGCTGGAGTTAAAAAGACCACCCTGTACATGAATTATAACAATTTTGCCCCTCCTTCTTTTTAATTTATTTTGTACATTTTATTGGTTTTTACTGTTTTACATTGTACTTTAGTGTTTTACATAAAGCTATATTACTTTACTTGTTAATATGTATAATAGTTTACGCGCGCATTTTTGAGTCTCTATTTTTTGCAAAACCTATAAGTAAATAAATTCAATAAGGAAAAAAATCTCTAAAGGTTTTTATTTTGGGGGGTAAAATGGGCTCCTTTTTCTCACTACCGTTTAAATCATCAAAAAAATCTCTCTTTCTTTTTTTGGTCCTCCGTGAGAAAATTGCTGGAATGGTACAAGTGACCTTTATTTTTCTGGGAGTTCCTGCCATCAAGATTAAAAAGTTTTGGTTGATTGTCACACTCACAGCATGATTGATTTTTGTTGAAAAAGAAATTTCCTGTGTTCAAAAAAATAATTTAATTTTTTATAAACTAAATTTGGTTGTGCCTTTTTTTTGATTAATTAAACATGGTTATTGAATTGATAGCTAAAGATAAAAACAAAAAGCTACACTATCAAGGGAAATGTAAATTAACGATTAATTCTATTTCAAAATTTTTACTTGTTGAACCTTTTAATGAAGGTAAGTAATTGTTTTTAATAAAATTATTGCAATAATATTTATATTTTTTAGACTTCAAACTTATCTGTGCATTGTTTAAATGGAAATTTGTTGCACAAAAAGTTTGTTTTTTTTGTTCTTAAAGTTTTGTATGCTAAAATTTTTTAGAACATTTTATTTATTTTTGGCGAACATGACTTTCAAGATTTTGCTTTAATTTTTGATAATTCAAATAAATGCCTTAAAATTTATGGCATCCTGGTTAAAAATGGAGTCAGTTTTTTTAATTCCTTTATTTTCCATCGATTGCAAACAATACAAAGTTTTAGGCAATCCCTGGCAGTACTGTTCTCATCAAGGAGCGCTTTATGCTGCCTTTAGGAATTGAATTTTCTGATAATAATGCTCCATGCTCAAAAATAAAAGATATCTTTGTCAAATGGATTGAAAAGCATGGTGGAAAAGAAAAACACGAATTTATTGAACTTTTAAAAAATTGTAATGTTTATGATCCATTATTTCCAGGAAAATATGGAAAAAGGCGGTGAGTTGCTTTTTACTTTTTTTAAAATTAAATAAAAAAATATTTATAGAAGAGAGTATGACAGCATCAAAAAAGATAGATATATTGCTATGGAAAGGTGAGAGTTATCTTTGTACTTTCTTTCATTCGATTAAAATTATTTTTAGTTCTCCCCCTAAAAAGAAGAAGAAGCCTCTACGAAATGATGTTTCCAATAAAAAAATTCTTAAACCAAATTTTCGCTTATTTTATTACACCAAAAAAGGGATCCAGAAAAAAACATTAATTGTTTTTTGTCCATCAAATATGAAATTATGCTATGAATTTTATTGGAGTACTCGCAGTCAACGTTTCTTCTGTTTGGAATGTGAAAAAAAAAGATTTGTTTATGCTAAAATTTGTAAAAATGTAAATGGTGAAGAATATGTCGAAATGAATAAGAATCAACATGTTTGTGATTTGCGAGAATTTAATCCATCAAAATATCGCAGTGATATCGTTCTTCAAAAGTCAGTGTATGAAATTGCTGAAAGTAGTGCGTCGGGAAAACTCATGAAATATTTATTTATTTTTACTTCAATTGAAAAGAAAATGTGTTACAAATTTACATATTCGACTAACAATCATAACTTTTACTGCTCCAAATGTCAAATCCGAAATTTATGTATTCTTGCTCATATTTGTAAAAATAAAGATGGAGAAGAATATATTTCAATTCAAGATAAACAACATATTTGTGAACCTGTTGAATATTGTCCTGAAATTAGCAGAATTATTGTTAAACCAAATTTTCAACTTTTTAATTACACAAAACGAGGCATCAAAAAAACTACTTTAATTGTTTTTTGTTCAACAAATATGAAATTATGTTATGAATTTTATCTTAATAAGCAGTATCAACGCTATATTTGTTTGGGATGCGAAAAAATTGGAAATGTTTATGCTGAAATTTGTAAAGATTCTAATGGTGAAGAATATGTTCAACAAAATAAAAGTGAACACTTTTGTGAACTACGTCAATTTGATCCAACAAGATATCAAAATGATATTGTTGTTCAAAAGTCAATGTTTGATGTTATTGAAAGTAACGCTAAATATTTCATTTACGGTAAAGAAATGAAATATTTATTTATCTTTACTTCGACAGAAAAGAAAATGTGCTATCAATTTACTTACTGTAATAACCATAACTATTTTTATTGCTCAAAATGTCATATACAAAAATATCATATTCGTGCACATATTTGCAATAATGAAACTGAAGAAGAAGAATATGTTTCAATTCAAGATAAACAACATATTTGTGAACCTATTGAATATTGTCCAGAACAATTCCAAAATAAAATTATTAAAGCATCTGATTACCAAATTATGAAACGAAGATTTAGAGGAAAATGGATACAAAAATTATACATTTTTACTTCAAAATGCAAAGACCTCTGCTACGAATATACATGGCATGAAAAAGATCAAAATTACACTTGCAATCCATGTACGAATAAATTTAATACATTTGTTCATGCTAGGGTACTTAAGAATGATGACGATGAAGAATACATTAAATTAGGCAGGAAAGAACATGTTTGTAAACCAATGAAATTTAAACACGAAGATTCAGTTATTATCAAAAAGCCTGATTATGAAATTATAAAATGCATTAACAGAGGTGCAGAGGTTACATATCTCTCTGTCACTCATCCAGTTGATAAAAAATGTTATAAATACACTTTGAAAAAAAAAGAAAACAAATTTATTTGTAACCCATGCAAATGTGTTCGAACAGTTGTGGCAAGGTTAAGGAAGGATGAAAATGACGAAGAATTTATTGAATTGGGTAAAACCGAACATATCTGTCAATCAAAAGAAGAATCATCTGGACCAAATATTATTAATCATTAGTTATTGGGTAAAGTAATCCTTTGACTTTTTTTTCTTAATTTGTCATTTTTTAAATAAATTGTTTTGAATCCAATTCTTACTGTTGTATCAGAATTCAGTTATCATTTGTTTTAAAAAATGCGAATAAAATAAAGATCTGAACAAAAAAATTGGCTTGCGCATCTGTATAAAATCAATTTTCTTGATCCTAAGGATATCAAAAATGTCGTTTTTGTTTTTTTGGCTGACAACTAACCCTATGTACACATGATTTAAACACAAAAAATTGTAGCAAGAATGCTGCAAGTATAGATATCCTCTAAAGGCAAACTTTTTTTTCTGCCACAATGTCAGCAGAACTTCTTTGAATGATGATTGTGGCGATCTATAAACCAAAAACCGTTTTTGCATCCATTAAGTTGATTTTAAGTTGTCGTATTTTTGTGTAACTATTGTTTTTTCCAAAAATCTTTTTAGCAATGTCAGAAAAATATTGTTACATTTGCTTATCTGAAACTCATTCATTCAATGATTGCATTTATGGTGGTAGGCATCCTAGAGTTTCTAATATATTCTGTTATATTTGTTTTTCAAAAAATCATTCTTTTATTGACTGTGTTTATGCAGGTTAGTGACTCTTCTGTTTATATGACAGAAATATGCTGTTAATGTAAAATTTCAGTGCCAAATTTATTTATTCCAAATATCGATCAAAATTTATTTTATCGGTTTATGGAATTATTAGTGGTTGAAGAGAAACTTCTTTTAATGCTTACCTACCCAAGAATTTTTAATTCATTTGCAACCAAGCCGATTAAGATTATGCAAAAAGATCAAATAAGTTTAACCAATTTGGCAACCTTTATGAATTCTGATATGATTTATGCTACTAAAGCTCTTGTTTATCAGAGTTATATTGCTGAACTAAAATCACGAATTGCTTTTCGAATTGAAAATTTGGAAATTTATTCACCGTATCCTCATTTTGAACGTTTAAAATTATCGCCCGAAGAGCTTTTTCTTCTATGCACTTTTAAAACAAAAAGCTTAAAATGTACAAATATAGAATTCCATCCAACAGTAAATTTACACCAGATTGTTGAAGCTGCTCCAATCCTTGAAAAAATCGATATTTATCAAACGAATATTGAAGTGAATCACACATGGGTGGATTTGTTAAGCAATTTGCAAAATTTGAATGCTGTTTCTTTGGCAATTCCGCAATTGAATATTAATATTGCAAATTTAGCTGCCTTATTGGAGGTAAGAAAAAAAATTTTAAGCTCAAAAAAGATTTTGGATTACTATCCATGATAGTAAAAAATGTTAGGGTTAATATCATTGATATCATTGACACTAATAATTTTATTTGTCTATTTTAGGCAAACAAAAACGTACTTAGAATTCATCTATACATAATTAATCCTCGTGGGAATTACGGCTTTAATCAAAATTATGCTTTTATGCAAATCCACACTATACTTTCAAGTCATTTTGTGCCAACTCCATTCTCCTCTGCTTGGGCATCTGTTACTGTTTCTTTTAAGTTCGATACTGGATATGCTGGCAATTTTCATCACCAACGCTTTGAATTAAAGAGTAGCAGTCATCAAAGAATTGCATAAACATCATTTTTTGCTCATCAACCAACGAACACAACATTTAAACCTATCTTATATTTATGCAAATTAAAGCTTAAAACTGTTTATGCACATTATTCCGTTTTTCATCTAGATAATTCAAACTGTCAAATGTTAAAGCATTTGTTATGTTTATCTTATATTAAATTAAAAAATTACGCGTTATCAATATGTAGTTTTAAACTGCCTTTTTGAACTACATATGCGCTTCCAATAACTTGAATTAATAGAGTCATAAATTGACAGTAAATGATTTGTTGAGTTATGTTTTGTGGAAAAAACGATGCTCTTGCCAATACAGAAAGACAAAGTTTGGGATTATAATGCAGGTATGACCGAGTAAAAATCTTCAATGCAAGTGTGAAATATAGAAAAAGCAACAGCAATGCAGCACTTGAAAATATTCTCTAAAAGATAAAGAAATGTCATGCATTGCGTTTGAGGTCATTTTCCATCAGCAAGTTGTTCCTTCATTCAGTACATTAATTTTTTGTGTTTTTTGATAGCAGCTGTATTTCTGTCATCACTGTCCATAAAAAAATTAACAAAAAATGTCTAATTTTTTCTGTTTTATTTGTTTTTCAAAGACTCATCGATTTAAAGATTGTATTTATGCAGGTAAGTAATTGAATTTATCATGTTCAGAAAAATGTTTTAACTGCAAAATTTTTAGTACCAAACCTATTCCTTCCAAAAATTGACCAAAATTTGTTTGCACGTTTTCTTGAACTTTTGGTTATTGAAGAAAAACTATTTTTGATATTTACATATCCAAGAATTTTCACTTCAATCGCTATCAAGCCCGTTAAAATTATGCAAAGAGATAAAATAAGCTTTGCCAATTTGACACCCTTTTTGGACTCTGATTTGATTGTTGCAGATAGTGCTTACGTTTATAATAGCTATTTTAATTTTCTGAAAACTAGGATTGCATTTCGCATTCATCATTTAAATATTATTTCATCATTGGGGAATCAAGTGCGTATAAACCTTTCTTCTAATGAATTGTTTCTTCTTTTAACATTTAAAACAAAAGCTTTGAAATGTGTTGATGTTAATTTTGATCCATCTGTAACTTTTCGTCAAATAACTGAAGCTGCTCCTGCTCTGGAAGAAATTGATATTTATCAAACGAATATTGAAGTGGATAAAACATGGATGGATGTGCTTGAACACTCAAAATATTTGAAATCAATCTCTTTTGCAATTCCAGATTTGATTTTCAGCGTTGAAGATTTAGTTGCTATAATTAAGGTAAAATCGTTTTTAATTGTTTTCTTTTTGTTAAAAAACAAAACAAGCACTTTTTTAGAAAAAAGAACAACATGTCAAAATAAATCTTTACATTATTGCATCACATTGTAAAGGCGTTTTTGATGAAGAACAAGCTTTCAATGTCATAGAAAATCGTTTTTCGCCGTATTTTATTCCTGCTCAACTTGCCACTTGGCGCACCGCTCTGACAATTTCTTTTATCAACGATAATGAACCAAGTGGCGTTTATAATAGTCAAATTTTTGAATGGAAAGATTTGTAAGTAGATTCTAAATAAAAATTAGAATTAAAAATTGTTCATGAATACTGCATTGAAGCTTAAATCAGATTTTTCCATTCAAATGTTTTAAAACACTTATTTTTATATTTTGTATATGAAATAAAAATTAATTAAAAGTTATATGTATAATATTATGGCAAAATCTTGGAGATTTTTATATTTATGCCATTATGATTCTGTTTTTTGTTAAAAAAAGAGAAAAAATAGTATTTTTCATAAAATATTTTAATTTGCTGATTTCATAAAGGTGTAACCAATTTTGGATAAATTGGCTACACCTTTAAATAACCAGACATTTAATGGCATTTAGTCAGTTACTAAAACCAGCCTTGCCTTGTTGTAAAAAACAGAGAAAAGGCCACACTTGAATCATAAACGTTAAAGGGAGCGTCTCAGTCAAGCAAAAAAACCACGACGGATGGTCTCAACACGAAAGCGCTTCAGAAGCTGAATCTTTAAATTCTAAAAATATCATCTTTTTTCTCTTTTTTTGGAGATTCTAAAATGGTATAAACTTAAAAAAACTGTTTGATATAGCCCGAGATTTAGCTATTTTTCTTCATTTTTTTCTTGATTTTGCCTGATCCGCGACGGATTTTTTTTTGCTTGACTGAGACGCTCCCTTTAACGGGAAAATTTTCCCTGCTGTTTTGGATGACTGCATTTTTTGTTGTTATCTACCATTGCTTTTCAAGGTCATTTTTCAGTAAAAAATAACCGTAAGAAGCAATAAAAAAATTTTTTGTTCCATAAAATTGATAGTTTTTTGTTGCTGTTGCTGGCATTATCAACAATTTTACATCAGCACTCTGTCCAAAAATGTCTAAATTTTGTTATATTTGTTTTTCAAAAGATCATCAAGTTAATGATTGCATTTATGAGGGTACGTGATACAAAAATCATTTTTTGAAAGAAACATTCTTAATCATATATTTGCATTTGTAACACTGAGTTTTTTAGTGCCAAATTTATTCCTTCCAAATATTGACCAAAATGTGTTTGCACGTTTTCTTGAATTTTTTGCAGTCGAAGAAAATTATTCTTAATATTTTCATATCCAAGAGCTTTTGCAACAATCATAATGAAGCCTGTCACAATCATGCAAAAAACTAATACAAACTTTTCTAATCTCAAGCATTTTATGGACGCAGATATGATTATAGCAGATAAAGCTTGTGTTCGTAAAAGTTACTTTAACGCTTTGAAATCGAGAATTGCATTTCGTATTAAACATGTGGAGATTATTTCATCCAATGAAGCTCGTTTAAAATTTTCATCCAATGAACGTTTTCTTCTATGTACTTTTAAAACAAGAACTTTGAAATGTAAAAATGTTGAATTTCAGCCAAGAGTATTTTTTCATCAACTTGTTGAAGCTGCTCCAATCCTTGAAGAAATTGATATTTATCAAACAAATATTGAAGTGGAGAATTCATGGCTGGATTTATTAAGCCAGTTAAAATATTTGAAACTTGTTTCTTTGGCAATTCCAAATTTGAATGTTAATGTTGCAAATTTAGCTGCTCTAATTAAGGTTAGTTCATATTAAACAAGAACATGAGAAAATAAAGGATTCCCAAACACTGTTATTGCATTCATTTACAAATACTTAGGCAAAAATTGTTTCAGATGAAAAACGAAAACTTCAAGATTAAACTTTACATTGTTGCACCATGGGATGATCATGCGCTAGCATGTAACTTCATTGGAGAACAAGATTTTATTGACAATAAACTATCTTCTCATTTTATTGCGTCTCAAATTATCACGTATCGCAGCGTCCTAACTATTCATTTTAAATATGGTAGGGGAACCTATAATGATTATAAGTCTAAAAGTTTTGAATTTAAAAATTCTTAAACTGTTATTTTCTTATATACATTTCTTTGTTTTTTTCTTTTTTATTTACAATAAATAGTTTGTCTGTGATCATATATTTTTAAAAAACAAGAAATTTGCAACAAAATAGTTAATTGATGATTCTTTTAATAATGAAGTTGTGTCAATTACGTGTAGTTTACAACTTTGTTAATGAAAGAACCATTTGTTGGAGAGCAAACCTTAAAAAAGAGAGAATTGTTGCTGTTGAAGAGAAGATATTCTCTAAAAGCGAATTGTTATATCGACGAATAATTGTTTTTACATATCTTATAAGAAGAACATGATTTTAAGGTAAATAGCCACTCATTTAAGTATCACTGAATGTTTCTTTAGTGTTATGCACCAACACAAAACATTGAGCAACAAATTTGTAGCAAAAGAAACCACCATTGATTAACCTCTTTTTATCTGCTGCAAAAACAGTTTTTTATCCGAATATAAAAAGAGGGACATTTTCTTCTTATTTTGCATAGCCATACGTTTAATATAAAAAATTATCCGAAAATGTCTGATTCTTTTTGTTATATTTGTTTTGAAAAACATCATTCGATATACAATGATTGCTCCTACTATGCAGGTATGTAACAACATTTGAAGATCATAACCATAATTATCATGCTTTCTAGTGCCATCTGTATTTCTTCCAAATATTGATCGAATTTTATACCCACGTTTTACTGATTTATTATCTGCGAAAGAAAAGATTTTTCTGACGTTTACACATCCAAAAATTTTCATTTCAATCGGGATAAAGCCTATTAAAATTATGCGTATAAATGCAATATACTTTTCCAAGCCTGAAAGCTTTTTGAATGCATATTTAATTTTTGCTGAAAAAGCTACTGTTGAGGAAAGTTTTTTGAGCGTATTGAAATCTGGGATTGAATTTTATATATGGACATTTATTCATTACGAGGTTGCCTGAAACTTTCATCCAATGAACTATTCCTTCTATTAACTTTTAAAACAAAGTCATTAAAATGTGAAAAAGTGGATTTTGATCCAAAAATTAGTTTTTGTCAAATTATTGAAGCAGCACCCCCTCTTGAAAATATTAATATTTACAAAAGCAATATTGAAGTGGATATGACATGGCTGAATTTCTTAAAAAAACTAAAAACCTTAAATACCGTTTATTTGACTATTCTTGAATTAATCATTAATGCTGCAAATTTAGCTGAATTATTTCATGCAAGAAATTTTTTAGATAAAAATTTGTTCTAAAAGCCAGATTTTTAGGAGAACACATCCAATAATCTCAAAATTTATCTTTATAGCAGTTTGCATCGGTACCAATTCAACTATCAACAAGTTTTTAAGCTCTTAACGGATCATCTTTCAACACATTTTATGCCAACTGAAATTGACACTTCGACATGCTTAAAAATTACCTTGACAAATTAATATGGGTATTTTGCACCATTTTATTCCAAAAGTTTTGAATTGAAAAATAAAATCAAGGAAAATATATAAGAAAGTTTTTCTAAATTTTTTTTGTTAGACATCATTGTGTTCAATTGCATTTTATAATTTTTTTGTGTTTGGTAAAAAGTTTTTTATTATTTGTATTATTTTGAAAAATGAATAAATAAAAATATTTCACACAAATTTTATGAAAACGTTAATTGTTGCTGCTAATTTGATAAACTTTCAATTTTGTGTTCAGTTTGTCAAGAAGCCACGAAATTCCATAAAAACTTGCTAGCTGATTTTGCAAAATGGGCCTTAAAAGTGATTAAAAACTTACATAAATTTTATGCATTTGAGTAACATACGAAAAAACAAATAGTCATATAACTTGAAAAAAAGGATATGTTTTTAGGGTATTTAACCTCTTATCTTGTTTTTTTGATTGAAAACAAGTCTTGGGCACCAGGGATGGGCGGAATTCCGTCTTTTTTTGACTTCCGTATTCCGTAAAAATATTTTCTTCCGTTCCGTATTCCGCTTCCGTAAACGAAACCGATTTCCGCCCATCCCTGTTGGGCACCAATACAATTACTGTGCAGCATGAAAGACACTCTATTGATTGACTATTTCTATGTCTGCTGTTTTTTCCAGATTTTTTCTCGCTATTGAGTTTTTGCATAACCATACTGACTTAAAAAGGTTTCCAAAATGCCTGATTATTTTTGCTATATTTGTTTTTCGAATTATCATTATGGCTATAATGATTGTTCTTATTATGTTGGTATGTAATAAGTTTTTTATTTTATAAAGCATTAAGTAACTATAATTTTTAGCTCCAAATCTCTTTCTTCCAAAAATTAATCAAATTTTATTGGCTCGTTTTGTTGAATTATTAACCATGCAAGAAAAAATTTATTTGATGTTTACGAATCCTAGTAGGTTCACTTCAATTGGGATTAAGCCTGTTAAAGCTATGCGCAAAAATACAATTTCATTTACTGAAAACATTTTGGATGCTGATTTGATTTTTGCAAAAAAAGCTATAGTCAATAAAAGTTTTTGGGGAAATGTAAAGCCAAGGATTGCACTTTACATTGAGCATATAGAAATCACGTTATCATGGCGAAATCGCTTACACTTTTCTTCCAAAGAATTGTTTCTCCTTTTAACTTTTAAGACAAAAAGCTTAAAATGCAAAAATATTGAATTTCCTCCAACAGTAACTTTTCGTCAAATTGTTGAAGCAGCTCCTGCTTTGGAAGAAATTGATATTTATCAAACGAATATCGAAGTGGATAATACATGGGTGGATTTGTTAAGCAACTTAAAAAATTTAAGAGCTATTTCGCTGACAATTAGGGACTTAAACACTAATATTGGACAATTAGCTGCTTTGTTGGAGGTAAGAACAACAATTTTTGTTTGACATATAAAATCAATAAAACTCTAAATTTTTTCAGAACAATAAAAATGGCCTTAAAATTTGTCTTTATATAATTTTCCCTTGGGGAAATAGTCATGATCACGCTTTTACTTCCATGACACGTCCTCTTTCATCTCACTTCATTCAAGCTGAATTTAACATTTGGACATCTTTAGAAGTTTCATTCATATATGATAACGGATTATCTACACCATTTCATTGCAAATGCTTTGAGTTAAAAAATTTGGAAGCCTCAGGAAGTAACAAAAAGAAGTTTTTCTGAATTTTTGTCTGTTATGTCCTTATATATTTTATTTATTTTACTATTGTTTTGTTTTCTTGGTTGCTCTTTTGAAAAATGTGTAAAGATTAAAATAAATTTGTATAGGTAAGTTTTTTTAAAAAATATTTTCATTTATTTGATACTGGTAATTTGATGAACTTTTATTGTTTTGCCACTGAATGTGTCAAAAAGCCACGAAATTCCATAAAAACTTGCCAGCTGTTTTCGTAAAAGTGGTCTATAAAGAAATCAAAAATTTGCATAAATTTTAAGCATTTGTGTAACATACGAAAAAACAAAAAGCAACACATAAGCTGATAAATGATAAATATGTTGCAATACATGTGTTGAAATTTTCGCATATAATGATAGATTTGGATCCATTTCAAAATACATAGTGGTTGAAAAAATTGAATACAAGACATATGTGAGTGAAGAAATCAGCGCATGAAAAATTAATTTTTGTTCCGTGTTACTGCTGCGGTTTTGAGCAGCATTGTTAGTTTTATTTTTTGTGGAGTTCTTTTGCTGCCAATAATATACTGCTGTTGCAATAGCTATAATAATGGTAAAAACTGCAACAACCCCATTTGCAATTCCAACGATCGTTGCATCTTCTAACCAATAATTCATAGCATTTTTACAACCATCCAAATTTAGGCGACATTTATAATCCCAAAATGACCAACCATTTAGCAAAAATGGATACACCAACAAAAGTACAACAACCTTCCAAAAATGTGATGACCAAATTCTATCATATTTTTGCCACCAAACTATCGCCGTTAAGCGATTAACAGCTAATGCCAAAGTCCATAAAGCTGAGAAAGCATTATTATACCATAAAACTAAATCTGCAGATATGAAAGGCACATAGCATTGTCTAGGGGATAAAGAACGAAAACAAAAAATATAAATAATAAATAGCAACCAGCATAAAATATCGAAAAAGAATCCAATGAAAAGCAAATAAAAATAAATATTACGGACATTTGGAGATTTTTTTGCAAACTTGTAAATAAAAAATATAATGATAAATAATTTTATTACAAAAGTCGCATAAGTTGTTGAATCATAAATAAAAGATTTCCACCATTTAAGAGTTGGGGAAGCTGTAATAGTTTCTTCAGGAATGGAAGTTGTCAAATCCATTTTTATGTGTTTTTGAGTTAAAATAGTAATATAATAAAGACAAATAACTTCCGGGCCCTTAACCTATCAGCATTTAATAACAGCACGTGTTATTTTAAAATAAAAAAGAAAATGTACTAAACTTCCTCATGGTGTATGTGTGTGTGGAAGTACACTACCACTTTTTTGTTTAATAAAAAATAATTTATAGCTTTATGCATGCTTATTTACATCCGATAAGGCTTTCGGCTTATATTAAAAAGTTATAATTTATTTATCAGTAAGCATTAGAACTATTACTTCTGCTTCTCTGTTCCCTGAATTTAAAGCAAAATTGAGTAACAAAACATAGATTTTATTCTGTTTTGTTCTTTTGGTTGTAAGACTTAATTAAAGGTTAGGATTGTTGTTGCGAAATTTGACCACATGATAGTATATGAAATCAAATTTTGCAACTGTGAAGAAAAAAAACTGGAAATTTCGGCATTTTAAAAAAATGTGTTTCTTATAGAAATCTATCAAAAAAAATGTTTATTTTTATCGTAATTTTATGAAAATTTTTTTAAAGAGTTACGAGATATCTGGTTTTTATTCATATCCAATCAACACAAACACAACAAAAACCAAAAATCAAATGTTTGAAAAATTTAAAAAAATTTAACAACTTTTTAATACAAAAGTTTGAAATTCATGACTCATAATCCACAAGGATGTATCACAAACAGTTCGAATTCTAATGAATTGTTGGAATTCAGTTTTTGAAGGAATAAAAAACTCAACCAATTTATTTTTAACTCTTTCAAACATTTCAAGATTCTTGCTTGCATTAAAGCATTCTGCTCCTGGTACAATAATATATAGATGAATAATTAAATTGATGGCAGATTTTTTCTAAAAAATGATTTTTGAATAGAAGAAGATTAACAACGGCACGCTTTGAAAAAAGGGCTCTGTGGAATTAAAGTTGAAAAAAAAAACATTAATTTGAAACAGTTTGCAAAAATTAAACCTGAGATAAAGGTTATCGTCAACTATGGCATGTCTATGTGAATGAACAAGACCACATGCATGTAATGTTAAAAAAGCAATTTTTTACCTTCATCAAAGCCGCTATACTTTCTGCATTAAAATTTATGTCAGGAATTGCTACATCTATTCGCTTCAAATCACCAGTATTACATAATTCAAGCATATCATCCGCCCATCTATTGTCAACTTGAACATCAGTTAAAGATATATTAATTTCTTCTAGATTTGGTGCATTTTGAAGGATTTCCCGTAAAGATAATTTTGGACGAAATTTTGTACTTCGACAATATAATGTTCTTGTTCTAGTAGATAAAAGTAATAATACTTCTTCTGCAAAGAGGGGCACGCTACGAATGCTGAGATATCGAATAAAAAAAGCACGAGATTGTAATGATAATTCAAGTGTTTGATTTGTATATTCATTATAATAAGAACGTTGCATACGATCCAATTTAATATGAACATTTTTAGCAACATTTAGTATATTACTATTCGGTCGACGCCATTCCGGAAATACTACGTCTTCTCGATAAAAAATTTCGAGAGGTTTTAGCGAAATTAAATTAAGCAGCACAGGATAAGAAAATGCCATTAAAAATTTTTCATGGATTTTTAAAAATGCCATAAACCGAGGAAATAAAACTCTGTCAATATTTGGTGGAAATAAATATTGTGCTAAAATTATTAGGTAAAAAAAAGATTCTCAGCACATCAAAAGTACTAAATGTTACCTGTATATCTGTCTGGACAATAAACGGTATGATGATGTGGCGAAAAACAAATATAACATTTTTGGTTTTGTTTACAGCTTTCACAGCATGAACTTTTATTCTTTAAAGGAGTCAAACAGTTTTGACAACATCTTTTTACATTCGCTCTTTTCTGACGTGATTCATCAGATTCATAAATATTACAATTCTGGGAAGCATGAATTCTTGACTTACAAAAGAAACAAGACATACTGAAAAGTATAACTAGCAAAAAAATTTAAAGAAAAAAACTTTTGCTTCTTAAAAATATGCAAAACGCTTCTTTTTATAAAAAACCAAAGTTTAAAAATTGTAGTTTAACGTTAGAAGCAAAATGTGCCATTTATTATGATGTCTTTCTAAAAAGAAAAGAAAAAGAAAATTGTTTAAAAGACAGTAAGCGAGTTAGTTTTTTTATTAGCTGGTAAAGAGGTTTGCAAGTGAATGAATATTTACAAAATGATAAGTTAATAAATTAATGTGATTAAAAATAAATTAATGCGCTAATCCCAGGATTCTTTCTTTTGAAGTTGAGTTCCATCAGCTTTTCCGAGATAAATGCCTTGTCCACGAAGATACCAGGATGGACTTTCTTCAAAGGTTGAATCATAGACAGTCCAATGCTTCTTTTTTCTAAAAATACTTGTATTTATGTTATCAATGCTTATTTAAAATACCCATCAGAAGAAGTAACATCACACCAAAATTCAGTGGTTTGAACGACATTTGGATTAAATGACCATGCAAAGAGCTCTCCATTTTTAAGTTTTGTTTCATCAATTGTGTCATCAGCTGATGCACAGTTGGCAGTTATTTCTACTCCATCTCCAAGGTGGTTTTGTACACGAACATATGTTTCACCAGCATGTTCTTTAAGACCATTAGCAATTGCTTCAACAAGCAAATCAACTGCAGGTCCAATTGCAGGGGCTCTGAAATTAAGTATTTGTTTCGAGGAAAAAGTAAACAATCCTTACATTGCAACTGCAGGAGAAAATGCAGCAAGAAGAATAAAAACAGCAGTAAATTTCATGATTTTTAATACACTGTAAAATAAAACAAATGATTATAACATGAATTTTCTCGCTTGCTTTTATACCAGCAAAAATTGTTTTTCAAAATATGTTAATCAACACAAAAAAACATCCTGATTTTAAAAAGCACATATTGTCTATAACAGATCATAGCAAAAAAACAACAACAATGCTTTGCATAATTTAGTGACTCGTCTAACTACATTAATTTTTAGTGGCTGAAATCGTTTGTATTCCTTTACTTCCGGTTACAAAACTGTTTGTTTAACTTTTAATAGTACCACATTTAAAACTGTTTTTTTTATGTTTTTGTAGTCAACGAAAAACATGTTTTCGATCAACAACGTCTGATTTGCATAAAATAACTGCTATAAAAAGGCCTTCAAATATAACGAAAATATTCATATTCTGTTTTAGCTAATATTGAATAAGTGAAATCAAAATGTATAAAGTTGTAATTTTTTGCTCTGTTATTGCAGCAGCTGTTAGTCTTGGCATTAACTGTCGTGGCTCATTTTACTGTCATGATGGCTCTGATCTCCAAAAAATTAAAAGCTACATGGATGGCTTGATTGATACCAACCGCGAATACAATTCTGGTGAAAATATTGTTTGTTACCGAGCTGGGGTACTTTTTGAAACACTTTTTCAATCAACCTCTTTTTTCTTTTTTCAGGAAGATGTTGCATCTGGATATTGTCTTTTCTTACAAGACAACAAAACCCCAGTTAAGGGTGGTCAAATTTTTGATCTTGTAAACGCTTTAATTGATCACGGCTGCAATGGTTGTGGCAGTGTTCCAGTTGATTGGAAAAACAGCAATGATCCATCTGTTAATGGAATTTTAACAATGAATTATGTTGGTGCTACTGGTGATTGTGAAGGACTTTGTTAAGCTAATTCACACTACCTTTTGTAAATATGTAAAATAATATGTTTAATTTATTCTTATTTAAATAAAAAATGCAATTTATCTTAGTAATAAAATGAAAATATAACAATTTAGTTTTAAAAAAAGTATCACAAAAAGTAACTTTTTGATCGAACCTTATATGCTGACGTCATGCTTGAAAACATGCAAAGACAGAAAAAAAAGACATAGAGTGGTCAAAAAGAGGGATAACAAGACGAAGATTGCATCTTTTTCTCTTGTGTTGTTTTTTCTTTAGAAAGACGGGATGTTAGGAAAAAAAGAGAGATTGCGCGACTTTCGTAACAACTTTTGCGACATTTGCAATCTGTCTAGATATGATGTCAGCAGTTTAGGCATTTGTACGGTCATGCCAAAACTGCGGCAAAAATCAAAGTAATGGTTTAGGAATGGGAGGAGACAAAAATTTTGGATTTTCTGCTGACGCCAGCTCTGGATTTGCAACAATATTTTGTTTTGAAGTCTTTTTGTCTAATATTTTGTACCACTGTCACTTTTTTAACCTAACCAAAATACATTGTCACTTTTAAATAAAAACCTGCAGTGACCACCTCTTAAACACTTAATTCAAGAAACATGAGAAAATATAATTTTTTTTAAGTGAACCCTAAAGGCCACATCATATTTTACTCAACTTTTATTGATCTGGTAAAGGTTCAAATTTTTCCCATCTGCCCAATTTTTTGTTTTTTCTCTATCCTGGCCATTCCAAATATTTCTATTTTTTAGTTTTTCTTGGTGTAATGCCATTTATTTTACAAGTATTACATCAAATTGTTGATAATTTATTTTATTATGGAACCTTATCTATCCTTGGAATACACAGCATTGGAGCAATACAAGTCACAAAAGCAACCTGTAGGACAATGCAATTTTCCCGTTTGCCTAATATTGGTGTAATAATTTTTGGTCCACTTGTTTATTTTTCTGATTTATTTTCATATGCATGGGTACGGCAACGAAAATTTATTTATGGAATTCTAAGATTTGAGAGTGTTCAATGGATTTTGGATTCAGTTTTATCATTAGATGCTGTAATATTACGATGGAAAAATGCATCATGGAAGGTTCGAATTCTTGTTGGATTAATTTATTCATACGGAATTTGGCATTATCCTACTGTATTTTGGTATTATAAAATTTATATGTCACCGATGATCATTGTTTCTATCACAAATTTTGTCTGGAATTTGACATATCGATACAGAATTAAAAACTTTCATTTTGAAAATTTACCGTTTTCATTTCAACAAAGATTCTATGAACTTCAACCACCGCTAATGAAATCTCGTATCTCAAAAGCATACTTTAGTCACGCCTTAATCCCATATTACAATCAAATACAAGCGGAACAATGCTGTATTCGAAATGGCTCCAGATGCCATGAACTCTTTGAAACTTTTCATGGTTCAAGTAAATCTTTTCAAACTTCTATAATTCTGTGTTGCAGTCCTAATCAAACGTGTTCATGTCCAAAACCGGCACTAAAAAAGACAAAAGTATTAAAAAGAATTTGTGCAAGATCCATTTCTGAAAATGCTTTCTCGGCTTCACTTTATTTAATTGATTATTCATGTATATCGATATTGATCATTTATCACTGCTCGTTCAGCGAAGACGATTTTAAGATTCTTCCAAAAATGAATTTAAAATTTTTGTTGTTATGTCTTAAAAATGATAATCAAAGTTTCGACGAAAAAATGGTTCAAGTTTTAAATTATGTTATTGGTATTCCACATTTAAGGTTCGTTGTTTTTATTCTTCTATCAGGGCAGTCAATAAGTTCGTGCCGCGGTTTGAATGTAAATAACTTTGAAATTAATGAAATAACATGAGGTAAAATTTTGCATACTGGTAGCCATGGGAGTTGTCCTAAGGGTCCTAACACGGTTTTTGAGGTAGTTTGAATTTTCACGGAATTTTGAGGGATTTTCGTGCTGGGACCAGTTTTTTAGGGAGATTTATAAAACGAGCTATGTCAAAAATTGGATTTGAGCATTTTGGCAGTCCATATGACCCAAATGGGTTGCCAAGACATTGGTCAATCAGAATTTATAAGTTTTGGAATTTTCCCGAACCTTCTAGAAGTTTCAGGAATTTTTAAAGCACCGCTACTGCACTTTAACGAAAGTTTGTGTAATTTAAAGGTATTTTTTAATAATAAAAAATTTATTTGAAAATGCATCAAAAATGCCTAAAAAATATGATTTAATGGTTTTTCAGTCAATTGGTATGTTTTTGGAGCCATAAGCATTTAGAATTTTCATAATGGTCATTCGACAGTTTTTCTAAGAAAAATGGGTTTTACCACGAAAATCCCTCAAAATTCCGTGAAAATTCCAACTACCTCAAAAACCGTGTTAGGACCCTTAGGACAACTCCCATGGCTACCAGTATGCAAAATTTTACCTCATGTTGTTTCATTAATTTCAAAGTTATTTACATTCAAACCGCGGCACGAACTTATTGACTGCCCTGATAAAAAGCGTTTTTCATTAATTATAGTAATATCATAAACAAGATGCTATTTATAATTACCGTAATTGATAAAATTAATGTATTTAAAATTTTATAGGATACAATATGTTGGAGAAGTTTGGAATTCAAGCCAATTTGAAATAGATCTTGTGAGATGGGTTATCAAAAACGGATATGTTGAATCAATTGTTTGCTCGGCAAATGATGACTTTTTTAGAAGTCATACGGTCTTTGCTAGCTGCCCAAAGATTACAATGTTTGACAAAACTCCTGAAGAGTTGGAAAAAAGTATATAACATGTCTTTTGTATCTTGAAGTTGGATTATTAAATATCTTTTTGTTACTTACTTTTGCAAATTACTATTACTTAGAAATAAATTATTTCAAATGACAATTTTCTTTTAAAAAAATTTATTAGCTAGCGTAAAAAAGGACTTGTAAAAACTTACAAATGTAAATACAATATAAAAACGTCTATTTCTAATTCGTTAAAAACTGCTACTTAAAAATTGTAAACACATGTTGATACAAACATATTTTCATTGGCTACAAAACCACCTATTGTACTATTATAAACGTGATAAATAATTTCACTGACGGAAGTAAAAATACACTAAAAAATTCAATCATCAAAAAACAACAATGGAAAAGGCTACACTAAATCATTGTTATTGTTTTGATTAGTTATATAGAAAACATGCACTTTTTAAAATCAGGATGTTTTTTTAGTGTTATTTAACATATTTCAAAAAACAATCTTTGCTGCTATAAAAGCAAGCAAGAAAATGTGTCTTATCATCATCTCTTCTTTTTTACAGTGCATTAAAAAAGTCATGAAATTTACTGCTGTTTTTATTCTTCTTTCTGCAGTTTCTGCTACAAATGCTATGTACGAGATTTTCTATTTTAATTAAAACTATTAAATACAACATTTTAGCGCCCCTGCAATTGGACCTGCTGTTGATTTGCTTGTTGAAGCAATTGCAAATGGCCTAAAAGAACATGCCGGCGAAACCTATGTTCGAGTCCAAAATCATTTAGGAGATGGTGTTGAAATCACTGCTAATTGCGCATCTGCTGATGATACAATTGATGAAACAAAACTTCAAAATGGAGAGCTATTTGCATGGTCATTTAATCCAAATGTCGTTCAAACTACTGAATTTTGGTGTGATGTTTCTTCTTCTGATGGGTAATTTTATATAAGCAATGGATTAATACTAACAATGTTTTTAGAAAAAAGAAGCACTGGACTGTCTATGATTCAACCTTTGAAGAAAGTCCATCATGGTATCTTCGGGGACAAGGTATCTATCTTGGCAAAGCTGATGGAACTCAACTTCAAAAGAAAGAATCCTGGGATTAAAATATTATTTTCTTAATCTAATTTATTTATTATGATTTTTGTAAATATTAAATAAAGCTATTTATGTATAGTTAGAAAACGAAGTTCTTTCTTCGATAACATTTTCATCATAGCAGAAACTAATTTTGCCTCGTTAACTCTAGCTTTACTGTCTTTTTTAAATGTAAAAATTAAAGAAATATTTACAACATCTCTTGCTGACAATTTCTGCATCAACGAGTTTCGCTCTAAATGTCCTTAACACTCTAAAAAACTATACCGAAAAAGTTGGCAGACATAATTGAAAATGTTTTTATTTCTTCTTTTTTAAGCTAATATTTGTCAGAATTCTTTTTTTGTTAATGTTTTAATTTAAAAGTTAATTAAATATTCATCATAGGTTTGTAGTAACAAAACTTTTATCATTTATATCACGAATGTACTTTCTTTGTGTTTTTTGTTATTATAATTGTTTATTTCGTCATGCTAGACATACGTTTTTTTGAACATTCAAATATAAAAATAATTATGTTGATGAAGTTACTCTTTTCATTTATTTTTTTCTTTCAGTAATAATTATTGTACTTACGTTTTATTTAAGACAATGGAAGTGGATGCTTCCTTTGTGATAATATTGGTTATTCAATGCATATTTTATATTTTTCATTTATCGATTTTATTATTGTTAGTTGTGAAAAGAAATGCTGTTTTTAAAGGAGCTTTTTATAATGTTGTAAGGATAGTACTTGTCGCAGATTTTGGTAGTTTTATATCGGTAAGTTTTTTTGACGTTTTTTAAAGGGGCAATTGAGTAAAAAACATCTGTCGTTGATCAGGAAAAATCAAGAAAAAATGAATTAAAATAGATCAAAATTTTTAAAAAAAAGTAGCTGATGATATTGTGTGCTACTCTATTAAGCTGACAATGACATTTCTAGGTTAGATCCCCTATTTAGGGGGGGGGTCATACAAAACATTTTTTAGATCAATTAAGAAAATGCTGAATTCATTTACTATCATTTTAGACACTAATAGCTCAAAAACTCTCAAACATTGATTATTTCAAAGATTTCTACAAAAATAGCATCCTACTGCCATCTTTTATGACCTGCTACACAACATTTATATTAGGAATTCAATATTTAGGCCGCTTTTTTATGGCTTTTAATCGATTTACAGCAATTTGGATTCCACTAAAATATGAACGAATTTGGAGAAAGCAATGGTATACTGTATTACTAATATTGCTACCATTTTTAACCATTGGTTGGAGAATGCATGTAAATGTTCGATATACATATATAGCAAACGGGAATGTTCTTGTCGTTTATGCTGACCCAAATTTGAGACAATTTCTTAAAGTGCTCTACTCTTCTACAAATTTTGCACCAACTTTAGCAGCAGCTATTGCAAATGGTCTATCATTTGCAAAATTTTATTATAAAAAACGTAATTTGGCTAATTATAATTTGAATGAACAGCATTTACTATGTAAGTTTTGAGGGTTTTTTTATTTAGCAGTTGATCAATTATAAGCATCTTATTCATTGCTAGCAAAGATACATTTGCTTGTGGCAATAATTGTGTAAAGATAATTTAATATAGTGACTCAAAAATGGCAAAAATTAATGTGTGTTTTTTTGCTTGAGAATAATCATTTTTTTCGCGTTCTAAAGCGGTAACAAATACGTTAAAATAACTTAAAATGGCTAGCAAAGTGGAATAGTAGCATAAGCTTTTTTTGCTGAAAATGATAATTTTTTATTTGGCTTTGCCTTCAGCAATATCAATTTGTTCATGAGATTGTGTTATTATGTCTATGTTTTCATACTATTTACGAAAATATTATTAAATTTAAAAGAACATGACAAAACTTCGCCTCCTTACGTCATAACTGTTTTTTATGTAAATCCATAAGATCATTTATAGGGCTCATTTTTGGGCTTTAAACATCCACAGTTTATTGATATATCCTGTCCAAAAAGTTGAAGACAGTTTTTTATAATCAAATTTATGTAAAACTTTATTTTAGATATGTCAATTGCCACATTTATTGCGCAACTGGGTCGAATATCATTTACTCTTTCACAATTATTATTTCCAACAGATGAAAATGTTATTGCATTCTTTTCTGCCGCATTACCGTATCTTACTGATGCTCTTTCCTTGTCTGGGAGTATTTCATTTTTTCTCTTGAGGTAATATAAAACTTCGTGTAGTTTAAAATTATTTAAAATTGACTTTTTAGTAAAACAGCTCGAAAAGAATATGCATTGTTTTATTTCAACAAAAAATCAAATTTAATTGCAAGCATGGTTGCAAAATCATTGACAGCTGGAGGCAAGATAGTACGACACAGATAATGTTGTGGATTTTAGATATTTTTTATTATCTTTTTAAAACTCATTTTAAAGTTTTAAAGTTGTATGAATTTGTTTTGGAAAGCACAACAAAGCTATTTTTAAAGAGTTATTGCAGTTTTTGTTTGTTTAAATTGTCATGGTTTTTCAGTAAAATACAATGTTTAAAACAAATGCATTTAATGATGAAAATATTAAAAGTTTACTAAACACGTGTAATTGTTTAAAAAAATTAGTTTTTTTAAAATAACAATGTTCAAAAATTAATTGGAGCATTTAATATATTAATATTAAACAATTAAATGATAAAAATAGTAATAATAAAATTAATGTGTTTGGATTTTAAACTTTTATTCAAAGATTTGAAGTAAATACCAAAGAAAGAGACATAGTCGACGGCATTCTAATGATAGCAGTTTTATATGTAGTAGGCTAAAAGTAAAATTTATTTGCCCAGTATCACAAGAACTATCACTCCATGAAGCAATCAAAATTAAGGTTTATTTTATTATCTTTACATGGGTAAGGAGATTGTGTAAAAAAACAGCTTAAAATCGTTTGAATTGAGTTTTATTAAAAATCATAAAAAATTCTAACAAATTTTTTGTTCATATACAATCATAAAAGGTACCACCAGAAATTAAATTTACAACAAAATAATAAAAATAACATATTGATATTAATTTCCCGCATAAAGAAAACGATATTTAAAAGTGAATAAACCAATACAAATTATTCAGATTGCCGATTCTTTATTGCAATATGTGGACGATTTTTTTCAGAATAATTTTCTTGAATCGTTGAAGTAACAATATCATTAATTTTCTTAATATATCCATCTGTATCAACAAAATCAAACCAAATATAGAAAGCAGCGTGTGATGCAAGTTTCATCGGGATATTATTCTGCAAAAGTTTTGATTAAACAAAAACAAAGCATTTTTATTAAAAACTTACTTTAACAAATTCAGCAAATGCCAAGGGTTCAAGGAAACCTTTTGAAATATCACCAATTGAAAACATTATAAATTTATTAGGTAATTCTGCAAGAGCTTTAGAAGTATTTGGATTACATTGAAGAACATTTCTGAAAAAAAGAAGTTATTTGTAGGATTGCTTGTGAAAATGTAGGGATACAGGTTTGCAAATAAGTCAATTAAGCAATATTGTCACTCCAGGCGCCTTTATCGGAGTGATTCAAGGCTGTTAGTTTCAGATCCAGATGCTGGTGGTAGCCACCCTTCTATCTCCCGATAGAGGACCCCCTCTCTTTATGGAGTGTACACCTTGTCGTCCAACATCTGGGTTGGACAAACACAGGGATCAAATCTGTGAGGGTCAAGTTGATAAACCAGCACTAAATCACTCCCGCGCACTCTATCAATCCTAAAAGCCTAAGCTGACACTTTTTTTAGCTATTGCACCCTCTAAAAATTAAAATAGTCAAACATACTCAGACGCATGATACAAAAATGATTGTAACTTTGGTGCCAGCTGTAATATATCTTCCAACATACAACGTTCACCATCATCTTTAAAATATTCTCCATAAAGAAATAATTCTTTTGCATCAGAAATCAAAAATTCAAGTTCTTTCGTCGTTAATGTTTGATATCCCAAATTAATAAATTGTGCAGTGCATTTATACATCAATGGAATCAAGCTTGATAGTTTCATATTATCTTCATTAGTAAAGTAGAAATTTGTAATAACAAATGCATTCTTAAAAATTTCTAGCAGCTCTTCTGGTTCAGGATATCGTTCCCCATGTCTATTTCCGAGGTATTTTGAATGATGCCCTTCAATGTCAAGATTGTACCACATTTGAATTGGATATTTTACATAAAACCATTTACAACATTTGAATAAATTATTGAGTAAATATGCATCTGCATTATGAACAAGATAATGAATAACTGGATCTTTGAATACAAATTGTTGAGGTTGTGCAGTTTTGTGGTTATCTCGAATTCTGTATTTTAATAGATTTACAGGTCTTTCATTTTTATCATCTAACACTTCAAAATTAAAGCAATTCTTCCATGAAACTTTTATTGGTTCTGGTTGCTTTTCAGCTGCTTTTTGGTAATCATACTTTGTTTCTGTATCATCCAAACAGAATCGACAATACTTTGAGTAGACTTGAAGAAGGGCCTAAAAATTTAATCTTAGTTAATATACATTTGCAAAAATACCACCTAATGGTTTGTCTTACAAAATTAATGTCTATTGTACAAGACTATTAAAAGAGTTTGTCTTTGCTTAGATTACTGTAGTTCAAAGTAAATCAACGAAAATAATCTCTTACCTGTTCATCATGATCTTTAAGATATTCAATATATTTCAACCATAATTTCTTATTTGTTAAATCTGATCCAAGTCTATATTCAACATTATCTCGAAGAAATTCAACATCATCAGCTTCCGCCAAAGCTGCAAACCATTGTTCATCATCATCTTCCACAGATATAATTTTATCGTATAATTTTTCCATTTTTTCAAAAATGCGAAGTTGATGTCTTGGAATGAAGTTAACTAAAAATTGAAAAATTACAAGTGTTAAAAAAGTGCCAAAAAGTCATTAAAACGTTTACTTACCTGCAACTTCTTTCTGGTAATCATTCATTTTAATTTCTAGCTGTTTATGAGGGAATAAAAAATCTTCAACTTTATCATAATATCGGTAATATTCGTCGTCATATTCAACAAAATATAATTTTGGTCTTGGTAGTTTTTCCATAGTCATATTCCATCGAGCTGTTGTACCAAACCATTTTTCTTCATTATAATAAAATTGATACAATGATGGCTTGATAAAGCTTTGTTTTTCAACAATTTCTTCTTCCAAGCTATAAAAAGAAGTACGTTTAAAATTTCTGCAGAGAAGGGATTGGCTAGAACATTGAAGCACAGCGATAGTTTTTTCCGTTTTTTAGCTAACTTAAAAATTAAACTTACTCAAGTCGTTTATCCCATAGCTCTTTTGGCATCATATATTTCCCAGAAAATTCATCCAACAATTCCTTTGATTTTGAAGAATCAGCAGATTTCAATTCATCTTCCAATTTAGCTAATACTTCTTGGTAAGATGGATCAAGGGTTTCCCAAAATTTTAAAGAAAACATTGTTGTTAAAAGCACTGAAATTTTTAAAATGATTAACGAAAAATATAATGATTTTGGGAAAAAAGCACGTGTTTTAATATCTCTCAAACATACAAGAAGCTATATTCAGAACATAGAAATAAGGTAATTTTGTTATGTCTCTTAAAATAATTCTTCAAATTTAATTAAATATTAAATTTATATTAAAAATGTAAAAACATTATGTATAAAACAAAAGAATAAAAAAAAAGAGAGCAAAGACAAGTTGTCATGCTGACACACCTTACCAACCCTGTCTTTAACACAAAGAGAAGAAAACCAACAACCCTTTAAAAAAAGGAGTTGCTGCTAGTTGCTTGGTCGTCCATACTCTCAGAGAGTGAACTCCAGACGTGAACGTCCAAGAAAAGTTTTGTGTGTTTATTTTGTACAAGAAAGAAAGAAAACGTTTTTACATTAGTTTAAGGTGTATTTAAACTAGCAGCAAAAAAAAAGCTAAAAACCAAATCAACCCGGACAAAATGAGAAAAAATTTTGTATTATTTCAAAAGTTTAACTGTTTCTGCTAAAAAAAACCTAATAATAATCAGTTAGTCTTACATTTTTTTACAAAAATGTCAAAGTTCGCCTCACCTTATTTTTAAAAGCTTTCAATTGAATATCTATTAATCTAAAAATTGATATTATCACTTTGATACAAAAAAGGAGTATAGAAAACGAAATTTCTTTGCAAAAAAAGAGACGTGATAAGAAACTTAAAATCTTCGTCAAATTTAATAGCAATAAATGTCTTCTTAAACATTGTATAAAGAGAGCATATGCTCTTGTTTTCTTTCTGTGAGAAACTCGCATTAAAAATTTATTTGTTATTTTCAAAGCAGAAATATAACACACAAACAAAAGAGAACAATCACATTTGCAATTTCAAATTGAAAATAACACTGCTCTGTGTTTATATTTTTAAAGTATCCAGATATTAAGCATTTAAGAAATGTTTCATATAAAATATTTCTTCTATGATATTGTTTGCAAAATCATGTGCATAAGAAACACAAATTTTTAAAGGTTGCTTATGATCAACTCGGACAAAATGAGGAGAAAATTTTGTAGTTATCATTCCCAAGATCTCCTGCTTGTCATATATTTTTTCATGTGATAAACAAACGATAAGGGTAATCGAAACTGATTTTTTCTAAAACAAGATTTTTAATGTACAATAGTAAAATTTTTGTAAAGTATAACTTACTGTTAATAAAGTCCATAAACTATTAACACTAAAATTCAATTCAGCAATGACGAAACGAATTCTTTCCAGCTTTAAAGCATGATTATATTGAAGTAAATTTTCAGGCCATGAATCATCCAATTTAATGCTTGTTCCATTCAGGTCAATGACTTCGAGAAATGGAGCACGTACAAGAATTTCACGAAAAGTTACATCTGTAAAAACTTCTCTGCATTCTAATTTTGTTGTTTTGGTTGATAAAAACCGTAAAAATACATCAGAAGGAATCGTAACATTTTGTAATTCTAAATGCTTTATCCAAAAAGTGATGTGATTTATACATTTCAAAATTCTTTCGTCTTCAAGATTTGACGATAAAAGTTTTTTTATTTTATGATATGAGACATTTTGTTCTTGTATTATTTTGGAATACGTTTTGATAATACTTTTACTGATAATATAACCTTTTTCTGCTACAGTGACACTTGAAGCATGAAATTTTCTAATCTTAGCAAGATCAAGATTAACAAATTTTTTAATTTTGGTATGTTTTAATTTGATGATTGTTGAAATTTCTGAGTATGAAAATGCCAATAAATATTTTTCTTCAAATGATGATACATTTATAAAACGAAGTAATAAATCGTTGTCAATATTTGGAGGAAACATATTTGGTGCTAAAAATTTTTTTTGAAAAAAATATAGTTTTTTGTGTAAAAGGGTTGCATTAAAAATACCTACCTTTATGTCTTTCAGGGCAATATATGCTACAATGAGTTTGCGCAAAGCAAATATAACAACTAAGTTTGCAATTTGCAATATGACAATCATTTGGAGGAAACATATTTGGTGCTAAAAAGGCATGAATTAAAGACATACAAGTTCTACAAGATAGTTGCCCAATTTTGGTTTTAATGACAAATCGCTTCCTTTAACTTCAGAATGCTCTTATCCACTGGAAGGGGCCATCATGAATGGAAGCATCTTTTAAACATAAAAATTTGGCATTTGGAAACAAAATGGCAGCTATATGAAAAATTTGTCAAATACGAAAAAACATCAAAAAATTTTTTTCAATGTTTTAAATTTTTTTTTACAATAAATGCAGATTTTGAGATGGCTGCCAATTTGTCATTTGTGAAGCAAAAAAGCAGAATTTTCGACGCTTCTGCGCAGAAATGTCTAGATTTCCATAATCTATGTCACTTATAAGCAAATGCCAAAGTCAAATTTGAACCGTTTAGCGAAGTGTTCCGAACAGGGATGTGCGAAAGTGATTTACTTTCGCTTTCGCGAAAGTCGATTTTTCACTGAAGAAAAACCTTTCAGGCAGTTTTTCTTCAGTGAAAAATTTACGTCCTCTAGAAACAAAATAGGTATTAAAATCATAATCTTTAGCAATGGCAAAAACGTTACCTTAAGCGATATCGAGCATCAAGAAGTTTCATCAAGCGTTGAAATCCAGCTCCTTCAACAAACGATAAAGATAAATTGGAAGAAGCTATCATGTTAAGGATAGCATTATCAATTTTAGTAGATTTTTCATCATCAGTATCACGATATAATCCTGCAAAAAATATAATATATATACCACAATGTCGTTATACAGCAGCCTACCATCATCTATTTTAAGTTGCTTGGTTGGAACACTACTTGGAGTTACAAGATGAGGTCTTTTTCTTTCATTATTAGCTTTACGTTCTAGTTCATCATAGGTTGTTCTATGCTTTTCTTTAAGATGAAATTGTCTTGAGCTTGTTGAAGTATGCTCAACAGGTTTGGTTGTAAATGTGCAATTATTGCATTTCCATTGATTTAATTTATCTGGTCTGATTATTTTTGTAAAAGTTTTGTCGTATTTGGATGTCATAATTGCTTTTAAATAAAGATGGAAAAAAAGAGAAACAAAAAATAGAGGCCATCAACCAACAACCAAAAAAAAACAAACAAACATACTCTTGGCAAAAAGTGAAATAATTTGAAGTGCGAAACATTTCTTTTTAAAAATGATTCTAAATCCATTTTGTTTTCAAAAATTGTCAAGAATTTTTCAAGTTTAGCACACCGTTTTTCACGAAAGTTTTAAAAAACTTTCGCGAAAGACGAAACGAAACGAAAGTAAAAAAATCCGCGAAATTTCGCGAAAGCGAAAGACGAAACGAAATTTCGCACATCCCTGGTTCCGAAATGCCAAAATTTTATGTTTAAAAGATGCTCTCCCAACAGATAAAAGCTTCTAAAAAGTTAAAAGCATCAATTTGTTGTCAAAAAGCAATGAGCAATTTAAGTGAACAACACTGTTATGGAAGAAGCATTCACGGCCAAAAAACGTTATAAAACCTTTAGATCTTTTGCCGATAATATCCTAATTATGGCTATGATGACAATAACTCTTAAAATTAAAAAACCGATTACCTTTAAGTCTTTTCGGGCAAAATACTGTATCATGTAATTCTGAAAAACAAATATTACAGTTCAATTCACACTTTGTCAATTTACAGTCCGCTTTAGCTTTACAACACTTGTAACAAATATTGTTTGATTGAAGAATAATGCAACGACGATCTTGATTTGATATGTAGACATTACAATTGTGTGAATAATGGTTATTACTTTTACAAAAAATACAAAGTTGTTTTGTTGAATTGTGGTGGTGAAACATTGCAGCAGATAAAACTTTGCTAAATGAATATGCAATAAAAAATATTAGTGAATTGGTACAGTGGGGAGGGAGTCAAAAATAAATCTTAAAATCAATATACGTCCTGAGGGGAGAAACACCGTTTATAAGAAAATGTTTTAGAGAGCAAAAAAACAGTGTGTGGAAAAAATTGTACACCAAAGTCTGTTTATTAGACACAGTCTTTCTTAGGTCAACTTATTTAAAGCTAATATTGATTTTGCATCAATCTAAAACTAAAAAGTTGTAGTGACATTTCATTTTCTTTTCTTTAATACTTGAAATATTATGCCGTACTCCTCCTGCTTCTGCCACAATAAAGGTAATAACGACATTCACACATGCGCGAACAGCCCGACATCGCCCGACTGTCGGGTGGAGGTAAGTGATGAGTGCTTTGATTTTGGTTGAGGTGAGTGTCAAAGTTTCTGAGGTGAGTGAAAGAAAAAAACAAATTAATAAAGATTTTGCTAGAAATAAATTAAACAAAATTATAAGATTATAGTGTTAAAAAGCAAGCAAACATAGTAACATTAAATATTATTGTTAGCCACACACTTCTTTTTATTTCCTTAAAAATTCTTAGTTACCTTGCATGAAATGAAAAATCTCAAAATCAATATCTGTGTTGAGGTTAATAACACATAAAACATAACTTACCGTAAACGTTTTCAAGTTACGTTCGAGTTAAGTCCCCATATTTTGCCCAAATATTCGTCATAATAAGGGATAGTTGGCGCCCAAATACTAGCTACCCAATCGCCATCCCTGGGGTTTAATAGCTATATGAACTATGTTAAATAGCAGGCGATGACTATATCATAGATGAAAATAACCCATTCTACGTATTTTTTGTTGAGTCAAAATACATTTAAATAATGTTTCTGGACTGCTTATGCATGATTTAAAGCACAATTTTGATTTTTGGAGTGTTTTGAAAAATACGGTTTCATCGCCTGCTACTACATAATTTTGGAAACTCTCTAAAAATCAAAATTGTGCTTTAATTCATGCATAAGCAGTCCAGAAACATTCTATAACACATTAAAAAAATTAGGTCATCAGTTTTTATTTCAAACCCTCTCACACAAGCTTTCAAACACGCAATAAAACTTCATATTTTAAGCAATTAAAAACGTTTGCATATTATATATCTCAGCTATGATATTTCCTGCAAAATTACACGTATAAGATACAAGAAGTTTCAAAGGTTGGTCTGAATCTGCTCGAACAAAATATGGGAAAAATTTAGAGGTTATCATTTCCATAGTCTGTTGTTTGTTATATATTTGATCTCGAGGTAAACGAATGATAAGAGTAATTAAAGCTGATGTTTTCTAAAACAAAATGTCTATCATAAAATACCTTGGAGAATTAGAACGCAATCAAAGAATTACCTTCATTAAAAACCATAAACTTTTCGAGCTAAAATTTAATTCAGCAATAATAAAACGAATTCTTTCTAATTTCGGTGCACGATTATAGCGAAGTAAATCATCGGGCCATGTATTACCCAATTTAATACATGTTCCATCAACATCAATAACTTCCAGATATGGAGCAGCTAAAAGTATTTCACGAAAAGTTACATCTGTAAAAACTTCTCTGCATTCTAATTTTGTTGTTTTGGTTGATAAAAACCGTAAAAATACATCAGAAGGAATCGTAACATTTTGTAATTCTAAATGTTTTATCCGAAAAAACGTTTGATCAATGCAGTGTATAATTCATTCATTTTAAGGAGCATTCACAGGCATATTTTTTCCTTGAATCAGTATTGAATATCTTTTGATATTTTTATTGCACATATAACCTTTTTCTGCTATCACGACATCAGCAGCAACAAAATCTTCAATATTAGCAAAACAGAGAGTGTCAAAACAACTTTTAATTTTTATTGGTTCTAACTTCATGATATATTTGATATAATTGGGAAAGAAAATGCCAATAAAAGTTTTTCTTCAAACGATAATACTTTTATAAAACGTGGAAATAAATCATTGTCAATGTTAATAAAATAATATTTTTAAGAAAGAAAAGAAACACAATTTGAATGAAGAAAATTGATGCAATTAATTGGTATGCTTTAAATTACCTCAAAATCAATATCTGTGTTGAGGGGAGGGAATAACACATTTTATGGCAAAAACACTTGAGATAGAGAAAAACAGTGCTCAATTTTTTTACCAATGTCTTTTTTATGTTTCTCCATTTATTTTTCTCCTAGTGATTTAGTTAAACCCTTTTTAAGGTCATCTCAATCAAGATTATTGCCAATCCCTTGCTATCGATTGTGTAGTTATTCAAAAAATTGCGGTGACATTTTTTGTTCACTTTTTTTTGTCTATAAAAGTCATCATCAAAAGATGTCGAATTTTTTCTGCTGTTACCATAATAATCTTACACGTAACTAAAATACTTCTTTTTTAAGATTATAAATGTTAAAATTTTTTAGGTGCAGATTTTTGTCGAAAATGTTCAAATGCTTTAAAACATAATTATGATCCCTTTGGGCTTGATTATTGTCGAAAAATGCAAGATGTTCAAAGTTTCTACAAAAAATGTTATGCATGTTTTTCGACATCTCACAATACTGATTGTTGTCCAGAGAGATCCAAAGGTAGTAATTATTCTGTCTTTATTAACTTTCTTTGAAAAATTAAACACATTTGGAAATTTTTTTTGCTTTTTCATTTCTATAATAAATACTAGCTATTTTTAGCACGCAACATATTTCCTCCGAAAATCGACAAAGATTTATTAATACGCTTTATGGAAATGCTAGCATTTGAAGAAAAATATTCAATGATTTTCACATTCCCCAAAATCTTTAATTCCATAAAACTAAAACCTATAAAAATAATGGATCGTCAACATGTTGCATATTCGCATGCTGAACTTTTTTCTAAAGCTGACTTGTTTATAGTTGATGAAGTTGTTATACGATCAAGTCAAAATCATTTTAACGTTTCAACTTTTGAAATTGAGAATAACGGCATTGGAATGTTAAAATCTATGAATGTACGTATATATTACCTTAAACTTGAAGGAACACTTTTTTTTACTGAAGAATTTTTACAACTTCTTTCTCCAAGATTAGAAGTACTAAAATGTGGAAGGGTCGAGTTTTCTCCAAAATTGACTTTTTGCAATCTGATTAGAAATGCACCAAACCTTGAAGAAATTGATATTGCTGAAACTGATATTGAATGTGATTATTCCTGGCCAGATTATTTGCTTAAATTTTCAAGAGCAGAGAATATTAAATTTATTACTTTATCAATGAATGAGCAAGATTTTCGTGTAAAAAATTTAGCTGCTTTGATGAAGGTAATTTTTTCTTTTTTTGTCAAATAAAATCTAATAATTTTCGGGGATTAAATTTAAATGCCCTTTCACACTTATATCTGTTATTAATTTATAGAACAAGAAAGCCAAGATACAGCTTTACATTCCTGTATCTCAAACGCAACGTTTTGAGAAGAAGAAGACATTTAAAGAGATAACGGACAAATTATCAATTTATTTTTCTCCAACTGAATACAAATCATCACAGTCTTTAATAGTTTCATTCAAACTTGAAAATGGATGGCTTGCTTTTGATTCACGAACTTTTGAATTGAATAATTTTTGAGTTTTATATCAAAACTATTTTCTTGTATTCAATTTATAATAAAATTTTAAAGCAACAAAAAAACATTTGTCACTCAAAGAAATCAAGATTTTATAAAATGTCGAATCGAAATGAAAATTTTAGCAAACTCTGTAACTAAAATTGTAAAGAATGGTAACAATAGATATCTAAACGCCTAAAAATCTTTTTCTATCCTTGATTTTCAAAAGAGGATGTTCTTGTTTTGTTGAAATAATATAAAATATGCTAAATTATATGATATGCCATGAATTGTATATTTAACACAGTTATGTTCTTCTAGCAGTTTATTTAATATAACACGGATAATTTTTGTGATTTTTTTTTGTTAAAAATTCAAATAGTTTTTAAATAAGAATCTGTTGTTTATTTGAAATTTATTATTAGAAAAGCTGCTCTTGTCAAAGAAAAAATTTGTAGTTTCGTTTTTGTAGTTTAGCGATAAAAGCAACGCATATCTTCCAACATAGCATGATATGTTTTTTTTCTGCCAAGTTCACTGTTAGAATACTGGAAAAAAATGCTATTTGAATATTTAAGCTATTATTTAAAAAGAAAAAACAAGATGTAAATTGGATGACAAGTTTTTTAAAAGTTTCCTTGATTTACATTTTACTTCATTATTTTGACGTTTACGGAGCAGTTTTAAATGTTAATTTAACAATTACTTTTATCTTAACAACTTTTTCGTTTATGATCTGTAATATAATTTTGAGAAAAACCTTTAAAATTGTTACAAAACCAAATGAATTAACCTTTATTGGATTAACAGTATTTGGTAAATTGCCAGTTGCATAGACCAGAAGTGAAAAGAAAGTGCATAGCCCAGTTGCAATACGTCGTTGTCATCGAATAAATTGAAAGTTTAACAATTAACAAAAACACTGCTTTAACAAAAGTGTTCAAACATTAGAGCATAAAGAATTTTTCATGTAAAATAATTCTGCCTCAATATTTCCTGCAGAGTTCCCATAAGAAACCAAAATTTCCAAAGGCTGCTTTGTACTAACTTTTATAAAATATCCATATAACTTCGAGGTTACAATTTCTGTGATTTCTTGCTTATCATATATTTGTTCTCTGGATAAACGGACGATAAGGGAAATTTTGACAGATTTTTCCTAGAATAATATTTCATTAAAAAATGTTTTAATGGCAGCTCACAGAAGGCGAAAGCAATGTGTTGTGTTCAGAAACCAAATGTCCCGAATACTTCAATCACCCTGTATAACCTACTTTCATTAAAACAGCTAAACTTTTAGCACTGCAGTTTAAATTTGTTGTGGTAAGACGAATTTTTTTCAAATCTTGTGTTCGATTAAATTTTAGCAAATCATCAGGCAATGTATCACTAAATTCCACATTAGTTTGGTATAATTCAATCTCTTCAAGATTTGGCGCATTGATAAGAATATCACGAAAATTCAATGCTGGATGAAAGCTCATTTCTTTGCATTTTAATTTTGTTGTTTTTGTTGATAAAAGATGTAAAAAGATGTCAGAGCGATGTGGCATACGTGGAAGCTCAAAGTGTTGAATACGAAATATTATTTTCTTTAGAGTTGCTAAAGTTTGCTCATCTCCGGCGAGACATTTTTGCGCAGTGTTTCCCCTTAACATCGTCATCCATTCATCCATGTATTCACTGCTTATGTAACCTTTTTTTGCTATAACAATATCCGCTTCAATAAATGATTCAACATTTGTTAGACTAACATCATAACTGTATTTAATTTTTATAGGTTTCACAATGATGGCGTTAAAAATTAGTTGAAAAGAAAAAATAAGTGGATATTTTTCTTCAAGTTGCAAGGTTTCCAAAAAACGTGGCAACAAAATTTTGTCGATATTTGGAGGAAAAATATTTAGTGCTAAAAAGATTGGATTCAAAGTTAAAACTAGTAAATTTAAAAAAAACTTTATTCGTTACCTCTTAATCGATCTGGGCAATATACTGTGTGATGGCTTCTTGTGAAACAGATATAGCATTTTTGATTTTGATTACAACACATAAATGTATCATTTTTTGTTAAACATCTTATACAAAAAATTTTGGTTTGAAGAATTTTTTGACGTGCTTCATTAGTGGAATAAATGTCACAATTATGGGAGAAATGTTTGTTATCTTCACAAAAAATACAAGACATTTTATAGTTTTTGGAAAGAAGTTGAACGATATTTAAAAATACAAATGCTGATAAAAACAACGCAATGGCAAGTAACGGTAAAATCAATATTTGATCATAGAGAAAAAACTCTAAGAGGGTATGGGAAAATACCTTAAATACACAAGCAAAAAAATATTTTTGAGGAAGAAATTTATGCATTTACTCTTTTTTTTGGGATCTGCAGGGGATATCTCACCAACTTTAGCAACAATAACAAAAAATTTTTCTGTCCTGGCAAATAGATTTTATGTTGAAATATGTTTAAACATTAATGATAAAGAAGCTCAATTAGCAAGCATGAATTGCCTTGCTTTTATCGGGAATACAGAATTAGCCAGGAATTTAATGCAAGATTTTTACATTATGATAGGTTGCCGTTTTCTATTAACTATTTTTACTTTTTCTACTAAATGTATGAGGATATTCTAAAATTTGTATGCATTCAAGCTTTTTTATTTTTCATAAAAAATAATGAACAAGGTTATTAAACACAAAAAAAACTATCATTTAAACAAGTACCAATATATCGTTAAGCCTAACAATGCAATAAATGAGTTTCAATATCAAAGCCATCGAAATATACGTATGCGTGGTTGAGAAGAAAGAAATTAAATACCCGGGTACCCATGAATATATTGATAGCGGAATAAATGCCAACAACAATAAATCTTTGTTGTAATGTATAGGATAATTCATCATTGTAATTCTAAATGAACAAAGAAATGGTATTACAGCTAATTTTAAGAGATTCCAATAAAAGTTGCGCCAAAATTACAGTTTTGTGAAAAATGATTATTGCTTCCACAAAAAATGCAAAGCTTATATGAATGAATAAAAAAAAGCATTAAAGAAAGAAAAAACGATAAAAACAGAACTTAATATATAATTTTTTTTGGTAATGTGAAAGCTTTAATAAATCTCGAATCAATATTTGTGTTAAGGGGAATAACACATTTTAGGGGACAACATCTCAGAGAAACAGTGCTAAAAATTTTTTAAGGCAAGTTCTAAACTAATGTTTAGTTTTGTGCTTTGTAACTCAACCAAAGATTTATGCGTAACTGCAGTTATCGAAAACTATAAAGTTGGGGTAGCATATTTTTTGGTAATTTTTTTGTCTATAATTGTTATCCAAAAATGTCCAATTTTTTCTGCATCTGCTATAATGGTTTTATAGGTAGATGTACAACTAATTTTTTTAATCATAAACTTCGTGATTTTATAGGTTCAACTGCTTGTGAACATTGTTCAATCGCTTTTAAACTCAAATACAAACCTTCTCGGTTGCAAAAGGTCTACAATAAATGTTATGTTTGTTTTTCTACGGCTCATGATACCGAATACTGTCCAGATAGATCTGAAGGTAATACCCGTTTATGTTTTTATGTAGCTTTTTGACACTTTTATTTTTCTGATCCTGCCTAAAACTCATGCATAAGGGGCTGTCCAGATGTCACGTGACACAAAAATCGTCATTTTTTACCCCACTCACCCATTTGGTGACAAAATATCAAAGCTTTTTGCCGACAAAATCAAAGCGGCGTGACAATTGGCTACCCCCACCCACCCATCATCTGTGTCACGTGACATCTGAACAGTCCCCAAACCAAATACATAAATTTTAATTTTTCTATTTTTGATATTTTTCTTTTTGAAGTGGCATCCTTGCCCAGTTTTTAGTAGCCTGGACGGCGATCAGTCATAGTATGTGATTGAGTCAGAGTCTAATGTTTATGAAAAATTTAACTTTTAGGCGTTAGCTTTGCAGACCTTTTTTTGCTTTACTAGTCCTCTACTTAATACGAATTTTAGCACCCATTTTGTTTCCTCCAAATATTGACGTCAATTTATTATACTTTTTTTGAAAATTCTAACATTTGAAGAAAAATACTCACTGACTTTTACATTCCCCAGAGTCTTTAACTCCATAAAGCTAAAACCAATAAAAATTATGCATCAAAAATACGTTTCAAATTTTCATGTTGATTTTTTTTCAAAAGCTGATTTGTTTATAGCTGATGAGGTAAGAATACGATTATCGCTTAATCGTACTAATGATAATGGTATCGGAATGACAGAATTTATGAATGTACATATACAATGCCTTCATCTTGATCTTTCACCTTTTTCAACTAAAGAATTTTAACAACTTCTTTCTCCAAAACTAAAAATTTTGAAATGTGGAAATGTTCAGTTTTTTCCAAAATTACATTTTTATAATTTAATTAAAAATGCTTCAAATCTTGAAGAAATTAATATTGCTGAAACTGATATAGAATGTGATTATTCATGGTCAGATCAATTGCTTAAATTTACGAAAGCTGAGCATCTCAAGAATATTTGTTTATCAATGAATGAACAAGATTTTCGTGTAAGCAGTATGGCTGCTTTAATGAAGGTAAGGCAGCATTTACTTTTCAGCTAATAGTAGAAATAAGCAAGTTTGCATTCGTCAAAAGTAATCTTGTAAAATTTACAGAAAAAGAAAGCCAAGATACAGCTTTACATTCCTGTAACTCAAACACAACTTTTTGATAAGAAAAAAACTTTTGAAGAGATAACCGACAAATTATCAATTTATTTTTCTCCAACTGACTACAAATCATCACAGTCTTTAATAGTTTCATTCAAACTTGAAAATGGATGGCTTGCTTCTGATTCACGAACTTTAGAATTGAATGACTTTTAAGTTTTTGTTCGCTGTTTTCTTGTATTCGTACTATAATAAATGTTAAGATATGTAAAAAAAGATTTGTGGCTTACAAGGGACCGTTCTGAGATGTCACCCTGGGATTTCAACGGCAATAGCGGGAATTGATAGCTTATAGTAAGGGATGGTAACCCGCCAAGTACTAGCTGCCCTTTCGCCATTTCAGAATTTTTATTGCATTTCGCTATTACACAGTAAGTAGCACACGACGAACGTCTAAGTATAAAAAATACGTCTATGTTGATTTTAGATGATTGTAAACGCTTGGAATATGATTAATTATTTATAAAAAATTATTTTTTGGCATATATAACCATCTAAAATCAACATAGACGTATTTTTTATACTTAGACGTTCGTCGTGTGCTACTTACTGTGTAATAGCGAAATGCAATAAAAATTCTGAAATGGCGAAAGGGCAGCTAGTACTTGGCGGGTTACCATCCCTTACTATAAGCTATCAATTCCCGCTATTGCCGTTGAAATCCCAGGGTGACATCTCAGAACGGTCCCTTGTTAGGGAAATCATGGTTTTCAGAAATGTCGAAAAAAAAAGAAATTGGTTTAAGAAAATGCATGTTTTTTTAGCAAATTTCAAATTGTAATTTGTACAATCACGAATGATAAAAATATATATTTAAACACCTATAAATCTTTTTCTATCTTTAATTTTTTAAAGATCTTGCATAGTTGACCATGGGATTTTGATCTAACATAAGATATAACAAATTAGAAGGTTCGTTGTATACTGAACATAATTATATTATTCTAGCAGTGTAAGCATAATCTTCGTGATTTTTTAGTAAAAACTTAAATATTCAAATAATTTGTTGTTTATTTGAACATATTGTTACTAGAACAGCTGCTATTGTCAAAGAAAAAATTGTAGTTTCATTTTTGTAGTTTAGCGATAAAAGCAACACATTTCTTCTAACAAAACATGACACGTTTTTTTCTGCAAAGTTCATTGTTATATTGTTTTTAATAGTGGAAAGAAAATGCTATTTGAATATTTAAGCTATTATTTAAAAATAAAAAGCAAAATGTAAACTGGATGAAAATCTTTTAAAAGTTTTCTTGATTTACATTTTACTTAAGTATTTTGACAGCCATGCAAATTACAATTGCAAAATATAAAACAAAATTAAAAACAAAAATGTTATTCACAGAAGCTATTATCTTTACGGTTCAGTTTTAAATGTCAATGATTTGCTGCAATGCTTACATTTTCCTAAGCAACTTTTTCTCTTACGTGCTGTGATAAAATTTTGAGAATGAACTTTTAAAGTTGTAACGAAATCAAATGAATAAATCTTTATTATCAAATAAAGGTACATATCTCGGTTACAAGAGGTCGATGTGATAAAAAGAATTAAAAATTTCACAAATAACAAAAATACTGCTTTAACATAAAATAACTATCAAACATTAGACAGTCATTTTATTAGAACTTGAAGAGTTCTCTATGTAAAACAAACTCGCCTCAATGTATTCCGTAGAATTTCAGTAAAAAACTAAAATTTCCAAGGACTGCATTTATTGGACTTTCATAAAAAATAATGAACAATAATATGATAAATTTTTAAGCCTAACAAAGCAACAAATAATTTTCAACATTAAAGTCATCTAAATATTTAAAAATTTGGTTGATAAGTAAGAAGATAAATCCCCATAAATATGTTGTTAGTGGAAATAAAATAACCAACAAAAAGAAATCTTTTAAATCGTCTATGAAATATTGAATCGTGAATATCCTATACGAACAATAAAGTGGTATCACAGATAATTTAAGAAAAGTCCAATATAAGTTACGCCAAAATTCTGATTCTGGTAATAGCTTGGTGTCAAAAAAGGTACAATAAGATGCAGCAATATGGTTTTTTTGTCCGTCTGCATAGACAATGCCGTTAATTTTTGTATCAAAAAAAGAAACTAACAACAACAGTGCCACTTTATTAATATGTTGTGATTTTTTTTGATAAAGGTTGCATATTTTTTCTTCTTTCTTTAATAATGTCGTGTATTTTTTGCAACAGTAAAATTCATGTTTCGCATAATTGCGATATTTATGTTTCTGTTAAAGAACGCAGGGAATTGCTTGGCACAAAAAATCATTGTCAACATTGTTTGAGCGTTAATAAAAAATGTGATGATCTGTCAAAGTGTAAAATAACAGAAAATAAAAGATGTTATATTTGTTTTTCTCAATCTCATCATACCGTATATTGCCCAGATCGTTTTACAGGTAATATTTTTTATAACAGTCTGTTCATAAAAAATGTTAAGATTGAAATTATTAAAAGCGTTTTGCCAAAATTCTCAAAAGCTGAAATTTTGTAATTCTTAAAACTTTTTATTATTTATTTTTTTAGCCTCAAAAATGTTTTCTCCAACTATTGACAACGATTTGTTACAGCGTTTTATGAAAATGTTAATTCTTGAAGAAAAATATTCAACGGTATTTTCATCCCCACAAATTTCGAGTTATGTGAAATTAAAACCTATAAAAGTAATGCACGAGGACTATGTTGGATTTTCCTATGCGAAAACTTTTTCAAAAGCAATTTATTTATAGCTGATGAAGTTGAAATAGACATTTGGCCGCGTGATATAAAATCAAAGATTGGAATGACGAAATTTATGAATGTGCGAATTCAACATCTTGTGATTAAAAGTTCAACATTTTCATCTAAAGAACTTTTACAACTTCTTTCTACAAGATTAAAAATTCTAAAATGTAATGATGTAAACTTCTTTCCAAAATTATCTTTTTACAATATTCCTAAAAGTGCTCCAAATCTTGTAGAAATTAATATTATTCAAGCTAATGTTGAATTTGGTACTTCATGGCCAGAAGAACAACTTAAATACAATAAAGGTGCACTTAAATTTCTACGTTTATTTAACGTTAACCAGAATTTCAATGTCAAAAGTTTGGCTGCTTTAATGCAGGTTTAAAAAAATGCATATAATATATTGCACTATTAATTTTGTTTCTGAGAAATAATAATGCTAATATTGACCTTTTCATTTCGGTAACCCGTAAACAACTCTCCAAAAGAAAAGAAAATTTTGATATGATAACAAACAAATTATTGCCTTCTTTTTCTTTCACTGAATCCAGCGCATCACAAGGTTTGACAGTATTTCTTAACTCATGAGACGCATATATTGCTGAATCAAGAAAATACGGTTTGAGAATTCTAATTGATATTGAGAAACGCTAGAACATTAAAAATCTTTTTCTACCTTTGTGTTTCAATTTTTTTGCAAAATATTTTTATTAACGAAAATTCGCAACTTATTCTATTGTCAAAAAATCATATAAATGAAAGGTTTATCTTTGTGTTATTTGTATCACGCTTACAATGCATGGCAACAATAATGGAATGAATTTTATGACCATTTGTTTAAAGTTTTAAATATTCAAATTACTGTGGACTAAAATTATAAATTCTATAGAGAATAAAAAGTTTCACTCTACTTTTCGTTGTGAAAAAAAACTTTTCTTATTGCTTTTTTCAAACTATAAAGTTCATTTTCATGTTTTCATCTTTTTTGATCTTTCTCACCTCAGAATATATTTCAATATTAAAACAGATTTGAATATTTAAGTTATATTTAAAAATGAAAAAAAAAGAAAGAAATGAAAATAGGTTCATTAATGGGTAAATCTCTCTGATAAAAATCATTTCATCGTTGAAAATTCTACAAAAAATTATTGCCAACTTGGCGAAACAATAATAAAAATAAAAGATGCTTATTATTTATATGGACTATTCGTCATTTTTAAATTAATAATAAATTATTATATGCTATCTTTTAATCTTTTATATTTATTTCATATGAAAATTTTTTTTTAAGATAAAAACATTTCAAATAATAATATAACCAAATATTTTAAACTTTTAAAAATAACATTTGGCGAATTGCCAGAAGAATAGAACACACGAATTTTTTGCACAATAGTAAAAATATGTCTAAACTTTTCTTGACACGTTTTTAGCAACATTTGGCATTTTCTAGGCATTTGTATCTCTCAGACATAATTCAAGTAATTTGGTTTTTAATTACAAAAACAATAGTAGCAAAAAAATGTGAAATTTATTAACAATAATAAAAATGCTATAAGCAACGGTGCTGTCCAGGAATTATGTATCCAGAGAGGGTAGGGTAAATGTTTGTTTGACGTAGGGGGTAAGAAGTGATTTATGGGAAACTAATTCTTAATTCTTGGACAGCTAAGAACAGTAAAATTTTCAAAAACAATATAACTCTAATTAAGTAGTTTTTAAAGTAAATTGTTCTGTTTTGATATATTCTGCTGAACCGCAAGCATAAAAAAGATGAATTTCTAAATGATTCTTTGAATGACCACGAACAAAATATTCACAAAATTTTGATGTTACAAGTTTTTTGATTTCTTTCTTTTCATATATTTTTTCAACAGGCAAGCAAATAATCAGAGAAACAGCAACCGATTTTTTCTGAAAAATTTAAGGCAAAATATGGGGTCTCAACTAGGGTTGTCAATGGAAATTGCCCGAAATTTTGGTTTGCGAAAAAAGTTTTTTCATTCAATGTGAGCTAATTTTATGAAAATAAGGTCTATTTTGAGTATAAAACACCTTGAAAACAAAAATTGCTATATATTCATCCTTATACGTCCTAATAGATGTTTTAAAAATTTTTAAGTGTAAATATACCGTAATCCAAAAATTTGGGAGTCGGGAAATCAGAGGGAAATTCCCGGGAAATTTCCCGCCTTTTCTGATTTCCCGGGAAATTAGACCACCCTAGTCTCAACTCCACCATCATTTGAAAACGTTTACGGTGAGTAAAAAAAAATGTATTTTATAAATTAACAACAAACAATAAAAAAAACAGAAACAATCAGAATGTTCACAATTTCTTTAATTAAATGATAAATTGATAAAAGTGAACACTTCTGTTTCAATATTCCATGCGGAACCAGAAGCATAAGAAACCAAGATTCTTAAAGGTTGATTTGAATTTCCGTGGTCAAAATATTCGCCAAATTTTGAAGTTATCAGTTCCATAACCTCCAGATTATTGTATATTTTTTGGGGCGGCAAACGCATGGAAAGTGAAACAGCAACTGATTTTGTCTAAAAAGAAAATGTTTAGTTAAAAATTAAAATGACAGTAAAAAAGCATAATTAAGCAATGGGTAGTCCATTTGAAATTGTTCTCGGATGAGTTCCAGAATGCTCAAGCAGCAAAATTCAAAGAAAATTATCGAATTGTAGATGGTTAAGGAGACATGGGGCCTTCATTATATGCCGCGCTAAACATTTTAAATGGACCACCCTATAAAACCTAACCATCATTAAATCTGATAAGCTTTTAGCACTGAATCTTAAATTCGGAACTGAAAAACTGATTCGTTTCATTTGCGTTGAACGATTAAACTGTAGTAACTGATCAGGCCATGAATCACTAAATTCAATGCTCGTTTCCTGAAGGCTAATAATCTCAAGATAAGGAGCAGCCATAAGAATTTCAGCAAAAGTTAATTTAGGTTGAAGTATCATTTCTGAACATTCCAGCTTTGTAGTTCTCATTGATAAAAAATGTAAAAAAATATTTGATGAAATTGAAACCCTTTGAAATTCTAATACATTTATCCGGAAAGCTATTTGTTTTAGAATTGTTGAAATTCTTTCATCTTCTGTAGCATAATACTCGGTCACAAATTCATTTACTATCAACCCTTTGATTGCTGCAATGACATCTGAATTAAGTGAAAGTGCATATTCAACATCAACAAGGTTAATTGAATGTATGCTATTAATTGTTATAGGTTTTACATTGACTGTATTTAAAATATTTGGCCATAAAAATATCATTGAATATTTTTCTTCAAACGTAAGCATTTTCAAGAAACGTGGTAATAAATCGCTATCGAAACTTGGAGGGCATAGTTTTGAAGCTGAAAAAAGAGTAGTGATTGTTAAGTGTTTAAAGAAAAAAAGTACTAGGCTGAAAAGGACAACCTTTCCAACACGATTTTTGTCGAAATTCCTAACATCTATGATTCAAAAAAAAAGAGATACCTTTATATCGATCTGCGCAATAAGTTGTATGATGGCTTTTTGTAAAACAAATATAACATTTTCGGTAAAAATCACAACATGAATATGTATAATTTGGTGTTAAACATCGTAAACAACGATTTCTGGCACGAAGAATATTTAGACGTGCTTCATTGGAAGAATAAATGTTACAGTTTTGAGAGAGATGATAATTGTCATTACAAAAAATACAAAGCATATTTGAGATGGAGGAAAAATGAAGAAATTATTTTAATGTATGATTGGATAAAAAGTTTGCAAAAAAGACTACTTTTAATGGTTTAAAATATTGTCATAATCAATATATGTGCTGAGAGAATAAAGGCAATCGTGAGAAAATAACCCGAAGAGGAAAAAAATTTGTTGAAAAAGAATTAAATGATTGAAAGTTTTTGTTTTGCAACATGCAGAGATATGCCTGTGTTTTTTTATTTTTATTATAGTAAAAACAATTTTTTATTACATTTTATTAACCTGATTTTTCATCTTAGGGATTAAAAAAAATTTTCATATTAAATATTTCTGTTTCGATTCTTCCTGCAGGATTGCATACATAATACACTTGAATTTTTAAAGGTTGTTCTGGATCAACTCGTACAAAATATGGGAAGAACTTTGCTGTTACCATTTCTGTGATCACTTCTTTATTGTAAATTGTGTCATCATGTAAATTAATGATGAGAAAAACAGAAATAAGTCTTCTCTAAAACACCCGGAATGTTACATTTGTTAAAAATGATACCTTTTAAAATGCAACAAACCCTTATTAAATTTGCTAAACGTTTTGCATTGACATTTATTTCTGAAGTGGTAAACGAAATTTGTTTTAACTGTTGATTTAATTGAAGAACATCGTCAGGCCATGTTTCTCCAATACTGATATTTGTTCTTTCTAAATTCATCAATTCAAGGTTTGAAGCATTAATAAGAATATCTCGCAAAGTTAATTTTTGAAGAAACTTTATTTCTATGCATTCTAATTTTGTTGTTTTTGTTGATAAAAGATGCAAAAATATATCGGAAAAAATTGATGTGCATTGAAATTTGAAATTCTGTATTCGAAATATCATTTTCTTTGTAGTTTTTAAGATTTTATCATACTCTGCAGCACCTCTGAGCACATTCTTTGCTTGTAATGTCTTTAAATATTCTTTAACATGTTTATCTGTTAAAATTCCTTTGTGTCCCACAACTACATCTGCATCAATAAATGATTCAATATCAGCGAGATCTATATCCTGTATATTTTTAATTTTTATAGGTTTCAGTTTAATAACATTTGAAACTTTTGATGATGAAAGAATAATAGAATATTTTTCTTCAAAAGTTAATAGTTCCATAAAACGGTACAACAAATCATTATCAATAGCTGGGTGGAACATGTCTGGCGCTAAAACAAGTTTACATTACGAGTAAAAGTTAAAAAGCGGTATGAATAAAAACACAGGTTTGGCTCAATACTGTCCACCAATAATTTGTACAAGTGTTTTCGTAATATAACACTAAATTTACCTTTAAGTCTATCCGGGCAAAAGACTGTGTGATGAGTTCTTGAAAAACAAATATAACATTTTTTATTAAAAATACAACATTTCCACTCTTTCCAGTCTCCTAAGCATTTACTACAGTAAGATCCTTTACGACGAAGAATAATTTGGCGATCTTCATCAGAAACGTAAACGGTACAGTTTTGTGAAAGATGATTATTATCACCACAAAAAACACAAAACATTGTCAAAAAATGTTGAGAGAAAATATGGAGGAAAGAAAAAAAACAATAAAATCGTTTTGGCTTAGGAGAGGAAGTCAAAAATGACCTCAAAATCAATGTTTATATACATATATGCCGACGACAAAAAAAACTGTAAGATACAACACATTGTGTGCAGTACAGGAGTGCCATGAAAGAAAGAAAAAAACTTTTCGGGGTCAACACAGTCTAAAAACAATGGCTAAACGAAAAAAATTGATCTTTAATTTTTAGAGATCTAAAAACATCAAATAGAAGTTAAGGTGGCATTCTTTTCTCATTAGACCAATCTGCAAAAGAAATGCATGTTTCTTCTGTTGCAGCAATAATCATCATAAACATAATTGCGATGTTTATGCTTTTTGATCCACAACTCACAACGTAAGGATGTTCTGATTGAAAAAAGTTGTTTTCAAGAAGAAAGTCTTTGATCAAGATTTTTGTTTATGCTGTTATAAATATAATAGTGTTTGAATATGGTATACAAAATGTAAAATATCTTAAAAATATTTTATTTGTTTTTCGATTTTATTTTATTTTTTGTCTTTTTCTTTTTTTTTTGCTTGTAGCTATCCAAAACATTACATGAAAAGCAAATTCTGGCAAATTTCATGTGCTTTATCCAGATCACCTTTTAATAGACAATAAATTCAAACAAAATAATAACGTTCATTTAATCAATTAAAAAAGTTTTCATATTAAATTCTTCAGTTACAACAAATCCAGCAGAGTTGCAAACATATGAGACTTGAATTTTAAAAAATTGCTCTGGATCAACTCGAACAAAATATGGGAAAAATTTTGCTGTTATCATTTCTGTGATCACTTCACTATTGTACACCGTGTCACGTGGTAAATCAACAATTATGTAAACGGAAATAGGTCTTGTCTAAAAAAACTGGTGTATTACAATTGTTGGAAATAAATTTTTCAAAAAAAAATACAAACCATCATTAAATTTGCTAAACTTTTTGCGTTGACATTTATTTCAGAGGTAGTAAAAGAAATTTGGTTTAACTTCTGATTAAAATGAAGCACGTCATCTGGCCACGTTTCATCAAACACCGCATCTGTCCTCTTTAAATTAATAATTTCAAGATTTGGAGCATTAATAAGAATATCTCGAAAAGTCATGTTTTGAAGAAATTCAATTTCTGAACATATTAATATAATTGTTTTTGTTGATAAAAAATTTAAAAATATATCAGATGAAATAGGAATGCGTTGAAGCTGTAAATGCTTAATTCGAAATGCCATCTGCTTTATGGTGTTTGAAACTTCCTCATATTCATCATCACTTCTGTGCACGTTTTGGGCTTGTAATTTTAGTAAATATTGTTGAATATGCTTATCAGTTATGATACCCATACGTCCTACAACAACATCCGCATCAATGAATGTCTCAAAATCAGCAAGATTAACAGTATCTGTATATTTAACTTTTAAAGGTTTCAGCTTGACGAAGTTTAAATTTTTTGGAAAGGAAAACATTAAGTGATATTTTTCTTCAGATGATAATGTTTCAACAAAACGCGGTAATAAGTCATTATCAATATTGGGGAACATATCTGTCACTGAAAAATATTACGTGAAGAAAAGCAGTTACATAAGATAGTTCTAGAATGATGTTTAAAAACTCTATAAAGCCTTTAAAAATTTACCTTTAAGTCGATCTGGGCAATATACGGTGTGATGAGTTCTTGAAAAACAAATATAACATTTTTTATTAAAAATACAACATTTCCACTCTTTCCAATCTCCTAAGCATTTACTGCAGTAAGATCCTTTACGACGAAGAATAATTTGACGATCTTCATCTGAGACATAAATGGTACAGTTTTGGGAAAAGTGATTAGTGTCACCACAAAAGACACAAAGCATTATTAAAAAACATTGAAAAAATAAACGTCAAAAAATGGAGGGAAGGAAAACAGACAATAAAAAAAATCTCTACTTTGGTGAGAAAGAAGATCGCAAAATCAATATTTGTGCCAAGGAAAAAGGAGAGGCACTACATTCTGTGTAAAAAACTGCCAAAACAGAAAAAGTGTTTTTGGGGTCAGCTCAATCAAAGAACACTGGCTAAATAAAAATATTGATCTTGTGTTTTTAGAGACCAAAAAAAAGTTGTTGTGGCTTTTTTCTTCTGCTTTTATTCACATTCTTGAAAATCGAAAAAGAAATGTCTTGTTTCTTCTGTAGCAGCCATATTCATCTTACACATTACTGCGATATATACGTTACTGATCAAGATCGTTGGGATACTCTTTGTACAAGACGTTGTTGTCAACTTTGTTTAACTCCTCATAAAAGAAAAAATGATCGAATATGGTGTAGCAGTTGTAAGCAAAAATGTTATATTTGCTTTTCAAATTCTCATCATACCGTTTATTGCCCAGATCGAACAAAAGGTAAATAACTTGGTTTATGCAGTTTTTTGATTTTATGAAACTTTTCAGCACCCATTTGGTTTCCTCCAAAAATCGACAAAGATATGATATCTCGTTTTATGGAAACATTAAATTTTGAAGAAAAATATTCCATGATTTTTTCTTTCTCAGATGATTTTAATCATCTGAAGCTAAAACCCCTCAACATATTATCTGATGAAAATATTTCAACTTCAGACTTGAAAAAATGGCAGAAATGCGATATTTTAGTCGCGGATAAGCTTTCAATTGGGCAAAGCTTTTTTGTCTTATCCCAGTGATTACTTTGTCTTTTTCAAGGCCAATTATTTATCGGATCAAAAACCTTGAAATTTTTTCTTCTTATCTTTTAGCCCTAGAATTTCTACAAATTTTGTCACCAAAAACAAAAAGTATTAAATGTGGATCTGTAAATTTTCAAGGATCTTTTAGTTTCCGTGATATTCTTAAAAGTGCTCCGAATTTGGAAGAAATCGACATTCCACAAACAAATATTTATATAGTTGTTACATGGCCTGAAGACATACTTAGGTTTAATTGTGTTAAACATATTAAAATCATTTGTTTATCTGTCGCTGAACTCAACTTTGATGTTAAAAGCTTAGCTAACTTAATGAAGGTAGGAAATTTTGTAAAAACATGAATTCCTTTAAATAAATTAAAAAAAGAAGTGGAAACAGAAAATTCAGAAAAGTCATAAACTATAATGGCTTATAATTTTTAGAGCAAAACTGTAAACATTAGCCTTCATATCAAACAACCTCCAAATTATGATAAAGATGAAGCCTTTAACGCTGTTAGAAATAATTTATCAAATTATTTTATCCCTGTTGAATATGAAATGTGGCAATTCTTAAAAATCACCTTTGAAAATGTAACCTATCACAATATGATTAATTTTGCTTCTGAATATTTTGTACTAAAATCATTTAAATGTACAGATCATGCATAATAAAACTTTGGGTATTATTACAATGCCCTTCATTACTTTTCTGACTTGAACGTTATTCTTTACTTTACCATCACTTTTGCTTGTAAATAAAAATATAGTTTTTTAAACAGTTTATTGATACACAAACGTTCAACAATTTGATTTTTTAAACATTTGTCAATCCTTTGTAGTTTAGTGGTTGTAGTTTAGTGCAAAAAGGCTATTATAAAAATTAATTCTGTTAAAAAACCATTTTTTTAAGATTTTGATGTTTGAATATTTTATTGTTAACAAACAATAACAAACATCGTAATAATCAGAATTTTTTAAATAAACAAACCTGTTTATAGGATAAAATGTTAATAATTGAAGAAACCATTATATTTTAAGATTTTTTAAATAGTGCAAAACAGCTACAACGCATCGATAAATTTGTGCTTCGTTAATATTCAAAACTTTGATGAATTTATTTGTTATAAACATAAATATTCTAACTTTTGATCACTTGTTTTTAAATTTTAACATTTGCTATCTCAGCTTTTTGCGATTATTTTTCTTCCAACGAAACACTGCTCTTTTCATTTTTCTCATATCCTGAAATTTATTGTTGTTTCTAAGCAAAGCTTTTATTGCATAAACTTGTTTTTGAATATTTAATTTATTTATTAAAGCAACAAATTGCTTCCCAAGCTACGGTAAAAAGAATATGGAAATAAGTAATATCATATAAAGACGATAATATTTTTTCATTTTGCTTATGCATTAATCACCAGTTTTTATCAATAAATATTTGTTTTTTTAACCTGAGATGATAAAAATATAAAAAGCTAAAAAATTATTTGAATATTTTAGAAAATTCCTACTACAAGCATGCTTGCCTTGGACAAAAAACTTTTTGTTAGTTAAACGAAAGGAGTGGTTTCATCATTATAGCTGCTTAGACAAAAAAGTATAATTTTTACAACATTGAACCAGTTTTGAAAATCGCTCAGTATTAATATATTTTGGAGAAACGTTGCGACAAGAATGATGTCAATTAATAAAAAACCAATCTTTATCAGCAATGAACATGTTCTATGCTTTTAAAACATGAAATTTGGCAATTTGCCAGAAGCAAAAAAAAGCAAATAAAACGTTGCAATAGAGCAATGTTTGTTGTTTCTTTGGTTTTATAACTTTTCAATGAAACATTGTCTGACATTTTAATGACAATAAAATATTTTTTTAAAAACCGATTTGAATTTTTTAGAAACTTAAGCTGCATCTATCATTATGATGATGAACATCTCTCTTATTAACAGAATTTTATCACAAAATGTGATAAAGTTTTTTTGTTCGAGACTAGTTTTATTATTGTTTTATCAGAGTTGCTACTATAATATAAAACAAGTTTCTTCCGAAAAGGATAATGTTACTGGTATTGATCATTATTTAGTTACAAGTCAGTTTTTATAAACGAAAATCGGATCTGGACTTTTTCATTCGTTTATTAGCAACGCTTTACACTAAAGCTTAAACCCAAGGGTAGTTTTTTTCCCTAGACAAAAGATTCCACTATTATTTAAACCGCATTCCATGAATAATATTGATGAAATCTACACCGGCAAAAAAACAAAGTTTTTTTTATATTATCTATGTTTTCAGTCATGCTTGTTAGCCAAAAACACATACTATCAGGTTAAAATTCAGCATTTATCGTACCGTAAATGCCAAAATCAACGTCATTTATTTTCCTCATAACTCATGAATCCGAAGTCAGTTTTAGCTATAATTCCTCCTATAGAGATTTTCGACGTCGCTGATTCCGAATATCGATTAAACAATAATGTTTACAAATGCCACTTTTTATAAAAGAGAAGCAAACTTGAACTTTTTTTTTATTAATTTTTTAGTATATTACGCTTCCTTTAGCACAAAGTTGTTTCAAAGTTCCATTACATTTTTACCAAAAAACAAAAAATCATCCATTTTTTTAATGTTAAAAAACGCAATCAGCCATTGTTATCAACAGATTGTCCCTAATATAGGAAACATCAAAGAGACTATGTTTTGTTCTTTTCTTAAAACTAAATAATGTGGTTGTTTGAATATTTAAGATATTAAATAACTGAATGACGGAATCAACATGTTTTCACTATTTTGAGAATAGTAAAATGATAAACTGCATGAAACTGTTAGATCTTCTCGTGGGAAATTAAAAGCGAACAATAAAATTTTGAATTACAAATTTTAGTAATAATAAAAATGATGAATTAATTAAATGTTTTAAATCAACTTGAAAGGAAAAAAACTGCAACTATCAGGGTGTTCGATAAGTTCTGTCGCTGACAAAAACTGATGAATTTTTAAAACTACAAAAGCAACCCAGATGAGGTCTTTTGTAATAGATAGGCCCATGACTTGGGTATCTGATGATAATGTAGTTTTGAGGTCACCGTGGATACTGTAGGTATACGGTAGAAGTTTCTGGAACGAATTCGAATTTATGATAAAAATGAGCTGTAATTAAACGGGAAAAAGGTGGAAATGACTGAATATGATGTTTTAGGATTATCAACATCATATCCAGAAACTTTCAGATAGAATTATGCCTCAGGGCATTATGCAAATTTACATGGTCGAAAAATTTGCATATTTTCCAAAATTGAAAAAAATGGCAGGAAGATGTTGTAGACCGTCTGGGAAGTCCCATTTAGTCGTTTTAGATTGATATAAATGCATTTGAAGGATTCTACGGTATGCCAAAAGTATCGCCTGCTACTCAATGTTATTCTTTGCTATAAAACAACGTTCTAGAGCTATAATTTCGACCAAAATTGATTGTGGGGGACTTACTGGGCCATTTCCCACCTCTTCCTGCCATTTTTTTCAATTTTTGAAAATATGCAAATTTTTCAACCATGTAAATTTGCATAATGCCCTGAGGCATAATTCTATCTGAAAGTTGTTGGATATGATGTAGATAGTCCTAAAACATCATATCCAGTCGTTTCCAGCTTTTTCCCGTTTAATTACAGCTCATTTTTATCGAAAATTCGAAGTCGTTCGAGAAACTTCTACCGTATACCTACAGTATCCCCGGTGACCGCAATATTATATTATCATCAGATACCCAAGTCATGGGCTTACTGATTGCGGAAGACCTCATTTTGATTGCTTTTGTAGTTCTAAAAATTCATCAGTTTTTGTCAGCGACAGAACTTATCGAACACCGTGATATTTCCAAAAAACAATAAGACAAAATGTATCACTGGTTTCAGTAAAGACATATTTTTTGCATTAATCACCGAACAAAGCTCTTATCAGGAAAAAGAAATACACAGAAAAATAATCGACAAATAATTTTTGTTTTACTTTCACTGAGTATTTTTGAATATTTAGTTTTTAAATTACACTAAAATTTAACGTTGAAGTTCTTAATGACTCTTACTATACAAATTTAGTGGTATGATATAACTTTAGTATAACATTTATCAAAAAGTTGCATTATTAAATATTAGAATTTTATGTTTGAAATAATATAATAAAGTTAGTATCGTAATTATTCACATTACAAAAGCATAAAAAGCTTGGATTGAAAGTCTGTTAAAAATTAATTCAAATAGGATAAAAAGTTCTGTTTATAAATCAAAAAAAGCTGTAGTTTGATTTTTGTAGCCTGGTGCAAAAAGCAACAGTTCTTGCAGTTTTTGATATTTTGCATATTTTATTTCTCATCGCACAAATAGTAACAAAAAGCTATTATGCTTAAAATTTTTATATAGTATTTTAAAAGCAAAAGAGGACGTTATAATTAACTGTATTTAAAAATAAAATTTGTTATTTATAATGTCATGCGTATTTTTGGTTAAAAATTGAAATATTCAAACAAGTTTGAAAAATGCAGCAGCTTTTAAATAGATTTAAATTGGACCATAAGAAGCTAGATTGATGTTCAACATTTTTTGATTAAGCATTTTTCAAACCTTTGTAGTTTAGTGGGTGTAGTTTGATTCGACTATGTTGTCAAAGAAATGTAGTTTTAAAAAAATTGATGTCTTTTTGAAAGTTTGGATATTTGAATATTTTGTTGTTAAAAAAATAACAAAAAAAATATTGTATCAAACCAAAGCCTTGAAATGTAGAATAAAGAAAGAGTTGGATTAGGCGACGACAGTTTTAAAGAAGAAGTAATTCTTAATTTTTAATTATGCAAAGTAATTGCATTTTCCAACACTTCACTATGCTCTAAAAGATAATCAGAACTCTTTGTTTGTTGCGGTAAACAGTTTTTAAACGAAAACATACTAATTTTAGATCCTTAGTTTCTAATTTTAAACATTTTTGTTTGTTCTTTCTCTCTTTTTTGCGGTTTTATCACTTTCATTACTAATATATTGTAGTTTAGTTTATGTAGTTTAAAGCTAAAAGAAAAAACGTGATGAACCGTTGAAATTTATTTTTCAATGTTAAGCTTTTTTTGTTTGAATATTTTATTGCTGATCACAAAACAACGCAACAAAAAAAAAGCTTTTGGCTTAAAAAAGTAAGATTTAAGAAAACAAACGTGCTATCCTAAAGTTTTCATTTTTAAATTAGAGGAAACGTCCAAATGAAAACAAGTATTTGTATTATCGTATCATGAGTCACAGCAAAATCTAAGATGTCATGTGGATTTTTTACAAATATTGTATGCAACCACATCTTTAAATAGATTTAATTAGCTATTTGTGATTAAAAATGAAATATTCAAACAAAAAAGTAAGCATTGCTAACAAAAGATACATTAACATTTCACTTTTTTTGTTATAAAACTGTTTTACCCTCTGTAGTTTAGTGGTTGTAGTTAAATGAAAAAATGTTGCCGAAACTGCAAAATTCATATTTTTTAAACTCTCTTTTGACATTTTTAATGTTTTTCAATACTTTATTGATTTATTAAAGCATATGAATGCACCCAAATTGTAATAGAAAAAACTTTAAAACAAGTAACAGCACTGCCGAAATAATAAAATTACTATGTTTAAGCATTGTGCCTGTTATAGCATCGGTCATAGATAAGCATTATTTATATATTTGTAATAATTTTTATCTTAGGATAAAAATGGCTGCTTTGCTGTAGAACAGTGTTGCAACGTTTGCCTGACATTCATCTGACAACAAAAAATATTATTAAACTTTGATTTTAACTTTTTAGAAAGTTTAAGATAATGATGTTAAGAAAAATTTATCAAAAAACAATAATAAGTTTTTTGTTTGGGGGAGTTATTTTATCGTTAATTTTTAACTGTTTCTGCTTTTACTGAACATAATTGTGAAATCGGTTTTTACCTAACTGTAATACAACGAATTTGCCAGCTATTTCACAATCGGCGTTTGTCCTGAAGCACCTGTATTATTTGCATCGTGAATTAGAGATTGACAAATAAATTGCGCGCATTATTTTTCCTCAATCATTGACATTTAATATCGTAAAACAAAATTCTCTGAAGAGGTTTTTAAAGTATATATTAAACACTAATATTTGGTTGTAAAAAAGTACATTGCAGTTATTTAAAAAAAAGAGCGTTTGAATGCCAATTAAATTCCAAGTGAAAAAAAGTGAAAAAATTGAGTGCAAAAGTGTTTAATATTTCGAGGAATGAACACACTTTTAATACTAATGTATTAAATAGATACCGCAAAAAATGAACTTTAAAATAAGTAGGCATTTTCTAAGTTTTAACAACTATCAATTTAAATATTAAGTGGAGAGTTAAAATTTTTTGAGAAATGTCCCGCCCTTTTTCGGAAAACACTTTCTTTTAAAGAGACATACAAATTTGATAGAAATTTGAAGTGGTACCTAAAATTGTATATTATTTTTCAGGAAAGTAAAAAATAATGTCTGAATTGGCAGAATTCTACAATCTATCAGCATATTACAATGAAGTGGTAGCCAATTTAACATGGTATAAGCTGAACTCAGATTTCAAGGATCCAATGTATCAATATATGAATAAGATCTATCTAGAATTATATGCAAAAATTAAAGCACCTTTGGCCAATGCGATTTATAATACAGTTGATGATTTTATTGTGAGTAATAAAAATGCTTCCCTTCGTTATGGTACTTACGAATGTTCAGCACCTGAAAAAATAGCCTACATGGATTCCTGGTTTTCGTGCTTTCTTTTTCAATTTCCATTTTTTCTTGAAAAAATTCAACTTGGCTATATTGGTTTTGTATTCGTGCTACCCATTATGCTAATTTCAATTTTCGGTGGAATAAAAGAATCCTATCGATGGTTCATTTTAAATCAAGCAATTTGGGATGCATCTGTTTGTTATGATTTTATATGTGCTAAACCAACACTTCTTGGATGGTCAAATCCTACTCTCTATGCTCAACAAAATACATGCTTTTATCGTGAATATTCTAGTGACACAGGAACATACATGTATCTAGTAAAGCAAGGTTTTCGAATTTGTTTAAGAAATGCATCATTTATTCCGGTATTTCATCTAGCATTTTCACGTTTCATCTGTATGTATTTTCCTGGATTTTATAAGAGATTTACAAAAAATGGTTATAAAATTTTTATTTTCATTTTACTTTTTACTGTATTATGCGTGGCAATATTTTCTGTAGCATTTTTGTCGATATCCATATCTTATAATACTCTAGTGGAAGAGTCATTAAAATGTAATGTATTGTGTCCAACTCAAAATTTTACGTATTGTAGAGAAAATGTTCCCAAATATTTTCAATGCAGTAATCGGGTGCTTTATGACACTACAACAAATTCTCAATCACAATTAAGAATAGTAAAAATTTTCCGAAATATTTCATATTCAATCCCTCCAATGATGTTTCTCTTATCGATTATTTGCGCAGGATTCCTTTTTTATAAAATTCCATCACAAATTAAATTTCAACTTAAAACCAATCGAGAATCTTTCAAACAAACAATTAAAATTTCTACTGTTGTTGGATTTCAATGTTTAACAATGTTTGTGATATTTGTAATAACCAGTATTCAAAAATTCATGCAAATTAAAAGTCAAATTTTTGATACAACAATTATCTATGACGATTTGCCAACATGGCTTTTGCTGCTGCAAAACTATACAACAACATCATCTTTAAATATGATTCGAATTATTTTGGATTCATGTATTATTCTGACAGTATTAAGTGGATATTCAAGATGCGTAGTTTTAACTTTTAAATTTATATACTTGTCTTTGACAAATCCAAAACACGCTTTCCATAATATTAGACATAATGTGACAGGTATAAAAGTAACAATTATTTCGTCTTCGCAGAAGTAATATTTTTTTTGCAATAAAGCGAAAGTCAGAGAAAACTTTTTTTGAAAAAACTTTTAACTCTCTACCAAAAAAATTAATATTTAAACAAAAGAATTTTAAGGAATTGTTTTTGAATGACTTGTTGGGGAACAAGTCTTAAATGCTATAGCCTTTTGTAACCATATTGTATAATTTACTTTTACTTAATCATATTATTATTATTAATATTAATAATTTTCTATTGTATCCATGGTTTTTTATTACAGGTAATCACTGTGCTTCGGGCACGTAATAAATAAAATAATGTTGGCATTTCTTCCTTTCCCTTTCTGATAATAACAGCATCACAACATTGATGTTATCAAAAAAAAACTTTGGAATACAAACTTCAGTTTACGAGAAAAAATAAGAGAGAGAAATGCCGGAAAAAGATTATGGTTTACTTTTTGTACTTTAATGCTAAAAGAAAAAACATGGAAAAACCGTTGAAATTTTTTTGATGTTAAGGTTTTTATTTTATTTGAACATTTTATTGCTGATCAGTGATGAAAAATGCGGCTGAAATTTCCGGCTGGCCGCGGCCGACCAAATTTCAGTTTTTACTAGAGAAAAACAAAGAATTTCCCTAAAATCGTCTGCCGGCCGCACTTTTCATCCCTGTTGCTGATCACAAAACATTGCAACGGAAAATGCTTTATGCTTAAAGATGTGAGATTTATAAAAGCAAACATGTTACCCAAAAGTTTTCATTTTTAAATTAGAGGAAGCATCCAAATGAAAACAAGTTTTTCTATCACAAGTGTTGTTTCATGGCTATTAGTAAAGTCAAAAATATATAATGTGGATTCTTACAAATATTTTATGCGACATTTAAATCTTATTACATTTAAATGGCTATTTGATATTATTAAAAATGAAATATTCAAACACATGCATCCATAAAAAATACACTGATGTTCAACATTTTTCTTTTAAACAATTTTTGATCTTTTGTAGTTTAGTGGTTGTAGTTTAATGAAAATAGGCTGTCAAAGAAATTAACTCTGTCAAAAAACCATTTTTTTAAGTTTTTTAAATTTGAATTTTTTATTGATGAAATAGTAAAAAATATCGCAATAATTAAAATTTTTTGGCAAAAAAAATTATTATAAAAGATAAAATGATCAATCAAGGGTGAAGTTCGATGGTGAAACCATTATATATTAAGAAACAACATTTTTAATCGTGCAATACAGCTGCAACATTTTACTAAATCTGGAACCCTTTAAAACTTCGATTCAATTTATAAACACAAATATTGTAACTTTTGATCGCTTGTTTCTTAACATTTGTCATCTTTGTGTTTTTGCGATTATTTTTCTTCCAACGAAACATGTTTTTTTTTTCATTTTTCACATGCACTTAAATTTATTGTTGTTTCTAAACGACGTTTTTTATGACTTACAGCTGTTTTTGAACAATAGTAGATTTTAATGTCTCGGGTACTCCTTACAAAAACTCTACGCAAAAGCTTCTTTTAATAAACTGATTTGACAGCTTTTGTTTAAAAATTAAATATTTAAACAAGTTAAAAAACCAAGCAATGCTTAAATGCATGAATAAAACATCTTTTTTTGTGTAAGCTTTTGTAGTTCAGTGGTTATAGTTTGATACAAACATGTTGTTAAAAACAAGTTTTTTTAAAAAGCTAATTTTTTTAAATGATCAACAGCTTCAAATTTAAACTTATTGATATTTGAATATTTTATTGTTGAAAAATAGAAGAAAAAAACATTGCATTAAATAGAATGTGTTAATTTAAAAAATAAGTTTGAAAAAGATAAAATGTTTATTCAATGGCGAATTTGAAAACAATTAGAACAACATTGCGTAATCCGGTCTAAAAAAGTTTGGTTTCCTCATCGATACTGGAATGAACGACAATGGTGTACAATCTCTATGTCCATTTATGCAAATGTTTGTGTTATTTTGTCAAAGACAATGCAAAAGAAAAATATGGAGAATGATAAAAAAATGGAAAGGGGGCATAAACAAGAATAGTACCAAGAGAAAGAAAACCCCTTCCAACGAAAGTCAGTTTTTTAAATGTTTGTTTATTTACTCATCCCGCTCATCATCTTTTTTTCTCGGACATGTCCTAGAAAAGTAGGAAGAGAGGAAAGAACTTATATAAAAAAAGATTATCACTAACTTTTCCCATGTTACTGAAGAATGTTACAAAATAAAAATGACCACCGGTCTTTTCCTTGTTGATTTGTATTTGTGTGGAGTTTATCCTTTGTCAAACAAACGTTCGCTACATTAAGAAAGTAAGAGAGTCCAAAGTAAATATTCATTTTTTTATAAATCACTTTTTTGAAAGAAGAAAATTGAACACAAACAGGAAAAAAAGAAGTTTTTTGTAGTAACAAATTAAGCAAACTTCTGTCGACAATTAAGCAGCATTTATCACAAGTAAAGTAGGCGACAAATATTTACACATTGAGTTATTACATGTCATAAAAATTTTGGGTATATATATTGGAAGTATTTATTTTCACTTCTTTCCTTTCTACAAACAAAAACGTTTCAATTGTTTTTTGTAAAATGATTTTAAGAAATGGAATAATAATAATATTTTTTTGTTTTATTTATTCAGTTAATACCGTTTGTTGGTCAGATTACATAAAATGTCATATGCAAAGAGCTCAAGTTATTGTAAGTATATATTTTTTTTACTGATTTCCCCTTACCCTAACCGTAGGTGTTTCCAACAGAGACCGGAGTTAAGGCCTCATATTTTGTCTATATACTTGTCTTAGGAGGGGATAGCCTCGAACATTCCTCTCCTTTTTTTGCAAGTCTAGCACTCAACCAACTGCTCTATCTGTATTTTCCCTCAAAGGAAATTTTAGCGCATTTTTTCCCATACCCTAGATTTTGAAGCTTTGATTCTTCTTGAATTTTATAATTAATGGTCAATCATTTTCTAGAAATATCTAAAAATGTATGATTATATTACTGCAGAACAGCTGGCATCCTGTGCACGTGAAAAATATTTAAAAGCTGCAATAAAACGATATCAAAATTTAGTTGGTTTAGATCCAACTGGTGAAATCAATCCTGAAACATTTGCAGAAGTTACAAAACCGAGATGTGGAAGAAGTGATTTATATAGTACTCGAAAACATAATGGTAAGTAAGTCCTTATAGGTGCTAGATGTGATATGTGTGTAAAGACCCTTTGAAGTTGCCAGCAGCCTTTTTTTGATCAAAAATTAATTTTTAAAAGTTTTAGTTGTCCCATGGAGAAATCAAATCATCACTTATTCAGTTCTAACAAATACACAACACTTTTGCCATGCCGATCTACAGTAAGTAAAAAAAAAACTATTGCTAATTTTTTTTTGTAAAATAACAACTATTGTTTGGCACAGGAGGACAATGCGAGAAGTTTTCAATGCTTGGTCGGATTACATTCCTCGGCAATTTGTTGAAGTGAATACGGAAGCGGCTGCAGACGTGAAAGTTCGATTTGGCCGCCTTATACATGGTGATAAAATGGATTTTGATGGTCCCGGTGGAGCATACGCTCACGCAAATTCTGATGGAATTTTACATTTTGATGATGATGACCTTTTTAAGCGATATGCTCCTGGGGCAATTATTACAGATTTTACATTGCGAGATATCTTTTGGGTTGCTTTACATGAAGTTGGACATGTTTTGGGAGTTGATCATATCAGAGTTGGTCCATCTATTATGGCACCAATATATGTTACATCAAGGGATGCCCAGGGAAAATATCTTCCACCAACTCTTAAAAGTCCTGAAATTGAAAAAGTTCAAGAAATATATGGTGGAAAACTGAGACCAAGAAGTATGTTTAATCCTATGTAACGTTTATTATTGTATTGTTAAGAGTGGACAAGTAAATTGCGCACTTGTTTTTTCGTAGCAAAAAAAGTTGCTTCTGTGAATGAAAATATGAGCTCCCAGAGATCAAAAGGAAAAAATTGCCACAAACAAAAAATGATTTCACTTTTACTTGAATCAACCTGAATAAATATTGTAATGCCCATTATAAAGATGTATATTTCAGTTGTAACAACAACAACAATAGCAAATGGTGCATCGCATCCTGCTTATGCCTTAGCTGATAAAGATCGTGAATATCTTGGAAATATAACATATGAATTTTTTCAAACTGCTGAACAATGTAAGTTTTAATGTCGGGGTTTCAAGGGGAAACAAGTCCAGTCTGAAAATTATCTTAAAAGCGGTAAAGATCAAAGGACATAGAAAGGCAATCACAAATGCTTTGAAGTTTTAAAATAATTTTTAGCAAATTGGAAGATGGATGAAATCCCTTTGCATTCACCTTTTGCTGAAATTGTAGCGGGCGCTTTTAGAGCTTTTAATCCAGAGGCAGCAAGCAATGAAACAATTTTTATAACAATTTTTACGCACGATATTGCAACTGGTAAAATAAATAATCGATAAATTCTGTGTTAATAATCATTTTTTAAGGAAATATTTTGAGAATTGTTGACACATATGAGGTTGCAGTAAATACAGGTGTCATACTTGGACGAGATAATCAACTCAAAATGGCATTACAAGATAAAATATGGGTTGATGAAGATGGAATAGATCATACTCGTCGAAAATGTTGTATTTTTATGGATAAAGAAATGAGAGATATATTATAAAATATTTGTTTTTAAGTTAAATGTTTGTAAATATATAAAACGCGGAAATATAAAGTGTTTCAAAAAAAAGATTGCCAAAATTTTATCACGAATTTTTAGCAACGAATTAAATAAGAGCGTCGTAAGCAATTAGAATCAATAAAAAGAGCATATTGAATCCTTTACCAGAAAAATTAGATAAAATGCTGACTACCTTTTTTTGAAACATTTTACTTTTCAGCATTTTCTATGATAAATAAATGTTTTTATTTACAGGGTGTTAAAATAAAAAGTAATTAATTTTATTTTTAAATAAAATGCAAAGGGCTCCCATGATGTAATTACAGATTTTAATTGCTTAACACATATATTAATAGATTATGATAATATACATCTTTAAATTAAAATTATGAAAGAAATGCATGTAAAAGCGAATAAAATATGATATATTGTTTCAACAAAACTAGCTTGCGTCAAACTTTTAGATGTAGTTCTAAATGGAAAAAATTTAAGGAAGTTGAATATTATTTTTTATTTCTTGATATAATTCATTTTTGGCATTTTTTATTGCTTCCATCTTTTTCTTGATAGCTTCAATGTAAATGTGGATGATGTTAAAAACGGTGAAAATAAGCATCAATATGAACATAAGGAAAAGATGCAGCTTTTTAATGTAAGGAAATATAAAGTTGAAAATTCTTCCAAAGAAGCTTAATGTTTTTCTCACAAATGGTAATTTGATGATAAATACCAAGAGCGTGTTCTAAAAATTTTTCGATTCGTATAAATCAGATTGAACATGAAAAACTTACCAAAAGATTGTTGAATGACGCATATTTTGAAAATAAGGAAGTTTTATTTGGTTGTGAAATAAAGTGCAACCGATTTTGGAACAAAGGTAAACCTTGATTTGATTGGAAAAAATGAAAATAAGACATACCTTGAGATAAGAACAAAAAATGAAATATTTTTCAGAAAGATATTTCTAACTATAAATGTTTTTTTGCTCACCATGTTTTTGCTCATCAAGATTTTTTAGCTCGCAATCATTTCTTTAAAAAAATAAAATCCAATTGCTTGTGTTTTCTTTCCAAAGATGCCAGTTTTTGTTTTGAACACCGATGTATAAATTATTTTTTTATATTATAACAGTGCCAATAACAGTATAGGTTCTTTTTTCTTTAGAAAAAAATTGCAATATTCATACGCTGGCAAAAACGCTATTAGTGCTTTAGGAAAAATAATTTTGTGAATTTCTTACGTTCCAAAGATATTTCTCTTTAACTGCGGAGGATACGTGATTCTAAGCCAGATATCAGTCTTGCGAATTTGTTGATTTCTTTTTAAAAGAACAACAAAAGTAATTCACACTACTTTTAAAATTTTGAATAATTTTTCGTACGTGATTAACCATAATTTCTGTTGCAAATTTATTTATTATTTTTAGCACGTTTTAAAAAATAAACAAAGAAATACAAGATTACATTAAAATTTTTAATAAAACTAAACATTATAAGGTCCGAAAATGTTAAACATAGCTTTATAAAAAAGAGAATTAATATAACAGTGACAAACTTAGGCATCATTGAAGATTTTAAAGATACATGCATTGGCTTAATATCAGTCAGAACACATGTGCTTAACAAAAAAAAAGTTATATGGCAAAGAGCAAGTTTTGTTTGTAGTTGTGTAAACAGATTTCTTTATGGACAAAAGTTGACTTCAAAAGTGCCCCCAGTTGCGGTACCATGGGTCTTTGTATCATCTTTTGGAAAAAGATATGCATCAGGGCATTGGGCATCTTGGCATGTAACTGTTGGTCCACCAGTGCTGGAAGTGATCTGCATAGCAACATCATATCCATCAATGACACTTAAATCATAATAATCATTGCCATCTCCATTGTTGAAAGAGAATTCAGCAAGAGTTTTTCCCTCTCCACCATTTTTGAAATTCATTCCATTTGAGTCGTAGCTTTTACTGCAAGATTCCCCAGGTCCAAGGTTGCATTCACTGGCTGGATCTTGTTCATTTTCAGTTTTAACAACATCAATGGCAAAGTCACAGCGATTGTTGAAGTTTACATTTGAGGCTTCAAGAAGAAGAACGATGGCAAAGAAGACGGTGACAACTTGTTTGGTATACATCTAAAAATGTGTGTTATAAAAACATGTTTGAAAAAGTAAAGACTTTAAAATTTTAGAAAAGCACGAACACAAAAAATGCGTTAATCAGAGAATATGTATTAAAGTTCATACATAACTTGGTTCACTGTTCATTACAGCTCAGCAATTTTACCTTTAAACTGAAGTAATTCTTCTAAAATTATTGCCTCTTTTATATTAAAAAATGTGCCGCCTTTCTTATTTTTTATCGCATAATTCGTGTATTCATACAGGTTTGTAAAGGTAAAATATTTTCGAGCGAAAAAAACAACTTTTGCAGATTATATAATTATTTATAGTGCACAATGTTTGCAAGCTCAAAAATCGATTTAAAAATTATGGTGATCACAATTATATTTGAAGTAAAAAATGTCGTAAAACAATAACAACTAAAAAAGTTTTGCTCAAAAAACTATTTGCCACTTTTTTTCAGCCATCTTTGTAAGAACCTTTTTACTTATAAAATGTTTAAACGTTATGTCGGATTTTTATTTTTGTTGTTGGTTCTTCAGGTTTATTGCACTGATAAAGAAGAACATTATCGGTAATTTTAATTATCAAAACATCTTTCTCCAAACTCGTTTTTAGACAATGTATTTCTGCCGTTGATGAACGTTTTCTTATCGATGATATTGGAATGCTCAATCAAAGCCAAATTGATTTTATTCGTAATCTTTATGAAGAAGTTTATCATTGTGCCAAAGATTCTGCAACAGCTACCTCATCGACCTCTTCTGCACCAATGCCAGCTTCAACAAATAAAGGATCTGCCATTTCAAATTTAATGCTTTTTGACAATATTTTTGAAAATTTTGCTGCCCTAACCGTAATCCTAGGCTCTATGTATGAAATCTATTGTCGATTTCAATATCTTTAACTTCAACATCAACTTTTAACTGCGGGGTTACCAGAAGTCATTTCTATTTCTGCTCCAACGGAAGTGAATTTTGACAATTCCAGCAATTCAACACCGGTACTACATTTTTAATTAAAACAAATGCCTTTATACATTTTCTACAGTTTTAAACATTTGGATTGTTCAAGCTGTCTTTACTTGAAATAATTTATTTTAACCAAATATATGAAACTGAATCACAGAATAAAAGTGAAATCACAAAACTCACATCAGTTACATAAATTCACAAATTCAGGTATGGTCTTGTAAAATTGATGTTTTCCAATTTTTTTTGTCTGATCACAGTTTTTTGTCCGATCTGGATATCCTTCTTTATCAGGATTGTTGTAGTGATCACTTCCATTAAGCTCATTCTTTATGTTATCAAAAGCGCCATTGTTCATGATATCTCGAACAACATTTCCAACATTTTTGTATTCTTCACTTTTCTTGAATACAAAAATGTTAAATACAAAATACAAAAACAACATTTCGGTTTTACCAGTCCAATATTCAAATTGTCCTGGCTTTAAACAAACATCAGCAATTTTACTTCCGCCCCAATATGGCTTATTTAAAGTTGCTCGAGTGACAATAACAAAAACAACAGCAGCTTGGCCTTCAGCTGATTCACCTCAAGCTTCCATGAATACTATTTTTGCTAAAACATCCATGTCATGGTCATCGGCGTCGTAAAGGTTCGGCATTTTTCCTGTAAAAAGTCATGATAAAATAAAATTTTTACCTCAAAAAGGCACGCATAGCAAAAAGATTATTTAAAATATGAAAGCGTCATGGATCACAAAAATTATTTTAAGAGAATTGAATCATGGAAAAAACCGTTAAATAAATTAACATGAAAATTCAGGGATAATTTTTACAATAAGTTTAAATAGCTTTAAGAACGAACTTCACTTTAACCAAAAGATAGTGTCAATTTTATAACCAAAGATATACAACATCATCTAATCAAAAAACAACAAATGGTTTTCTACTTTTCTATCTTCCAAATTATTGAACCACATTTTTTTCTTTCTTTTTAAAGACGGACAGGTTTTTTTTTAAAAATAAAAAACCTGTCAGTCGTTCTTTTGTTTTACGTTACACAAAAATTATGACTCAAGCTTTGCAGTAAAATGATTGCAAGCTGTAAAAAAAATAAAGAATAAGAAAATAAGTGTGGTAATTTTCGATGTAAAAAATATCGGGTAATAATTACACGAGAATAACTTTTATTTATTATTTTAAAAGCAACCAATGTTTTTGTAATAGTAATTTTATAGTTTGCACACATTTGTCTCTGAAAAATATGTTTTGACTTTTGACCAAAATAGTATCGAGCCAAGAAAATACAACACAAAAAAACTTTATTTAAAAGGAACAAAATATAGTGTAAAACATTAAAATTGTAACAATTAGCGACAAATTTGAACAAAACGTTCCATTTTAAGCAAGATGTTTTTAAATAAAATCATGTTTTCCACTTCAAAGTTCAAATTCTTTATCGTCTGTATTTTCTTATTTCAATTATCCGTATCTATTACATGCTGCCAAACAGGGCTGAGAAAGTTATGGCTGGCCGTGGCCCGCCGGACATAAAGGGTCAATAAAATACAAAGCCAGAGAACCTTGCATAAATATTAAAGTAACGCAAGATTCATTTTTTTAAAAAAACAGTATATGCAAGTTAATATTTTTTGCAAAATCTAATTTTGAATATTTTGTTGACAAAAATTGTTTTTGGGCTCATAATTAAATATTTTTGCTACATTTCATTTGGAATGATTGCGGTATTTCATATTTGATCGATGAAGATACAGACGGCTTAATTAATTAAAAAATATTCAAACAATAGAAAAAAATATAGTTTTTGAGTGATGCACTTTTTTCTGCTTTCGAGAAATATGATTCATGTTTTATGAAAAATTTAATGTTTGAAAAAGCATTGAATTCTTTACGGTTTTTCAAATGTTTTTTAAAAAAGAAAATAAATAGATTGTTTTAACCTATATATGAATTTTTAATAAATTTTTGGCACTACACTTGTCGTTACACAAAACTTTATTAAATTTTTTACAATAAAATTGATAAAAATTAAAAAAGCGAAAATCGTGAAATTAAAAAAGTAGAATTGATGAATATCTACTTGATACAAAAATATGTACAATAAAAATTATTTAACGTTAAAAGAGAAGCAACCTTAATACTTAAACATTGGGTTAACTATACAGCTCCCAGCATTTTTAAACATATCATCTTTAAAGTACTTCAGAAAAATTATCATAATTAGAGATAAAAAAAAGATGAAAAAGAATATATGAGGTAAATCCGTACAGTTTGTTTATTGATCTAATGGAAGAGCTCCACTATTACGTTTTGCTTTTAAATATTCATAGCAGCGATAAACAATCAAGAAATACCATGATTGAAGGGCAATTGAGATAATACCTCGTAAGATAACGAAGACGTAAACCAAAGCTGTAATTGATTTTTGATTAAATTGGAGCAAATGGAAATTTATGAATAACAATTTTTGGATATTTTATCAAAACTCTAGCATATCTCTTTCTGATGGTATTTAACGAAAATACAGATTTTGATGGCTTTTAAGATCTTTTTGTTAGGCTTTAAATACTGCAATAAAGATAAGCAAAAAATTTTGTGAAACACATAGAATTGTTGGTAAGAACTTACTTTCATTCTTTGCATGATCAGTTGGATATCCATATGGCTTTACATGATTATTTTTAATGAAGATTTGATACAAGGTGACAATGAATGAAAAAGTGAGAAAAATGATAGCAAGCAACTGAAAAAAAAGATAATCATGTTAGTGATGTTTCTAAACGATGAATATAAGCTATCTAGTAATCAGACATTAAAAGACATAATTAAGTGCAATAAAAAATGTTAATAACTTTTTGTCCAAAAAGCTAGCTGAGACAAAAACGTATCTTTTTCTTTCTTCAATGAAGTGCATTTGACTAGATTAGGTTTAAAGGCATTTAATAAAATAGCAGTTAGTTAGCGAATAATTGCCACAAAAGATATTTAAACAATTTCCCAGCTATTAAATAATATTAACCGTAAAAGCTCTAATTAAAGCGCATGCAGAAAATTGCTACTATAAAGCTTGTGAAAGAAACCGAATCGAACATGTTTCTTCAACAAGCTTTACAGTTAATCTTTTTTCCATTTATTTTTGTTACTTCTTGGGGTTTAGGATATTGTTTGTGTTCCAGATGGCGTCAAAGAATATATGGAGGGGTCCAAAAGTGATATCTGTTTACAAGTTCATACGTGCGTTTTTCGTTTTATAATTTAATTTGATCTTCTAAAAATCCTTTAAAAAATAGAAAAAAAATGAGAGAGAAAAAGGATAAACATTATGTTACCCACTGCACAGAATTCTTGCGATTCAATTTTAAATTATGAAAGTTGTATTTGGTTATGTCCTATTATTTCTAATTTGATTCTTCTAACAAGATCACCAATACTCTTCCAATCAAAAACAATAACTTACAGTTCCAACAAGAAAAGGAATGAGCCATTTATGATTTTCAACTCGAAGACCATAAAGTGGTGTAACAGCAAAGATTGCAGTAATAACAAGTAAAACAACTGAAGCTCCAATGATTTCTGGTTGTGGATAAAAGAAGATATTTGAGATCACAATTAGGGCAACAAAAATAATATTTATCCAACAAATTATCTTTGTTCCAGTTGTAACATGACAGCCACAACAGCATTTATATTTTGGATTTGTTGGATCATAATATTGACCGTCCATGTTTGTGGGAGTTCTGTAAAAATGAAATTTTAAGTATTTGACCAATTTAAAAAATATTAGTATCGGTGTCGAAATATCGGTATCGGTTTTTAAAAATATCGGTATCGCACAGCTCTGTTTCCTACTTATCTGACTTAAATCACACTTTTTCTTTCTTTAAATAAAAAACCTGTCCGTCTCCCTTTTGTTTTTTGTTACACAAAAATGGTGACTCAAACTCTTTTTTTGCAATAAAACGATTAAAGAAAATAAGTGTGGTAATTTAGGTGTAAAAAATGTCGTGTAATAATTACACGAGAATAACCTTGATTTATTTTATTAAAAGTAACCAATGTTTTTGCATTTGTTAATTTTTAGTTTGCAAACATATGTCTCTGAAAAATATGTTTTGATTTTTGAGCAAAATAGTGTCGAGACAAGAAAATACAAGAGAAAAAAAAACTTTATTTAAAAGGAACAAAATATAGTGCAAAACATTAAAATTGTTACAGTTAGCAATAAATTTGAACTAAACGTTAAATTTTAAGCAAGATGCTTTTAAATAAAATCATGTCATTTACTTCAAAGTTCAAATTCATTATCGTCTTTAATTTACTATTTCAATTATCCGAATCTATTACATGCTGCCAAAATAACGTTAATGAAAGCGCTTGTGAACGTTGTTTGAAATTGCTCTCACCCGGTGGGAGAACTATTCGACATTGTATTAATGGTCGTGATCCCGTACATAATTTTATTGGTCATGATGGTGAAGACGCCTATATTTGCAGCAATAAAGATCAATGTAATTCTGTTTCACAACCATTTATTTATGGCAGTTTACTAATGCCAACAATTATTAATTTATTCATAGCTCATGTTTATCACTGATATACCTTGTAAAAATATGTAATTAGATATAACTAATTCACTTTCACTTTTTTGTTCTCATTATTTTCATTGTTGTTGCAATTATAAAAGATCTTCAGCATCATATCTCTGTTATATATATGTTACAGCTTTTTTGTAAAACCAGATGTTTTACAAAACATCTAGATGAATTGTAAAACCATATAAGTTTTGCTCAATCTGTTTGTTCTTCCGGATTTTAAAAAAAAACTTCTCTTAAAAAATAATTATATATTAATTTTATCATCTAAAAACGTCGGTTTACAATAATTATGGCAAAACTTATTTGGGAAGAAAATTTTGAGAGCGCAACAATTGATCGATCAAAGTTAACATTTGACATTGGTAAAGGAGACAATCAATGAGGGAATGCTGGGCTGCTTTTACCGTAAATCTAATAATTACAGCACACTCTAAATGAAACACAGGGACAAAACCGCTGAAACAGAGCTTGTTAAACAGCCCGAGTCAGATATTGATAATGTGATGGTGACAGATATCATCCAGATGTATTAACGTAAGAAAAAAGTTAAATAAATTTTATACTAAGAAAAGTATATTAGCAAAATGTCAGGCCTCAACTGTGGCGTCACCTGAATACCTCTACATGTTCGGTATGACGAATACAATTTTTCCATCAACAAACATCTGGACAAAATGTTACTATTCCTTGCTTCACAAAAAGAAGCAAAGCATTCATTTAACCTTTTTCCTATTCAGACATCAAAATTTTCACCTGTAAAATTGATAAAAAGAAATTTCTAAACATGCGTAGCCTTTATTAAAATATGATTTATTGAAGACTTTATAAATGACGCATGTGTGTAAACCGGGAAATAAAGTGAAATACGTATAACGGACAGCCTCTTTTATGCAGGTGTCATTTTTACTTTTTGAAATGTGCTCGATTATAAAATGGTATAATAAACCATAAAATTAAGGCAAAAGTAGACTGGATCTTGATAGCTTTATTTTATACTTGACCTTAAAGAAATCGTTTTCAACATATCCTTACTCTTAAATTTCTTCATTTGCTGCGAATAATCACAGTATGGCTAGTGCTGAACAGGTAAAAATTTAAAAAAAATAGTTTCTAAGACGCTCGAGGCGATGATCTCGGCACCTTTTAGGATCTTTGTAGAGATTAAGAAGCCAATTTAAATTCTTCATTTTACAAAAGAGTTTAAAATGTAAATGAAATTCAAAAGCTGATTCTATCGGCATTTAAATGCACATTTTCCTGCGAGGCGAAGCCCGCTATGTTCTAGTAGTTATAGTCACACGGGCAATACTAGGAATAACTAGGGATTTGTAATCTTTTACACTACAACTTTAAAGTAGCGTAAAAGATCACACTACTTTAAAGCTGTTGGAAAAAAATTTGTAGCAAAAATAGATATCGTCTGTAATTTGTTGGCAATAGCATATATCTATTAAATCCCAAAAATGAGGATTCCGCAGCTGATATTTTGTCCGTAGCTATGCCTTACTATGAAAAGTATTTGAGCAAAATATTTTTTTAAATGACTGCAAAGCATATAGTAGAGGCATTACAGAAGCTAAAACAGTTTTATACCTTTTATAACCTGCTCTATCATAATATATTATATTTGAAATGTTTTGGAAATCATGGTTAAGTTCATGTCTAGCTTTTAGTATTTCCCCTAATTTAATTGTTTTGTAGTCCCATATTAAACCAAAACCTAATTGTTTTTTAGCTTGCATGTGACAAATCTGAGTTTCGCGCTTATTATCATGATGGTTACTCATACCACTGTTTTTATCAAACTACTGCCGTAATAGCACAGAGGTATTTTTTACCACTCGATATTGGCATTTTGTTTGTTACTGTAATTTTGTCAATTTTGATCCGAAAAAATTATGCATGGATATTATTAAACCAAACTCTGCTTCATTTATTTAGTCATTGTCTTTCTTATGCGCCTACACGTTCTGTAATTTTTAAAGTCATATCAAATGCAGGAGTCTTAACAACCATCATTAAAAGCACATCTATGATAACACCATATGTTTCAATGGCGTTACTCACGTTATCCCGTTATATAGCATTATATTTTCCACATTTCTACGACAGATGGGTAACAAATAAAACAATTTTTCCAATTATTTTATTATGGGATTTATTGTGTTGTATTCCATATTGGGGATTTCTATGTGCATATTTTTATACCGATTTTCAAGAATGTCCACAATATTCTAAAAATATTTGTGATATTGTGAATACCTATTTTAAGTAAGTGTCTTTTTTCTATTCCACCATCAGTGTTCTACTGGTAATATTACCGCGATTTTTTTGGCCGCCAAATTGCAGCATGTAGTCGGATGGGACTGATATTTTCAGGATAATGTCAAGGCAGCATGGGAATTACCTTAGCATAGAATTTTGGCATTCTGAAAAATTTAGCCAAAACGCGCCCAATTCGGTGTTTTTGGGCGAAATCGTCAAAAATGATATACCCTATAAAAATCTTTCCTATTCTACACAAAGTGGTCAAAAAATCGTGTCACTGTCTTCAGAAGTGACAAAAAAAAGAAAAGTCAGTCTGAAATAACACATTTCTGCCTGCGAAAAAAAAAATTTCTTGCGACACTTGCTGAATATGCCAACAGTAAAAAACACACATTTTCAGATATGGTCCCAATTATGTAAATACTTCATATTTTTACCTAAAACAACATTTTGATTTGGAAAGAATGAAGAATGATAGCATTAATTACGATGAATGTTTTAATTATAAATCTTGTCTCCATCTTCGTGCCCCTCCTTATCAAAATCTCATCGGAACACTTGTAAGTATGGGATTAGCAACTCTCATGCTCGTATTATCAATCTTTTTATTTTATCGAATTATTACACATTTAAAAATTCAATCAAAAATTAATCGAAATTCAATGATGACATCTTTCAAAATTGCTATAATTTTATTGTTCCAAACTATTTATTTTTTTATCGACGGCAGTTTTAATACTATACAATATTTGTATCTAAGTAGGGTTTTAGCTTTATTTAGTTCTTCAGTTTATGCAACATTCATTGCTGGAATTTATCCCGGATTGTATTACTTTTTTATCGCCATTGACTCACTTTTGATAATGTTTCTATTAACAGATTATCGATACTATTTGTTATATTTTATTCCAAAGCGTCAATCTTCTCATGTTTCCGTCATATCTTCAAATACATCATGATAGATGTCTTTTGCAAATGTCGACTGTTCAAAATATTTTGCCTGAAATGGTGGACTAATTCATGATCAGCGTTTTTGCTCCATGTTTACCTCCGATGGGATTACAATAATCATTTTGGTCGCATTCTAAATGCGAAATTCCGAATGAAACTGTAAGATAATAAAATTTTATTATAACTAATTTAAAAAAACATCATTTGAAGAAACATATGATAGTTGTCGATTGTTTTATTGAGCATCTTAAAACAAAAAAAGTAGTTTTTAAAAAACAAAATTACAAACTGTTTTGAGCTGAAACAGAATTATAATAAAATACGGGTGGCTGGGGTACTTGATTGGTTGTAGCTACCATAGAATAGGCTAGAGGAAATATTTCGCTTGGTGGGTAATCAAAATCAATGAATAAATCATCAAAAATATCAAAATTTGGCGGTTTCGATCAATGATATCCATTAAAATTTCTTAAAAGGTGTTTAGTTAGTATTTAAAATTACGAAATTTTCATTTTATTACCTGTAGAATTTGCTATCATTAACATTGGCGGAAAAATAGTCTTGTTTTTGTGGTTGATTATCAAAAGTTTGTTTTTGGTAAGCTTGCGAAACATTGCTTAAGCATTGTGGAGCATTTTGTCGTTGAACACCTTTAAAATTAAAAATAAAAAATAAATTACACTTTTAATAATCAAAATGGCAAACCATTTTGATAAAATTTGCTTCCGGCATCAGAAATATCGATATATTGTAAAAATGACTGCTGTTGCGGTGGTTCAGTCATAGTTGCCATTTGGTTAAAAGAAACATCTGCAGTTACTTGTGATATGGAATTTTGTAATGTTGTTGGACTACGACTATGACTGAATTGTGCATTCATTTGGTTAGCGTTCACTGGAACAGTCATCATAACGCTTGAATACAATTCGGTCATATTATGATTGTCAGAGGCTAGTAATAAATCTAGAAATTTATGTTATTTTCTATCTTTAAGCACTGTTTTATACTCACTATCAATGTATTTGTGTTGTTGTGGTATATACGTATGACTCTGATTATAACCGACAAGCTGTTCTGATTCATCGACGTTAGAAAATTCGAGATTATTTATTTCATTCATCATTGTAGCAGTTGTAGATAAACTTGACGAGCCATCACTTGATTCTGCATTTTTTTCTTTCTTTACAACATCTTTCACGTATTCATTTTTTATATTAATCTCGCTTATCCGTCTAGAAAAAAACTTTAGTTTTTTCTTTAACATTTTGTATCTAACCTCTGATATGTGTTTTTCATCTTCCTATAAATTTCAAATTCATGCTTCGCTTGACATTTTCTTTTATCTCTGGATCGTTTGGAAGGATAATAGCCTTTTTGGTGTTCTATAGCTTTACATTTTATCTCAAAATTTGTTTTTAATCTTTCCAATTGGTTTTTGTAGCCGGAAATATCGTCGGGTTTATCCCATAAATAATTTACAGGAATAACAGGACAGCTTTTGTACAACAAAATGTTTTCTTTCAATACTTTAGTGTATTTTTATTTTAGATGCTCGTGAAGTTCTTTAATGGCATTCTGATTTTCTTTCTCTTTCATTTCTTCTTCTTTTTTTCTTGACCGATCATTAGCATGGCGTTGTATTTCGGCCTTTCTTCTATCTTCTTCTGTTAAATGTTTCTTGGGTCGGCCACGTCTTCGGGGCCTGTTGATCTTTCTATATAAGTTTACATTTAAGACCAATTAATCGTATGTTTATAAAATGGGCTAACTGATTAGCGACATATTTGAAAAATTTTAGGAAATAAATTTAAATGATTACTTACCTTGTTGCAGTACTGCATTGTTACAGCAATTTTCAACAAAATTTGCTTTTAGTGTTTCTCCGGAATCATTACAAACTACATTATTACCCCCTTGATCAGCATAAAACCCATTTTCATATTCAAAAGCCTGAGGTACAGTAAAACTCATTTTTAAACGAATTAAATTCAAACTTGTACACTAAAGTTTAAAGTTAAACAATGATCGACATATGAAAAAAGAAAGCAAAACAGAATTCTTGTCAAAAACGTTTATCGCCAACTGGATACAATCTTTTTGTTTTTAATAGATTGTCTTCAGTTGGCATTAAACATTCTTAAAAAGTAAACGAAAAAAAGTAATTTTTTCCTTGTAATAATTTTTGAGCCCTAGGAATCGTAACAAATATGGTTTTGAACGTAGTATGATTCATCTTTTTATTTTTTAAAGAGTGGAAACAATGTCATTACTTGACAGTTGTTTTGAAGAAAATTTATTTTTTATTGCGATAATATTGCATGTACTCAATTTTTATGTTGTAATTGTTTAAGATAATTTTTGTGTTTTGTAATTTCTTTATTTTTTTCTTATCTGTCAAAAAATTTGTGTCTTGTGACTTTCTTTTTTTTATAGCATTTATTTTAAAAAAAGTATCCTTTTTGCAAGTTTTTTGAACCTAATCATAAAATTTTTGATTTGAAGCATTCGAATCAGAGAATTCAAAATGGCTCATTTGATCGATGATAATTTTTTTGAAACAGATTCTGCATTTTTTTTGTTTTTAAAAATCTGAAAAATCTGCTACGTATGATTATATATATTGCAGATCTAACAATCCTCCTTCCCTCAAAGTCTTTTTATTATATTTTACTGACCATCTCTTACACATGAGTTTTGATAGTTATTTAGAGTAAATCACAATGTTTCCACTCTTCTTTCAGGGATGAAAAGTGCGGCCGGCCGGTCGACGATTTTTGGAAAATTCTTTGTTTTTCGCTTTATAAAAATAAAAATCCGGTCGGCCGCAGGCCGGCCGGCCGAAAATTTTAGGCCGCATTTTTCATCACTGTCTTCTTTGTGTTTTTTTGTCTGTAATAAATGTATTGAATCAACTCGAAAGTTTTCAGCAGCAGCAAATGTGGAACGTTTTTTGTCTCTTTTATACAAAATCTTTTACTTTTTTTTACATTTTCGGTGTTGTAATTAGTTTGCATCAAAAACAAAAACATGTTTTTTAAAACTTAATTATTTGTAAGCTGAAAATAAAAGAATTATATATTACTTGGCGATTATTTTGATGTTTCAATCTGAATGATTTTTTTTTCGCTTGCAACAACACCGTAAAAACATTATTTTTCTGTTGTAATTGTTCCAGGTGATTTTTTATGTTTTGTATTATTCATTTTAAATTTAATGTTGACACCTTTCATGTAATTGATTGTATTGTCAATTAGATTGCACCATCAATGTTTTTTCTTTCTTTGTTTTTTTGTGAGTCATACACTCTTCTCGTTTGTTGACCCATCAATTCCTGTTTCTTCATTTTTGATAAACTTTTTTTTGTTTTATTTGTTTAAAGGTCGATGTTTATTTTTTCAAAAAAAAAACACAACTTTTTTATTTGTTTCTCACGAAATACTTGAAAGTAAATGAATGCAATTTTTTGTTATAAAATTATTCCACGACATATTTTAGACCAAAAATGAATAATCATCCCTATGCTTTGTTTTTTATCGTCATGTGTTAAGGCATGAAATAAATAAAATAAAAATAAATAAATTAGTTTATTTTTCGGCTTGCAATTATTCCACTCAAAAAACATTTCATCTTTTCTAAAGTAAAGTAATTTCTTGACAAAAAAATAAAATAGTGTCAACAATTTTTGTATTTAAAGTAACGAAAAAATGCAATTTTGATATGTTTTAAGGCTTGCAAATTTTTCGTATGGAAGTTTTAGCAAAAACAGTATTCATGGAAGCTCGAGGTGAATCAGCTGAAGGCCAAGCTGCTGTTGTTTTTGTTATTGTTACTCGAGCCACATTAAATAAGCCATACTGGGGTGGAAATAAGATTGCGGATGTTTGTTTAAAGCCAGGGCAATTTGAATGTTGGAATGGTGAAACCGATGTCGATACGGGAAGTGAAGAATATAAAAATGTAGAAAATGTTGTTCGAGATGTCATTGACAATGGCGCTTTTGATAATATCAAGAATGAGCTTAATGGAAGTGACCACTACAATAATCCTGATAAAGAAGGATATCCAGAATGGACACAAAACTGTGATCAGACAAAAAAGATAGGGAATCATCAATTTTACAAAACTAAACCTGAATTTATGTAATTGATATCGGTTTTGTGATATCACTTTTATTGTATGATTAATTGTCATATATTTGGTTAAAATAAATTTTTTTAATGAAGATAGTTTTTATTTAACATGTAAAAATTTTTATGAAACATAAATGTTGCATAAAGAAAAATATTTTAAGAAAAATGAAGAAAGCAAAAATAAATGCACATTGTAATTCAACTCATTAAAGTAACAAGAAAAGTACAAAAAAAGCGAAATAAGTGTTAAGTACCTTAATTTCGATGTAAGCTATTAAATAATTTTTCCTTTAAAAGAATTATTCCATGTTCCGTCTATAGCTTTGTAGGGAAACCCAGCAATTTGTTTAATGGAAAATAACGATTGTCGAGGAAAGAATATGTTTGAGTTATCAAAGCTTGCATCTGGTGAAGCAGAAATAGAAATAGCTTCTGGTAAACCAGCAATTAAAAGTTGTTGTTGAAGTTGATGGTATTGAAATCGACAGTAAATTTCATAAATAGAGCCAAGGATTACGGTAAGGGCAGCAAAGTTTTCAAAAATGTTGTCAAAAATCATTAAATTTGAAATGAAAGTTCCTTTGTGTGTTGAAATTGGCATGGGTGCAGAAGACGTGGATGAGACGGATAGTGCAGAATCCTTTGCACAATGATAAACTTGTTCATAAAGATTACGAATAAAGTCAATTTGAGTTTGACTCAGCATTCCAGTATCAGTGTTAAGAAACCGTTCATCAACGGCAGAAATGCATTGTCTAAAAATCATGGTAGATAAATTATGAATAATAAAAGTTACCGATAATGTTCTTCTTTGTCAATGCAATAAATGTGGAAAAATAAAAGCAAAAATAAAAACCCAACATGTAGCTTAAACATTTCTTTTTTTAAATAAAAAATGCTTTTACAAAAGTCGTTGAAACGAAAAAGTGGCAAACAGGTTTTTGAGCAAAACTTTTTTTATTTGTTATTTTTACACGACATTTTTTATTTTACTTACGTTCACAATAATTTTAAAAATTTATTTTTGAGCTCGCAAACATTGTTTTAAAAATAATTAAATAATCTGCAAAAGTTGTTTTTTTCGCTCGAAAATATTTTATTACAGACAAACCAGTATTTTTCAGAACACACAAATGTTGCGATAAAAAATAAAAAAATGGCACATTTTCTAATATAAAAGAGGCAACAATTGTCGAAAAATTACTTCAGTTTAAAAGTAAAGTTTTAATTATTGAGCTTATAAATAGTGATGATCAACAGAGTGATGTACGATCGTTCGTAGATGTTCCTTTCTGATTAAAACATTATTTTGGAGTTCATGTTTTTCTACAATTACAGAATCTTTATTTTATCAAACACGGTTTTACTAAACATATTTTTAGATGTATACCAAGCAGCTTATCACCGTACTCTTTGCAACCATTCTTGCTCTTGAAGCTTCAAATGTAAACTTCAACAATCGTTGTGACTTTGCCATTGATGTTGTTAAAACTGAAAATGAACAAGCTCCAGGCAGTGAATGCAACCTTGGACCTGGGGAATCTTGCAGTAAAAGCTACGACTCAAATGGAATGAATTTTAAAAATGGTGGTGAGGGAAAAACCCTTGCTGAATTCTCTTTCAACAATGATGATGGCAATGATTATTATGATTTAAGTGTCATTGATGGATATGATGTTGCTATGCAGATCACTTCCAGCACTGGTGGACCAACAGTTACATGCCAAGATGCCCAATGCCCTGATGCATATCTTTTTTCAAAAGATGATACAAAAACCCATGGTACCGCAACCGGTGGCACTTTTGAAGTCAATTTCTGTTCATAAATAAAGCAGAGGACCCCTCTTCAATCCAAACATGCCCGAATTCAAATTAACTTTTTTCTTTTTTTAATCCTTGTTTTCTGACTGATATAGCCATTGCATGCATCTTGGAAATCTTCAATGGTGCCTAAATTTTCCATTGTTTTATTAATCCCCTTTTTTCTAAAGCTGCTTTTTACATTTTCGAGCGTTATAATATTCATTATTAAAAATTTTTATGTAATCAATTATTTCTTTGTTTATTTTTTAAGCGTGCTAAAAATTATAAACATATTTGCAACTGAAATCTTGTTAATGACTTACAAAAAATTATGCAAACAAAAAGAAGTGTGAATTACTTTTAAACGGAAGGCGTCAAAAACATATCCATTTACTGTCTTAAAATAGATCAACATCTCCACGAGAGTGATGTTTGTTTTATCACATAATAAGGCACAATGGCCTCAAATAATTAACGAAAAAAGTCATAAAAAGCAGTGATAGCATTTTTGGCCATGGTAATGTTTTCTTAAATTCTGCAGTATTTATACATCAAAAAAAGCCATGATGTTTTCATCAATCAGTGGCTATCCCGGGCTCTTACCTAACACTGTTGTAGTTCTGTTTTGATATTAAAAATACAATTTTGGTTGTTCGTTTAACAACTTTGTTAAAAAATTATCTTTGAAAAAATGGACAAAACTGAACAAATTTTTTAAAGAAACAATTGCGAGCAAAAAAATAAAAATGTGCAAAAACATTGCGCGCTAAAAAATAAATTTCTAAATAAAGTTTTCTTTTTGAAAAAATTTCTTTTATACTTTTACCTAGGCACTTGAACGTCATGCATAACAATTACGTTATGTCTAATTTTCATTCACTTAATCCAGATCAAGGTTTACCTATTTTTCATAAAGGTAATTGGTTATACTTCAATTCACAATCAACTAAAGCTTCTTCATTTTTTAAATTTGCTTTATTTAACAATATTTTGGTAAGTCTTTAATTTTTAGTTCGCAATTTAATTAATAAAAATAATAGATTTTCTAGAATACCTTTTTTGCATTTGTTATGAAAATATCATTTATGAGAAAAATATTAAGCTTTTTTAGAAGAATTTTCAACTTTATTTTTCCTTATATTAAGAAACTGTATATTTTCCTTATGTTCTTATTGTTGCTGTGTTTTACGGTTTTTAACATTATCCATATTTACATTCATTATCTCAAGAAAAGGATGGAATCAATGAAGAATGCCAAAAATGAATTTTATCAAGAAATGAAAAGCAACATTGACTTTGCTTCTTAAAAAATATGCGTTTTTCTGATATTTTCTTTTTTTATTAATGATTTTAATGGTACGTATGAACTTGTATATTTTAATTGGTTTTTAGTATTTGATGAACAGTTTATTCAATGTAATGACTTTTTTATTGCCTGCATTTTTGCCATACACTATTTTAAAAATATTTTTTAAAGGAAGGTAGCTTTAAAAAAACTTTTTTAATGTTAAAGAAAAAAGAAACATTTTGAATGAAATTATATAAATTAAAAGATACACACACAAATAATGCATATATCATTGCATGTGTGTTTGAATCATTCGTCGTAAGAATCATGTGAAGAATAGTAGGAGTCTGGTACATACGAAGTGAAGGCTGTAGGATATGTAGTGTAAAACTGTTTTAAAAATCTTTAAGTTCAAACCGTTTTCATTTGCCGTTTTCGATTCATAAATAGATAAAGTATCATTGTGTTGTAAGTAGGGTTGATGGCGCGCCCGAAATCTGAAAAAATTGGGCGCGCCTGGGCGCTATCGCCCGAATTGAAAAATTGCATAAATATTAATTTTTTTTGAAAAAATGTCGAAAATTGTTATTAAAGCTTCTCATTTTGTCGACTAAACATTCTTTTATGAGTTTTTTTGATTTATTTTACATTTAAAGACAAATAACTGAAATTACAAAACTACCGTAACCCGGGATACTCTATTAAGAAAAAGATTTCGAGATTTAAATACTGTAACAGCTAAATCATCACATTTTCAAGGCATAAAGAAAGAATCTATTTAGTAAAAAATGAATTTTTAGAAAAATTATTGGAAATTTTGTGTTCGAAAAGCTCATCGCCCGGGCGCTAAAATGGGCGCGCCCGGGCGATGACTGCCTAAAACTTGGGCGCGCCCGGGCGCTGTCACCCACATCAACCCTAGTTGTAAGTATGGTGAATTGGATTGCTGAATACCTAAAATAAAAGTTTGTAATTTTAATAAATCAAAGTGTCTATCCAACCATTTAGATTGCAGTAGCTCCCATTATAAGATGAAACATAATCATAACAATATGGGCATGGTTGTGGTACATGATCCGATGTAGCTGAATCAATTAGGTCATATGAAGATCTTTGATTTTGTTCATGATCAAATTCATCAAAGTAGTCATCAGGAATATAGGGATCTAACATATTCGATGAACTATCTTAAAAAGTTTATTTTCAACTATTAAAATTTTCTAAACCTTTCATTTTTATAACCTGTATGATTTTCATAATCAAACTTATTTCCAGATGAACACTTTTTTTGTCGGGATTGAGAGCTATGAATTTGCTTGTAACATTCTTGTTGGGCTTGAGGAATTTGTGTTACATTTGTTTGTTCATATTGAACACCTTTAATAGTAATAAAAAAAAATAATTTTAAATGCGTAAAATGTCATACCATTTTGATAAACGTTAGTATTAGTACCAGAAGCGTCAAAACAATGACATAATGACTGATATAATTGTTGAGCAGGTTCTATTGGCTTATAGCAATTGTCTGGAGTAATTTTTCTTATAGTGTTTTGGTGTGTTGTTGAATCATGGTTGAGGTAGTATTGTGCATACATCTGGTTAGCATTTAAATACATCTGCATCGCGTTTTGATTGTTGCGGGCTGGTGGATTACCTGAAAGTAAATGGTATTTATAAATTTCATTGTTTAAAAGCCATTTTTTGTAAAAAACGTTTAAAAACTTTCTTTTGTAATGATTTGTGATTACACATTCTTGATGTTGTGGTTGATTTACATGACATTGTAGGTAGACATGATCGTATCCAGTAGTGTTCAAAGATTGAAAGTTATTTGTTACATTTGTCAATGTAGCATCATAATAAGACCAGCCATTATTTGGTTTAGTATTTTTTAAACTTGCCATCACATCTTTCATATATTTATTTTTTAAATTGATTTTATAAATCCATCTGCAAAAAGATTTTAATTATAAGTTAGTACTTTAAATCTAACCTCTGGTATGTTCTGTTCATCTTCTCATAAATTTTCAAATCTTTTTTTGCATATAGTTGACAAAGTTTTTTTCTTTCTCTACATTTCTTAGAAGCACTGGTAAATTTTCGTTTATCAAATTCACTGCATTTTGTTTTATATTTATTATTTGATTTTTTCAATTGGTATTCGTAAACAGAAATGTCATGAGGTTCATCCCACATGCATTTCGCATCAATAAGTGGACAACTTTTGTATAAGAAGATGTTTTCTTTAAAAACTTTAGTATATTTTCGCTTTAGACAAACATAAGACTTTTGTATCTTATTTTGACGGTCTTTTTCATTTTTTTCTTTTTCTTTTGTTTTTGATCGATACCTAGAATGTCTTTCGGCTTCCCTTTTATCCTTTTTAGTTAAATATTTCCTTGGTCGACCACGTTTTCGGCGGTTTATAGTAGTTTCTGAGTAGTCAAGATTATAAACAAATTTGAGAAATATCAAATTTCATACCAGAGTAACTGCTTTTTGAAAGTGACGGAGTTTCAGCATACTCGGGTGAAAAAGAAGAATTATGAATGCGCACTCGTTTAATCATACAATCTCTATAGTCATCAAAATTTTGAAAATTTTCTTCCATATTGTAATTATTTAGTGCAATATCTAAAAAGCAAATATAAAAATAAAATTGTTGCAAAATCATTTTTCCTAAGGTAAAAACGGAAATACTGACAAAAAAAAACTGTAAACTCAGTCTTGATTAAATCATTTAAAATTTCATCAAAATATATTTTTTACAATTTTGAAACTAAAATGTTTTTAAAATTTTAAAAAATACCTCGCAGCGGTTCTGCAGAAACATCGGTGCAATAACTTTCACCAAAATCAACCTTTAAATCACTGCCAGCATCAATATTACTCATATATTCAGCAAACAAGTCATCATCAAATTCCAAATCCAAATCCAGAGTATAGCTCATCTTTCGAGCTTTAAAGAACAAAGAAAAACATTCAATCTCAAACAAACTTGTACCAGAAAGTTTTAAAGTTAAACAATGATTATCATATGCAAAATAAAAGAGTTTTAAAAAAGCTTTTATACTGTAAAGACTGTTTCCAATTAGTGCTGTACATTCTTACAGAGTAAATAAACAAAGGTAATTTTTTACTTGTAATGGTTTTTAAAACACTGTAACAAAAAAATTTTTTCTCTGTTTTTTAAAGCATTACCTGACGGTTATTTTGGTGTTTGAATCTGAAAATAAGTTTATCTTTTTTTTGCAATAGCACTCTAAAAATATTATTTTCATGCTGTAAATGTTTCAGGTGAGTTTTGTGTTTTGTGACTACGATGCTTTTTTAAATACTATTTTTTTGTGGAAAATTGTCGTCTTATAAAGTAACTATGTTAAGTGATTAATTAGTTTGACCCTTCTGTAATCCATGTCATTGATTGCAATTTGTATTGTCAATTAGATTGCACCATCAATGTTTTTCTTCTCTTCGTTGCGTTTTTTTTGTGAGTCATACACTTTTTTTCGTTTATTGACCCATCAATTCCTGTTTCTTCATTTTTGATACGCTTTCTTTTGTTTTTTTACTTCTGTTCAAAGGTTGATGTTTGTTTTTTAAAAAGAAAACATTTTTTTGTGCTTAATTTTTTTCTATTCTTTACGGACATGAATATTCAAAGCATACAGTATTAAAATGTTTGATGAAAATTAATGCTAGCAAAAATAATTTACAAAGCAAAAAAAAAGAAATACAAAATTGATAATTTAAAAATATCCGTTTTACAGTAAAATAACAATAAAATAATATAATAATTACTTTAAAAAAAATATTCGTTATTAAACAGTTTTTCCTTTAAAAGACGTATTCCATGATCCATTTAAAGCTTTGTATTTTGGAAGTCCAGTAATTTGTTTAATGGAAAACATGGATTGTCGAGGAAAGAATGTCGAATTACTTGAATTATCAAAGTTCATTTCCATTGGAGCAGTGATCGAAATAACTTCAGGTATGCCAGCAATTAAAAGTTCTTGCTGTAGTCGATGATACTGAAACCTGCAATAAACTTCATATAGAGAACCAAGGATAACGGTAAGAGCAGCAAAATTTTCAAAAATGTTATCAAAAAGCATTAAATTTGAGATAAATGATCCTTCATTTATAGCCATGTGCATATCCTGTGAATGTGGGGGTGTGGATACTGCAAAATCCTTTGCACAGTGATAAACTTGTTCATAGAGATTATGAATAAAGTCAATTTGGCTTTGATTGAGCATTCCAATATCATTGGTGAGGAATCGTTCATCAACGGCGGAAATACATTGTCTAAAAGAGAGTGAACAGAAATTGCTTAAAAACCGCAATTACCGATAATGTTCTTCTTTGTCTGTGCAGAAAACTTGTAAACACCATAGCAAAAACAAAAATCCGACCGGAAGCTCAAACATTCTCTTAAACTATAAAACAGTAGATCTGCTGTTTGGCAACTATTATAGTTAAATTTGAAAAAAGAGTTGTTTTTTACTTTGCTATTTTTTATGACTTTTTACATGAAAGAATAATTTAAAAAATCTTATTTTTTAGCTCGCTATTATTTTACATGATAAAAAAAATACTGATCTCTAAAGTAGTTTTTTTTCGCTCGCAAATATTTTATCTACCGTTTATAGAAACACTCAAAAGTTGTGATAAGAATGAAAAAGCTGGATAATTTTGATATAAAAGTAGCGAGAAATTCTAAAACAATAATTCATTTTAAAATAACAATCTTAATGTTAGGTGGCTTTTAACAGTAATCAGTAAAAGTGGACAAATTTGTCTGCTCTGGCCGACATCGTTGCTATTGAATAAAAATCGTTTACTTCTTGATGGCTAATTATATCTCTAATTTTTAGAATGTACACCAAACAAATGTTCGCAGTTTTGTTTGCAATCTTTGTTGTACTAAGCCTCAAATGTCAACTTTAACAATCGCTGTGGCTATACCATTAATGTAATTCGAACTGCAAATGGACAAGCACCAGTCAGTGAATGCAATCTTGGATCCGGACAATCTTGTAGTCGCAGTTACAGCTCAAATGGAATGAATTTTAAACATGGATGGAATGGTAGAACACTTGCTGAGTTTTCCTTCAACAATGGGGATGGCAATGATTATTACGATTTAAGTGTCATTGTTGGATATGATGTTCCAATGCAAATTACATCCAGCACTGGTGGACCTACAGTTACATGCCGTGCTTCAAACTGTCCTGATGCGTATCTTTTTCCAAATGATGATAAAAAAACACGTGGTACTCGAACTGGTGGCACATTTAATGTAAACTTCTGCCCATAAATGAGACGGACACAACTTCAAGCAAAACTTGTATAAATTATAATTAACTCTTGCACAGTTTCGTTTATTTTTTTTTCTGTTTTATGTTAATTACCGTTTTTTCAAAGCTACGTTAAATATTGTCAAATTTCATAATGTTTTTTAACAATTTTTTTTTAATTTTATCATTTATTTAAATGTTTTTTAAACGAGCTTAAATTACAAATAAAGATGCAATTAAAGTCTAAATACCTTTAATACATATAATTTCATCGGTTTGATTCTGAAAAATGTTTATTTCTGTTTTTATTTTACAATTCTTTAATGTATAAATTTTTAAAAGTAGACACAAAAATCATCGATTTATTTTTATTTTTGAAGGAAATCATTGCGAGCTGAAAAACAGCAGTGAGCAGAACCTCTGCACGCTAAAAAAGAACGTTGAAAAACATTTCTTTCTAGAAAATACCGAGAAGAAAATTTTATTATTTTTTTATTTTACATAGTCTTCAGAAAAGTTGCTATCTATGTCTAATTTTCATCCGTTTGAACCAAATCAAGGATTACCTATTTTTTATCAATATAATCGGCTACACTTTATTTCTCAACTAAATGAACCATCTTCATTTTTGAACTTTATGATATTCAATAATATTTTGGTAAGTTTTCACTTAAAACTTTGAAATAAATTCAGGGAGTTCGTCTTAACTATTTTTATAATGCCTGTTATTTATTTATTTCTAAGCAAAAAGATATTTTTAGAACACCGTTTTGGCATTCATATTGAGAATCCCATTTATGGGAAATGTATTTCGCTTTTGTGGAAGAATTTGCAACTTTATAGTTCCTTATATTAAAAAACTGCATATTTTTTTAATGTTCATATTTATGCTTTTTTTCACAATTTTTAACATTGTTCAAATTTACATTCATTATCTCAAGAAAAGGATGGAATCAATGAAAAATGCCAAAAATGAGCTTTATCAAGAAATGAAAAGTAATATTCAGTTTACTGCATAAGATGAAATAAACAAGCTATAATTACGAAATTTTTTAAGTATCTTTTTTCTTTGTGCTCGTAATTTTAAAAGTATGTATATTTTTATATAGTGAATGGCTTTTGGCGTTTATTAAATAAATCCAATATTCAGTTGTTACTGAAAAGAAAATGCAGAGTAAACGTTTATTTTTGAAAATAACGTCGACGATACTCATCTCCAAATCTGTCTAAAGCTTTATTTGTTCGACATTCAAAAGTGATAGAAGGTGGTCTGTAGTTTGGTGACCAAACTTGAATAATGCTATCAGCAATAGCATTGGTATCTTCAGTGGTGGATGGATAATCGAGATGAAGAGGAAAATATATTCGTTGATTGTTCTAAAATTAGATATACAAAAAAGCACAGATCTGAACAAGTTATTTTACCAGAACAAATTTAAGGAATTCATCTATATTAAAATCCTTTCTTATTTTAGATAATCGAAATTCTTTTAATTTTGGTGGTACTTTTGTTGTAGCAATTTCAGCAGAGATAAATGAATTGGAAATGAAGAAGCTAAAAATTAGCAGTTGGTTTAAATTTTATCGGTGAAGTAAAAATTCTTCAGAGTTTCATGACGTTTTATTTGCCACACTACTATGAACATGCCCTGTTTACTTACATCCCAAAACGTTTAACATTTGGTAAACAATCAAAAATTTCTTCCAGTGGTACCATTTCCCCATTTGCATAATTTATAAAACTTTTATCCATACTAATCACTTCAACTTTTCCACCTTCTGTCAAAATTTTAAACTCTTCAAATACAATATCTTGATCAATAAAACACAGCTTCCAAACATCACAAACTTCAATTTTTGGCATCAAAATAGATAAATGCAAATTTTTTATATAAAGATTTAAATCTCCAATAATCCATAATTTATCTGGTAAATCTAATATATGTATTCTGTTGTAATAATTTCTTACTGCTAATGTTTGATATTGCCAGCCATAATCATCTCCATGCAAATTTTTAATAACAAAATATGGGAATTTAGGGTCTTGAAAATATTTGCATACTTGCATTAGCTTGAGTAAAATTCGAGGAGATGCATTTAATTTCATCCATTTTAGGACATCAGATGGGAAGTAAGAGTTGTTTGAGCAAACATTCATTTTTTTGGTGAAGTAAAAAGGAAGAAAAAATCAATGCAAAGGAAAAATAGAAATGCATTCTTTTTTTTTGCATTGACGCACCTTAATTTGAAACACTTTTTTAAGATGCATTGATAAAAACTAAGAAATTGCATCTATGTCCAAAAACTGTTTCTACGCAACGCAAAAAAAGCCCTTGAGAAGACAATTGCTTCAACAAAAAAACAGTTTGTCCATTTTTTTGCCATGCATGAATTTGATGTCACAAACAAAGAATTTATTAAATTAAATTATTTATTTGCCTCCCCTAACACATCATGATTACAGTAAAAAGATACAATTACATAATAATACAAACAGAAAAAAATTTAAATTTTTAACAAAACATTTTAAATTTTAACAACATGTTGATAACAGGTTATCGATAGAACGTAAGTGTAAAAATGTAAGCATAGTAAACAATAGATCTACACTTACAATGGGTTGTAAAAACTTCATTCCATTTTTGGCTTTTTCAGGCATTTTCTGGCATTCTTTTAATTAAACGATTTCTAGATATCCATAAATCATGAAACCTTCAGGAATAATACATATGGACCTAGGGAAGAGGTATATAGCACTTTTGGACCCCTATGTACCCTCTTGTCCTCAGGGCAACCCCTACAGTACCCCCAACCCCCAAAAAAGAACAAAATAAATGGAAATCTTTTTTTAAAAATTGTAAACATCATTGAATAAATCTATAAACACACATACATAGCAAATCAGCTACGGGGAACCTGTTTTTTTTATTTTCAGAATTCTGGCGCCTTCAGAATCCCCGGATTCAGAAGGCCAAAAAATGTTTTCTTTGTTTTGTATGATTTAAACATGTACTATAGGGTAATCGACTATGAGGAATCCGAAAAAAATATTGTCGGAATCTTGTGACTTCTGAATCCTTAGATTCAGAAGGCTTGAATATTTTTTCTTCCATTTTTTTGTAGCAATATACTTTATACATCAAAATTTTATGAGGAGTACGAAAAAAGCATTTTTAAGATTCTGCTGGCATCGGATTCCAAGTTTCAGACGCCTTAGATATTTCATTTTTACATATAAACGTATTTTATAAACATGTGTACTTTTGAGATGTTAATGCTTCTCATAACTACAGTAACCCAATATATAAAATTTCATTATAAATCAGAAGTCACAAAGTTTTTTAGGATACAATGATATAGATGATTAATTATAAATTTGATGTGAATGTTTATATGTTTACTTGTTTTTCTCATCAAATTTATAATTAATCATCTATATCATTGTATCCTAAAAAACCGGCAGAATCTTAAAAATGCTTTTTTCGTACTCCTCATAAAATTTTGATGTATAAAGTATATTGCTACAAAAAAATGGAAGAAAAAATATTCAAGCCTTCTGAATCTAAGGATTCAGAAGTCACAAGATTCCGACAATATTTTTTTCGGATTCCTCATAGTCGATTACCCTATAGTACATGTTTAAATCATATGTACCCTCTTGCCCTCAGGGCAAGAGGGTACATAGGGGTCCAAAAGTGCTATATACCTCTTCCCTAGGTCCATATGTATTATTCCTGAAGGTTTCATGATTTATGGATATCTAGAAATCGTTTAATTAAAAGAATGCCAGAAAATGCCAAAAAATGCCAGAAAATGCCTGAAAAAGCCAAAAATGGAATGAAGTTTTTACAACCCATTGTACAATAAAGAAATACAATTAAATGGTCAAACAAATAAACTGAAAGTTCGGATCATTGTAAATACTGTTAAGCACTCTTTAAAGAATGATGATCCATTTTTTTGACATAAATTACAATATTTTACAGTGATTCACATACTTTTACTTTAAAGAACACATAAATGCTTAAAGCATCTTGGAAAGTTAATGTTGCAACCAAAAGGAAAAAAAAATTAACTTATATTTGTTAGAGACATAAATGTTCATCGAGGCGTCGAATAATTTAGCTTCAAGTCTTTTTTTGCATCTTCATATTTCCCAGAGTTCTCCATCAAAAGATATAGAAAGGAATTTATTTTTTGATGATCATATTCGTTTAACTTTGTAACCAAATGCTATAGTCATTTCTGCAGACAAGGAATACCCAAGATCAATGACGAAATGTATTTGTTGATTGCTCTAAAATTTTCAGTTTTTTGAATAAGTTATATGTAGCATTAATTTTACCAAAACAAATTTTAATAATTCGTCTATATTAAAGTCTCGTCTTATTTGAGAAAGCCGAAATTCTTTTAATTTTGATGATACTTTTGTTATTCCAATTTTAGCAGAAACAAATGAGTTGCTAGTGTATGAACTAAAAGCAAATATTTCCTGATGGAAGAATAAATGCAGTTAAAATAACTGTATTTAGCCTTTCATATAACTTAATGCAATTTTTTAACAGTTATTGCTTACATAAAAATCCGCTTAACATTTGGGAGAGATTCAAAAATATTTTCAAGTGGAACGGGCTCACCACTTTCATAATTAATAAAAGTTTTATTCAATGAAAGAGTCCTAACATTTCCGCCACAAGTTAAAATTTTAAATTGGTCAAAAATAATTTGTTGATCAATAAAATACATTTTTTGAACATCGCAAACTTCTATCTTCAACATCAAAAATAGAAAATAACTGGGCTTAATTAAAAGATTTTAAATCTCCAGTAATCCAAAGGGGTAATAAAAATAGGTTTTATTACCCCTTTGAAAGGGATAATTTCCCTTTGAATTGCTGATGTTTATATAGTTCATACAAAGTTACAGTAAAAAAAGAAAAAATCATAAAAATCTCCCACATTCTCCTTCTAAAGAAAGAAAAGGTGTTCTATTTTCCGATGACCATACTTTTATAACTTCATCAGTAAATGCTTTGATCTTTTCAACTGGTGGTGTGTAATCGAGATTAATATTACAACGCACTTTTTGATTGCTCTAAAATTTGCATTTTTAATGTAAAAAAATTAAATTGGAAAATTACCAGAGCAAATTTAAAAAATTCATCAATATTAAAATCTTGTCCAACGTTAGAAAGCTGCAATTGCGTCAATGTATGTGGCACCTTCTTTGTAGCGATTTCCGCAGAAACAAATGAGTTACCAGCGTAGCAGCTAAAAAATTATAGGCTTTTAGTTCTTTATTAACTTTTTTTCAAGACTACTCTACAATTTAAATAATTTATACTTACATGTTAAAAAGGCTAACTTTTGGTAAGCAATCAAAAATATTTTCAAGTGGCACCACTGAACCATTGTCGTAATTAATAAAAGTTTTTTTCATAATAAAAAATACAACTTTTCCGCCACCAGTCAAAGTTTTAAAATCCGCAAATTTAATGTTTTGATCTTTTAATGTCATTGTTTCAACATCACAAACTTCTATCTTTGGCATCAAAAATGGATACAAGTCTGTTGTAATAGAAAGTTCTAAATATCTAGTAATCCATAGTTTATTAGGAAGCGATTCGAGATCAATTTTTTCGTAATCGTCTTTTGGCGCACGAAATCTTTTGTACGTCCATTCTTGATCATCACCACGCAAATATTCAATAAAAAAATATGGAAATTTAGAATGTTGGAAATATTTGCATACTTGCATAAGTTTGAGTGCCATTTTTGGTTTAGCGTTTGATTTCATCCATTTTAGAACATCTGATGGAAACTTTGAATTGTCCATTTTTAGGTGAAATAGTGCATAAACTCAATCAAACAATAAAAATAATGCAAAAACTATGTACCTTTTTTTAAAAAAGAAACAAAAAAAGATGAATCATTTTTTTGATAAAGGAACATTCAAAGTTGACGTCAACATTTTTAAGGGTTAACGACATTTGATTATGTGAGATGGATGGGGTTTATGCATAATCTTATGCAACAAAATTTGCTCGCTTTTTCAGTTTAATTTTTTCTCAATTTATCAAACTTCTGTCTCTCTCTTAATTTCTCAACGACTTTTGTTGGCTAAGGAGCAATAGAAAAAACAAAAAGATACATCAAACTATAAAAAATGAATAAAAATTTTTCGTTTAAAAAACACATATTTTTTGAGAAAAAGCAAAAACATGTTTTTGTTTATATCATTGCTGTTGATTTTTGCAGAAAAATTTTCAAAGTTGTGCTAGCAGAACCATTTTTAACTTATGTTGTAGACTTTGGTTGTTGTTGGTTTTTTATTAATATTGACTATAAATGGGTATTCGTGAGGCTTTAAAACTCTTTAAAAACGTACCATGGTGTTGTACGTTTTTTTTTCACATTTAAAGTTCTTTAGATCATCTCATAAACATGTTGCGCTTCTCAAAAGCTGAGAAGTTGCGATTTGGAGAAAAAATTCTTAAAAATTCAAAAAAAGATGTTTTGTAAAAAATGAAACATATCGTTTAAATTCATGTCTCGGCCGTAATGCAAAGTTTAAACTTTGTGCTTTATTATTCTTTTGCTTTTATATTCTTTTCGTTTTTTTCATTCAAGTGTTGTCAAAAGAACTCAGTAATAGACAAATACTATTTTAAAGCATTATTCTTTTAGATTTGTTTACTTTCCTGTTTAAAATTGCTGTTTTTTTACGTTTGTGCGCCAACGGTTTTTCTGTCATAGTTTCTGTTTGTGAAAAAAAGGAGACTTTTTTTGTTTCACAATAGTGGACTATCGTTTTTTCGACTTTTCTTTGAATATTTTGGTTTTTATTTCCCCCAAATACACACTAGAATAAATCTGTGATAAATTGTAATTATGCAAATAATTAACTGAAAAATTAACATAAAAAAATGTGATATTATCGGATAGTGTGCAATAGAAAAAAATCTATAAAAGACAACATTCAATTTCCTTCATAAAAAAATCAAATTTAATCAAAAATTGATAAAAATTTGGGGACGAAAAAAATGAGTAAAACATTTCGTGGTGATTTTAGATGGTAACAACTAAAGGGATTGTCAAAGTATGACAATGGACGTTTTTTAGAATTAAAACGAAGAAATGGAGACTAATCAAATTTGATTTTTGTGAAACATTTAGGAAAATTATAAAAGAAATTTCAATTTTTTCTTATAATTTTTAAGCTGAAAAAAAGGAGAGAGAGGTTACATCATTGTTCTTTGACCAACATAATAACAATACAGAAACAATCAGTTGTAATCATTTGCTATTTGGATTAACTTTTTTTTAACGTCTTTTCTCATTTTTACAACTTATAAGTCTTCTTTGAATTATCAAAAACGTGCTAATAAGTCTTTTTTGATCAAAAAACTTTCAAGAATGATAGCTGTTAAAAATTATCAAAAAAATTAATCGCCTTAAAAAGGTGTTGTCATTTCAAAAAAAAAAAAAAATTGAAAAAATGGTTCATCAAGTGTAAACGTAGGTTCTTCTTCTATTCCAATATAGTTCAAAAAGGGGTCAGACAAGGAGATACTTTATCGCCATTACTCTTTATTCTCGTTTTACAACTTGCACTGAACGAAGTCAACTGGAGTACTGGTATTAACATAAATGGAAAAATTCTCGGACATCTAGACTTTGCCGATGATATTGTTCTACTGTCGCAGACACTCGAAGGTGCTCAATCATTGCTTGATCAAATTGCTGAAAGATGTCGTGCTGTTGGGCTGCATATTAACGTGGACAAAACCAAATGGATGTCAAATGTTCCTGATCGAGATGAAACTTTGCTTTTAAACAATGAAGAAGTCGAGAAGGTAACTGAATTTATTTATTTGGGACAACTTGTAAGATGGCCATCACAACCTGGAAGATTCAACAAGGAAATCTCAAGAAGAATTAGTGCTGGTTGGAATGCATTTAATAAGGCAAAAAAGTTGCTCATTTCAAGAAGGGTACCTGCAAATCTAAAAAGAAGATATTTTCAACAATGCATATTTCCTGCTATTCTTTATGGATGTGAAACATGGTGTTTAACAAAAACTGAAGAAAGTAGATTAGCTGTGGCTCAACGAAGAATGGAAAGAAGAATGCTCAATGTCAGGTTGATTGATCGACATCCTCGTCAATGGCTCCGTGAAAGAACCCAACTAAAGGATATTGTCCAAAGTGCTCGTGAAAGAAAGTGGAAATATCTAAAGAAGCTTATGCTACTTCCTGATGATCGCTGGAATCGAATATTGACTGAATGGATGCCAACTGCTAAACGTCCTATTGGAAGACCACCTACAAGATGGATAGATGACTTCAAGAAATTCACAAATAAAAAATCTCATGAACTGTTATCACTTTGTTTAACTGATTATTGGTGTTGTAATATGTCCCCTTTCGTCCTACGTGACAGATAAAAGGTTTTTAAATAAAATAAATAAAATAAATAAATAAAAAAGGTGTTGACGATCGCAAGAAGGAAAAAAGCAGAACTAACGTCTTGTGTTTTGTCAGTTTTGGAGAACCACAAGAACGAATGATTCTTCAGTTTTTACCCAAGAGATATAAAAATCTTTTGTTTTTACAAACATTCTAAATATGTCTTCATTGTTTTGGCTTTTATTTGGCCTTGTTATTGTTGATGCTGCTGTAAATGAAAAATATATTTGTACTTTGGATCATACTATTGAAATTGCAAATGCTGATTCAGTTGTTTTCTTTGAATCTCCAGATTTTCCACGATCATTAACAGAAAAAGAAATATCAAATTGTTACATAAATTTTACCAAAAGCTTAGAGCCCGGAGAAACTGTAACAATTTTATTGCGTAATTTTTATTATAGTTCAATATTTAGGATAAAAAATTTGTTTTTGTAATAGCCAATCCAATATGCGAAGATATTCACCAGGCTTGTGACAGCTTTTATGAAGTTTTAACAAATTCTGATTCTAATTTCTTCAATTTTTCTGACTATTATAACAATTACAGTACAATTGCATTTCAAGGATATGCATATTATGATGATTGGGCGCATGATTGTCCATTTGAATCAATGAGCCGGGTTGATCCCTTTCTGTTTACGGATGTTTCACAGATAATTGCATTATGGTCTACTTATGCACCAGGAATAGTAAGAAGACAATCATGCCGCTGGCAATTTAAAGCTCCCGAAGGTTATGGTTTCAAAGTTGTTATCACTTATTTGAATATCGATTATTCAACTATTTTTAAAATTCAAAATAGTCATGACTTGATTATTGAGTAAGATACAGGGGAATTCAAGTAAATCTGAATTGGTTTTTTTTGACGGCACATCGCTTATTCTAGACGATATGAGCTCAGGATTCGTCGTTAAAGTAATACAACTTTTTTGTTAAAAGAACAATAGAAATTGGAACCGTAGCGAAAGTTTCAAATAAACAAATTTAGTGTGCTTGATTCCTACAAAGCTTACAAAATCTTCAACATAAAATTTGCCATCAACAAAATCATTTGCCATTCATATAAACCACTGTGTAATTTTCTAGACGAAATAATCAAACCAAAGCTCGAATTACATATCCATATTATACAACAGACAATTACATTCAAATATTTTTATCAGAAAATAAAAATTTAACTTGGCTCCCATATATTGATGACGATGATGATGGCAACGGCGGATATGTCCCTGAGTTTACGGGATATGTTACAATAATAAAAAATAATTTTAAAGAAGTTTCAATTGATTGCATATCATCCGAAAATTCTACCTATATTTCTTGGTTCTTTACTGATGAAGCAGGGTATCCGAATCATGCAAAGTGTTCTTACATTTTTACAATCTTTCCAAATACAGAAATTCTTGTTGGGGGTAAAAAGGTTCGACTTGAAGATGGAGTTGATTTTATAAGCTTTTATGATTACAATAATAGCATGGAAATTATTCATGGTAAAAAAAAAATTCATTTTATTGGTCTGATTTTCCAAAAGCAGTGTTTTACAGAACAACCGAATTCTTTGAGGTACAGTCAGGAGATTGTACTGTCTCCAGGCGACAACAATACAGAACGAATGATATTATGCGAATTTAAAAGTGATGGAAGTATTGTGTCACAAGGTTTTGAGATGATCTTTCAAAAAATTAGTATGTTATCAATGTCCACTGAATTCGTCACAGTTTTTTTTATCAATGCATCTATATTTTATTATTTACAAACATTCATTCTTTTTAGATTGTGCATGCGCAAATCCAAATATCATAATTCCATGTTCTGAAAATTTTGAATTCCATCTTATGAAACTTATTGATTCAGATTATGATAATCCCATTAATCAATATTATTGTGGAAATCTAAATTGCAATTACACTGTAATCTATTTTTAGACTATCAAAAACCTTTTTAATTCATTTTAATAAAAAGTTTTAGTTTCAATTGGAACCATTTTGCTCAAAACAATTTATCAGTTTTCTCTTTGACTACAGTCCCTATGCTGGAACTGAATATAATGTATTTAAAATTTTTTCAAACAATGAACTTTTATTTTTACTTAATTATGAAAATTGGGGTAATGATAAGGTTGTGATAATTCCTGCTGGAAACAACAATATTTTACAAGCTATTACCGTTTCAACCACGGCACCAAAATTTTTGGTTATACTTGTTTCTGCTTTTGATAGTAGGTTTTTTTGGAACAATAAAATTACAATTGTTAAACTATATATAAGTTATTTTTTGAGTTAAAACGATTCTTCCAACAGCTTCTTTAAATATGTCAGAACCATATTTTTTTCGTGATTTTTCTTCTGATGATCTGAATACTCTTCCAAATATGATGCAAATTGAATTATCTTCTGAGCTGGTAAGTGTTTTTAAATTGTTCATTTCTTTGAGCGCTACTGTATTTAGATATTTAAAAATGCTACAATTGACATTTTCCTGTTCAATACAGTATCTATTTTGCAAAATAATATTCAATTTTACACTAATACAAATTTAACACAGCCTTTAAACTTTCGAAATTGGCAAGTTTTTTTCTTCTATTATATTTTTGAAAAAAAATAATTTTATTAGTTTTGTTGAAATTTCTTCAAATACATACAAATGCAAAACAGATCTTCAATCGTTAGTTATCATTCAAATTTTTATAGTTACAGATATTTTTGTTCAAGCAACAATTGGTAAAAAAACATGTTTCAAAGTAAAAAATAGTAATAATAACATGAATTTTCAGATGATATTCCGCTTAATTCAGAGGGATGCAGATTTAAGCATAAAAATATTGCAAACTTCTTTACAACTGAGGTACCACATACTGCAATGTCAAATGAAAAAAGTAGTTGTAAAATATTTTTTTATAATCAGTCCCTAAAAATTTATATTAAAAACTTTTGGACCGATCCAAATTCAAATGGTACAATAAATATTTTTGCTGGAAAAAATGAAAAGTTGCTGGCTTCCATTGAGTATGAATTTTTTTAAGACAACAAAGTAATTGACGTTAAAAAAATAGATTTTTTAGTACTGAAACAGCTTCGTCCTGGTATAACATTTATTCAAATTTTTATTTAATTGAAATTCCTATTAATACTACCATTATGTTAGCGAGCCATGTTTTTACTCAACATCCAAATATTTCAACATATCCTTATATCTCAGTCTTAACATCAGACTATTTTGGAATAGACTGTGTAATTAAATACACTGATTCGTACCCTTTAGAAAAATATAATGTTAATGATTATGATATAAAATTTACATTACTGGAATTGGATGTTTTAGAACCAAATTCCTTTTATTTCCTTCAAAATGATACACTTTTCAAGCAAGTTTTTTCCCAAAATAAAACTGACGGTTCAGGGTCGAGAAAGGTAATTGATCGGCCTCGACTGTTCATTTCACATCCCTTGTTGAAAGTCAAAAGTGAAACAGTTAAACAAAATTCAGCTCAAAAACGTTTTTTTTCCAGCATAACGTCAACTTTTGAATCAATTATATTTCCACCCGGAGATATTGAAATCTGGTGTTCATGTTCCTCGACAGAACATTGTGTTATTCGATTATTGATTGAAACTCTTGACAATAGCCCACCAAGCACATTATCACCTTCAACAACCCTAGAAACAACAATTGCTTCAACAACGTCTCAATTTGTAACCACTGAAACTTCTTTTTCTTCTTTTAATAATGTCAATTGTTTTAATATTATTTTTCAAGTATTTGCGTTATTTCGTTTGATTTAACGGAGCTCAAAATATGTAAAAAAAATATAAATTTTCAAAGATGAATAATAAAGTATCGGTAAATGTCTTTAACAGCATGAATTTTCCATAACAAAATTTATTACAAAAATATATAAATAAAAATGGTGAATTATCTTTCCATTGCTGTTAGTATAACTTTTATATAAAAGCAACTATACAAACACTTGATGTCATCGTTAATTATTTTTGTAATACTGCTTCAAACTTATTCAATTTACAATGTGCCAACAAATTGTTGCTGTATACATCTCAAATACTAACTGAACACTGTGAACAGTAACTTTAGTGTTTTGTCTTTTCATTAATCACGATCATGTATTGATAAGCGTGCAGTCTTAAAACTGTTTTAAAATGTTCCTTTTTTATTCGGCATCTAAATTTCATTAAATTAATTTTGTGTTTCTTTAAAGCAACTATGTTTAGAAGAAAATTCTTAAAAATTCAAACATACGTGTTTTTGTAAAAATGAAACATCTAGTTTAAATATATGTCTCAATCAACACATGAAACTAAAGTGTCTTTCTTGTATTTTTTTTCAAGACACTAATAACGTCAAAAAAGAGGGAAATGAAAAAGCATTATTTTAAATTTTCTTTTGTACATTTGTGTTTTTTTATTGCTGTGAAAAGAAAAGACGATGTTTAAAAACGAATGTCTTTTTTTATTTTTCTTTGAATCTTTTGTTTTTTTATTTCCCGAAAAGCAGATGTGAATTAGCACTTTTAATTACTGTTATTATTATTTTACAAAAATAGTACATTGCTTAAAACTGGAAAATTATCAAAAACAATGCACTGTGGTTGGCTTTGGAGCAATAAAAAAATCTAAAAACAATTGAGATGCATCATCATACTACAAAAAAAATGTTTGATTGACTTTTGTCGAAAAAAGCGTGAACGGAGAAAAAAACAATGGTAAAAAAAACAACGGTAAAAAAGACAAAAAACAACCGGAGAAAAAGACAACCGGAAAAAAAAACAATGGTAAAAAAAACAATGGTAAAAAAAACAACGGTAAAAAAAACAACGGTAAAAAAAACAACGGTAAAAAAAACAACGGTAAAAAAAACAATTAATGACAATAGCTCTAAGCTGTGTATTAAAGGGGCTAAGGATGTAACTAAACAATGCTCAGTCCTGTAACTGGATAATTCTCAGCCCAAGCTAAGCATGGGCTCGCGAGGCCGAAGGCCGAGCGTTAGGCTTAGTCTTAGGCCTTAGGTCTTAGGGCGAGGCCGAAGGCCGAGCCTCTTAGGCGCACCCCATTTAGTGTAGGTGTCACCCCATTTAGTGTGGGTGTCACCCCAATTAGTATAGCTGTCACTGCACTCAGCCGTAGCTTCTCATCCCCTAAAGTTGAGCTATATCGTACCTGTCTCAGCCGTTCTTTAGCTTAATAATAAAGTTGTTTTTTTTACCGTTGTTTTTTTTACCATTGTTTTTTTATCCGGTTGTTTTTTTTACCGTTGTCTTTTTTACCATTGTTTTTTGTTTTTGTCTTTTTTACCGTTGTTTTTTTTACCATTGTTTTTTTCTCCTAGTGCCGAAAAAAGAGACACACATTTTTCTTGTAGAAATGCAGAAATGTGTTGTTTTTTTTTCTTCTTCATCTTTTTGAATATTGTATACAATTCAAATACCGAAAATTTAAAGCTAACAACACAAGTTTAAGTGAGCCTTTGAGTTGGTACATCATCAACCATTAAAAAACTACATTATGGTCGAACAGAGATTTTTGATTGCAGCAATAATTAACTTGTTGATATTGGATTTTTAACAATTTTTAACAACAGGTTTTTAATAAATACTAACAGTTAATAACAATCTACTAATAATCAGATTTATTCATTAAGAAATGAAAAGTAACATTAAAAAGAAAAACATTAGCTTAGAGCAATATCTTTTTGCTTTGATATCTTTTTACGTTTGTGCGTCAAAGTGTTTTTAGGTCATATTTTTTGTTGATGGAAAAAAAGATTTTATCAAAATAGTGAACACCGTTTTTTCACTTCTTTTTGAATATTTTGCTTTTTTAATTCCCCCAAAAACACTCACACTTGAAAAAATGTGGGAATTTGCATCTTTAAAAATTATAATTATGCAAATTTAACTGAAAAATTAACAAATAAAAATGCCTTATTGTCGAATAGGGAGCAATAGAAAAAAAACCTGTAGCCTTAAAATGCATTAAACTACAAAAAATGAATGATGATTTTTCTGTTAAAACAAATACACATTAGAAAGTGTAAAAACGTGTTTTTCTTCTACTTTTTTGAATATTTAATTTCTAACACACTCAAATGCCGAAATTCAGCATTGTGAAACTCTTAATCGGAAAAATTTTAATTGTCTTTATAGAATTAGAAGATGTCTGTTACGATAATAAATTTATTGATATTTTATTTAAACATTTATTTAAAGTTTGATGCCACGAAAAAGTAACTTTCAAAATACAATTAAAAAATCAAAAGTAACATAGAAAAACATTACGTGTGGCAAAAACATAAAAAAAAAGATGCTCAACTTAAAAAAAAGATTTACTTTTTTCCATTTCCACCACGAGATCCATGATAAGCAGAATTGTTTGGATTCATTTGATTTGAACGATTATCTTGATGTGCTTGATGAGCAGCATTATTTGGATTACACATATTTGAATGATTGGCATGATGAGCTGCAGCGCTTTGGGCTGAATGATGAGAGTGAGAAGGATTGCTTTGATTGGAATGATTTGGCATGATGAAGTTTTCCTAAAAGAACAGTGATGAAATGTGTTATTAAGTCTCGGTAGAATGTTTATTAGAAAAAAGAACAAAAATAAAAATTTGATATAAGCGCATAAATAGGTTTATTCTAATAGAAAGCATTTGAGAGCATTGAAGAAAACATTTGAACAAAAACTTTTTTTATGCTATTTTAAAAAATTAGTGAGCTCAATCGGTTTTATGTGGAACTCAATAAACTAGCTAAATCAAAATCTGTCAATTTATGGCAATTTTCGAGCTTTTGTTATTATGTATGGCGATGAATTTTCTGTGCCACAAGAAATACGAAAATGTCTAATTCCAATTAGGGTTGATGTGGGTGACAGCGCCTGGGCGCGCCATCAACCCTAGTTTCAATAATTCAAAAGAGTGCTAAAACAGCAGTTTCAGGCCAAACAATTTTTGTTTAAGCTTGTCGAAAAAAAACAAACAAAAAATTTCAAAACAAGTTATAAGTGAAGAAAAAGTAACAATAGGTGCTCGCTCGGTGTTGCCCTTTTAATTTAAAAATGAAGGTTTAACTAGAAATGGTGCCTCTTATATACTGCAATCGCAGCTGCGATAGTTAAAAATGACTGCAGAAATGCCTTTTTTAGCTCCACCTCCAATGTTAAAAATGTTTTTTGCCAGGTATAACGCCTCAATGTACTGCAGAGTATTCGATGGTTCAAAACAAAAAAAGAGACATCGCGCATCAAAAAAGATCGCTGTAAAAAAGTGAAAAACAAATTTCAAAAGCAGTTTGTGTTTCTTTCTCTTTTTCCCATGCCATTTAAAAGTTTTCTTTGTTATTCTTTAACTTTTGATGTTCCTTACATTTTGTTTTATTTTGAAGTTGAACAATTTTTGGTTTGGCGGAACTTATTTGTTTTGCCAAAAACACAAAAAAAGACTCTTTCAAAACTGTGCAAAAATTTTGTTGGTGACTCTTTGTTTCTGAATTTTGCAATAAGTTCATCAACAACTCTATTACAAATATTTTTTCGTTCATATAAATTGAAAAAAGTGGAAGAGAAATAAATGATTTTTTCTACTACTTGAATCGACAATTTTAAATGTGCCCAAAATATTTTGTTCATGATTATTTCATATCAAAGCACAATGACTTTCCTGTTCTTAGACTTGCAATTAAAAGTGTCCAACAAATCTATTAAAAATTACATATTTATTTATTTTATGGAAATATCTCTGAAAGAAAATTACCCAACAATGGAATACTAAATTACGATATATACGAAATAAAATAAAAGGAAAAACATCATTACAAAAAAAGGGGGATATATTTATTTCATTCAAGATGAAAATTGTAACATCACCATGTGTGTTTATTTCTTAGGTGATTCAGTAGTTGGTGGAGGTGGTGGTGGTGGAGGATTTGGTGGATTGAATTTTGGTCCCCAAAAAGCAGGATTAAAACGGAACATTTTGAGAAGAAAAAGTTGATAGTATTTCAAAAGTTCAAGAAATCTGAAAAATGCAGTTTTTATAAGAAAAAAAATTTGCTAGAAAACATATATGTGAAAACGAAGATTGAAGGATATTGCCGATAAAATATAAAATAACAAAGCTTAACAAACTCAGCTGAGAACGAGAAGGGCTAGAAAAAGAAGACAAAAAAAGAGAAAAAGAACGACTCATCCAAAGTTTTGAGCTCAATGGGCTTCTTATATATGGGCCATTTTCAACCAACAGCGATGCCAAATCAAGCTCCTCCTTCTCGATAAAATGTGGCAACCGCGGCAACACAGTCTTTTTTATGGCTAAAATTTGCAAAAAAAACTCAAAAGAGCAGCCAGTGAAAAACAGAAATCCTATTTTTTGCACTTTGAGAAAACAAATGAAACATCTTTGATGTAAACACCTTACTCCGCATCTTTCAACGTATAAAACAATGATTTAAGGCAAAAAAAATCGTTTATAGAATGAAATATTTCGTAAGTCTCCGAATACATTTTTTTTGGAAAATTTATGCACACCAGGGACGCTGAACACTTGCAAGTTCCATAAAAATTTTGCGTTTTTAACATTTTCAACGGAAGAGGTAATACATAAATGCCGTTCTAAGCAAGTACCAAAATAAATATGTGAAAACTGCACCCCCCAGACAATAGACATTTTCGCAAATTGCAATTGCACTATTCTCACTAGCATGAAAACAACAATAGATACATCGTTCACCAAAACAGATAAGTGAAAAAAGAATGAAGTAAAAATAGAAACAAAGTGTATCGCCCAGGGATGAGAAATGCCGGCGGCACGGCCTATCAAAACGTTTGTACTTGTGGGAAATTGAGTTGGGTTTTATCACATATTTATTTAGCTCCCGGCCGGGGCTGTTTGACTTGTTCAAAGATGACAAACGATTGAAAAAAGTGAAAAAATGTAAAAAACCATCGCTTTTATATTAAAGCAATGAAAAAGAAAAAGGATAAGAAGACGGATGTTTTTACAATAAAAAAGATTGCTTTTCTTTCATTTGAAATAAAAAAGCAAAAATTCGAGATTTGTCGTTGACAATTCTCGACACGGCCGGCAGATATTTTCAAAATGGCGGCCTTTTTTTCACCTTATGCGGCCGCAAAAAAATTTTTAGGCATTTTTTTTCGCTTTATGCGGCCGCAAATGTCTTGCCGCGCGGCCGACACGGCCGACGTGATTTTGGCGCGGCCGGCGGCTTTTTTTTGCCGCTTCTCATCCCTGGTATCGCCTTCTTTTTTTCTATGCGATTTAAACTCTTTCTTTCTTCTATTTTTAACGACTTTTGATGTTTTTAGCTTATTTTGAAGTCCAATAGCTTTTGTTTTTGCGGAATTTCTTTATTTTGGCATTAATGCAAAAACATACTCTTTCAAAATAATGCAAAATACATTTGATCTTTCTCTTTTTCTAGAAGATTTATATAGTGTTAGAACACATGTGTGACACTTTTCAACAAGCTTAATTCAATTTTTTTCAGTACTGAAAATGCTTTTTTTCCTAGTTTAGAAGAACGTACCTAACTTCAATTCAAGAAAACATTTTTATGGGTTTGTATTTTTGCACTCTTATATATTATGGTTTTCACACATTCTCCAAAAAATTGAAAATAAAGTACAAAACAAGACGAAAATATACCGAGAATATTATGTGGTAAGAAGAAACAGAAACTAGATCAAAAATCATCTACAGAGTGGTACAAGAAAAGTATGCACTTTGTTTGTGACACTCCCATTTTAGAAGCTCATATTACCAAGGAACAGTCATGGCAAGGGAGAGCATCTTTTAAAATTTTGACATTCGGGAATACTTGCCCAAATAGCGTAAAATTCAAATTAGATTTCGACCTTGCTTAAAACTGAGAAATATTGTAGAAATCACGACTTTTTCCCACACAATGATCGGAAAATCAAACTGCTATTAACTCCAGAGATTAATAGCAACGATTTCTTATTTTGAAAAATGTATAGAAAATGTGATGTGTGTTTTAGTATAAGGCTCAGTTCTTGCTAAAAAACATTACAAACTTTTAAAGTACATTTTGTTCCTGAGAAACATTTTATTCCAATATGGGAAAATACATTTTTGTTTTTCTGCTTATTTTTAACGTCACATGTATGTAAATTTCAAACATCATTTATTTTTCAACAACCCCCTCTCCTGGAAATTAAAGCGATACTTTCTCCGCCTTTAAAAAATTATTTGTTTAAAAAGTGATGATTTTAAAAATCTTTTTTTAATTATTTCAACAGAAAAAATGGATCTTCTACAAAAGATAGATGAAAATTTAACTTATTACAAGCTAAATTCAAACTATCGTGATCCTATGTATCGATACGCTGATAAAATGTTTAGTGAAGCATGGGCAAATTATTCAGCCTCTGCCATGCAAACAAATTTTACAGTTATTGATGGAATTTTAATTATCGATCAATCGCCAATTCCAGAATATGGTTCAATGGAATGCTGGAGTTTTTCTCGGGAAAAGAAAGCATTCGTTGATTCAGCGTTTTCATGCTTACTTTTTCAATTACCATATTTTCTTGAGAAAATTCAATTTGGATATATTTGTTTTTCTCTTGTAATTCCAATTTTGGCAATTTCATTCTTTGGAAAAATAAAAGAAAATTATCGTTGGTTTTTATTGAATCAAGCAATATGGGATTTATTTGTTTGTTATGATTTTATTTGTGAAAAGCCAAGCCTAATTGGATGGAACAGTAAAGAATGGAAAAAAGCGAATACATGTTTCTATTACATTACAAGTGAAGAATTTCATGGACTTTTTAAAGCTTTAGGTGGATCAATACGTGATTCAATTCGATATGCGCCATTTATTCCAATATTTTTGCTAGCATTTTCACGATTTATTGGAATATATTTTCCATATATACATCAAAAATGTTTTTCAAAATCTTCAAAAACTATCATCTTCATTTTGGTATTTAATATCTTCTTTCTGTTTTTAATCTCATTTCGACGCCTAATGACTGATATTTATGCATCAAAAACTCTTGGAGCTTGTAAAGAAACTTTTTGCCCACCAAATTCTCCTGTAGGTCAATGTGAAAAAACAAGCGATGAATATTTTCATTGTTTTTATTCTGCACAAATTTTAAATAAACTTCTGCTAAATATAATAAAAAATATTCCAAATATTATCCCGCCAATAATGTTTTTACTTGCAAATATTTTTGCTATTTGTATACTGTATAAAATTACTCGGCAACTAAAATATCAGCTGAAACATAATCGCTTGATTTTTATTAGCACTTTAAAAATTTCTTGTGTTATTGCATTTCAATGTCTAACAATGTCAGTGCTGTTTTTTATAACACTTCTACAAATTTATTTACAGTATTTTACATTAGTGCATGTAGATTTATTTGTTCTACATTTTGAAATATTCAAAACCATACCACCATGGTTATTCTTTCTGCAGTATTATACTACTACAACATGCTTCAATATAATTCGAGTGTTTTTGGATTCTTTTGTTGTTTTAATAATTTTAAGTGGATATTCTGAACATTTTTTGGGAATGATTAAATTTTTGATTTTATGTTTTACAAATCCTAAAGCAGCATTTAAAAAGATTAAAAATGTATTATCTCGAAAGAACGCGAACACAACTGTTGCTATGTTTTCTGCCAGGACTGTCTCCGTCGCCAAATGATCAAGTATCGCTTATTTTTAATAAGAAAAATTTTGCCCTCAATTTTTTTTCCTTTAATATTCGAATAAACTTGTTATTATTTTATTCTAAGCTTGAGTGTCATTTGGGAGAAATAAAACAAGAAATCATACAATGAAAATAATGCAAAAACAAAATGCGGTGAATCATTCTTTATTTCACTTGATAAGGGAATATCCAGAGTTGGAATTGTACGAATAACTGATTTTTTCTTTAGCTTTTTGTATCACTGCTTTAAAATTATTTCAAAAAAAAGTTATGAGAAACTCAATGTGCCAGAATAAACATTTGACAAAAATTGTTGTCTGTTTTTTTTCATCAGTTAAGACACTGAACGGATACCTGTGGGGTTTAAAAACTGTTTTCATGTTTTCAACACAATGTCTCTTTTGTTTAACTTTCAAAGTTCATTATAAAAATGTTGCACTTCTCAAAAGTTGAAGTTAAAAAGCTTGTTTCTGCTATTTTTAGAAAAATCTTAAAAATTCAAACTGACGCGTCTTTGCAAAAAATAAAACATTTTGTTTGTGATCTTGCCTTCACTGTCATTAATATGTTTAGATTTTTTTCGTTTTCTTTCAGACACAAACATTGTTAAATTTATTTTAAAGTTTCAGTGATGTCTTTTTTCTTTTAACAATAGAAAACTATTCCTGTGGACTCCTATAAAAACACAATTAATTCAATATCAAAGGAAATAAAGAAGAAAACATCAAATGTTAAAGAAGAGTGATATTCTATTCATATAAAGTTGGATTGTATTTGTTTTTTTGGTTTTTAAAATTGATACATTTTCACGCTTGTGCGTCATATGTTTTTCTGTCAGTGCTTTCTTTCGTCGATGGAAGAAAAAAGTGAAAATAGTTTTTGTTTCAATAAAAGTGAACTTTTTTTTTTACTTTTCTTTTAAATATTTTGGATTTTATTTCACCGATGTCAAAAGTGATGCTTTGACTCAAGCAGCTTCTTTTTAAATTAACGATTGTTATTATACTGATAGATAACTGTTAAAATTTGATGATATAACACAGAAATGCCAAATTACTGGTTAGGGACCAATAGAAAAAAAACCTATAGCTTTGAAAATGCATTAAACTACAAAAAATGAACGATATTATTTTTTGCTTAAAATACACACACATATTTTTTGAGAAAGTGTGAAAACGTGTTTTTTTCTAATATTTAATTTCTAAAAATCTCAAATTCGTCATTATAGAACACTCATTTAGAAATGACTGTAGTATTATTATTAAAAATTATGGTAGTGATTTTTGATTTTTGTTTGCAACGACAATTCACTTGTTTAAATTTCATTTCTACCAAATAATTTTTAGTAAATACTAAGAAACACGTTTTTATAACAACTAACTAATAATCAGAGAGTACATTTATTTAAAGTTTAATGCCACCAAAAATAACTTTAAAAAAACAATAAAAAAAATTTAAAGGAACGTAAAAAAACATTACGTGTGGCAAAAACACAATACAAAAAAAGACGCTCAATTTTAAAGAAAGATTTACTTTTTTCCATTTCCACCACGAGATGCTTGATAAACAGAATTGTTTGGATTCATTTGATTTGAGCGATTATCATGGTGTGCTTGATGGGCAGCATTATTTGGGTTGCACATATTTGAATGATTGGCATGATGAGCTGCAGCGCTTTGATTGGAATTGCTAGAATGGCTTGAATGGCTTTGATTGGAATGATGAGAATGATTTGGCATGATGAAAGTTTTTCTGAAATTGAAAGCATTCTTTTAAGGACAAATAAATAACGAAAAAAGGAAAAAAAGAAAAACGCGAAATTTGAAAACGTAAAAAGGAGGCATGAAAATTTGAGATAAAATGTACAAAATTTAACATAGGCTTAAACTAACGAATATGAGGCTTTAAAGGTACCACTCGTCGAAACAGCTACTGGAACAGCTTCTGCTTCAGCTACTTGTACAACACCTTGTGGAATTACATATATAAGATATGGTAAAGCTACTGGGACATGTGCATGTCCAGCCTGTACTCCTTGTAGAGCTGCATATGCGGGATGCGGTAGAGCTACGGGGACCTGTGCATGTCCAGCTTCTGCTTCTTGTTGAGCTACATATAGACGATTTGGTGGAGCTACTGGGGCATGTGCCCCTTGTTCAAGTTGCATTCCTTGTTGAGTTCTATATACAGGATGTGGTGGAGCCACAGAAGCATGTGGTTGTACAGCCCGGGCTCCTTGTTCAAGTGCATGTGCAGGATATAGTGGATATAATGGAGCATGTACTTGTCCAGATTCTGCTTCTTGTTGAGCTTTATAAGCTTGTCGTCGCTTATATGCATTTGAGCGAAGTCGATTCCGGCGTTGCTTATTAGTAAGTGCCTGTGGAGCATATATAGGATGTGGTGGAGCCAAGGGGGTAGGTGCCTGTCTAGCATGTACCTGTCCAACTTGTGCTTCTTGTTGAGCTGTATATGCAGAATGTGGTGGATGTGGTCCTGGGCCATGTGCCAGTTCAGCTTCTACTTCTTGTTGAGCTTTATAAGCTTGTCGTCGCTTATATGCAGCTGAGCGAAGTTGATTCCTGCGCTGCTTGTTGATAAGTGCCCGGTTTGATTCGGAGTCATGGCACCATTGAGGAAACATGTGGATATTTCTTTCCATCTCAATATCCCTGTGGTTTTCCTTCTTGCTGAACCGGATATTAAAGTTTGACACTTTATTATCTTCGTTTTCAACTTTAAACAGCAACCAAAACAAAAGACCAAGAGATGATGAAAGACGATCGGCGGCTAGTTGACTGACTGATTTTGTTTCGCTAAACTGGGGCTTCTTTTATACGAGCCAGATGAAGCGATTCGGACAGATCAAAAAATGCCAACTTTGGCTCCACCTTCCAGCAGCATTTGACTGCTTATTGCGCACACTTGTGACTGCAACTTTTGGCCTTTTCCAGCATGTCTCAAAAGAGAGCTGTCGCGCACCTGGCACTAAGTTTAGCGCCTCTAAAGTAAAAGAAGAAACGAACAAAAAGGATGAATCAACTTCCAAAAAAAGAGACAACAAATTACGAAAGATTTATAAAAACTAAGAAAAGATCTTATAACAAACCCAAAAAAGAGCGCCGAAAAATAGAAAAGAGAAAAAAAATTTTTAAATCAAATTGTGCTTCTTTTGATTTTTCCCATGCCATTTAATAATTTGCTTTGTTCTGTTTGAACTTTTGACGAAAAAAAATATTGTTTTTACGCAACTTTTTTGTTTTGCTGCAAATGGACTTTTTCATAGTAACGCTAAAGTTTAATCTTTTCGGTCTCTTTTTTGATTTTTTGTTTCGTAATTTCCCACGGCATTTCAAAGAATTTTTTAATGGTATACTACAGAGCCTTCAAATTGTTCATAAAACATTTTTACGCTAAATACAATGCTACATTATGCAAATTTATCTCATTTATTTTTATAAAAAGCACAAAAAGTTTATTCAAAAGCATTAAGTTATTAATGCAGGTTTTTTGCAAATAGCATATTCAACTTTTCCAGTACAATATCCATCAACCCATGAACCAAATTCTGCATTGCATGCTAGCCCTTCCCACAATAACCCACAATAATATTGATAAATACCAGTCGGTCGACCTGCTGCCCAAAATAAGTAATCAACAGGTGAACCATCAGTCCATTCTAATCCTGGTGTGCCGCTATATGTAAACAGTCCAATCCAAACATCATTTGAATCATTGCAAGCTTGGATAAATGGAATTAAACCTAGAAGTTAGAATTCATTAAAGTGATTGGGAATGATTGGATTATTCATCTTAACGATTTCTAATATATTTACATAAAAAAAATTGTCGCTTCATTATACAAAAAAACATACTTGTAATAAAATCATTTTCTGCATGACTATGAATTGATGTTAAATGCGCTTTTTCTGTTACACACGATTCCTCTGCATCTTTCCAATTCTTTTTATGTATAACTTTATAACATGAATCTGTGACGTTAAAATAGCTCCATGATTCAGGACAAGTATGTCGCCCCGATGTTGTTGTGATCGTTGTTGTCAATGCTGTTGTTACTATTAATGGCGGTGTTGTTAAAATTGTATTTATTTGTGTTTGGGATACAGTAGTTGTCGAAGATGAATTAACAATCTTACATACAAATGGCTTTTCATTATCACATATATCAGAAATCCATGCACCGCCTTGTACCTTTGCGGCACCACAATCATAATCAGTAGCATTTTGCGGTTGAGACTTTTCCCAATCTGTAAAAGTAATATTACTGCTATCAAGCCAAGTCCATGTTCCCGGGGTTATTAAATCTGCCAATCCAGAAATCTTCTTCAGTGCAATTTGAAAAATATTGTTGAGCTTGCTCTAAAAATCGTGTTTTTAAAATTACTTTAAAAAAATCCAAAAAATACGAAGTTGTGACAAGGTGGGCGATAATAGTTCCATTTCAATAAAAAAGTTACCTCTAACAAAAACATTTTCAAATACATTATTGATCGAAGTTAATTGACCATTACTTTGGACACAAATTTCTTCGACATTCAAATACGCTTCTTTTGTTGATGAAAATAAATAACATATTGTTTTATCCGTTAATGATTCAACAGTTCCATTTTGACATGTTGCTGTTGCAAGTGGTAATATGAGATATATAAGAAGCAACAATAAAAAATATGAGAGAAAAGCAAATAAGTAAGACATAAGAAAAGGAAGTAAATTGAAAGGACAAAAATCTGTTTTTAGAGCTGGTTAGCTTCTTATCAGACACCCTTTTGTGCAAAATTTTTTTACATGATTTCATCATGTTCTGCACCTTCTTCTCATGAAACAAAGTCCAAATAGATCTATTTTTCATGAGAACAAAACGTTTGAATCTGTATACCAAAAAATATATAAAATTTGTTTTACAAAAATTTTCACAGGAATTTTATTCAGTATTTGAAAAAACAATATCAAAGTTTTGTGTTCTTTTGTATGATTCACAACTTTTGTGTGTACATTGATTGCTTTGTTGTTATTTTTTTTATTAAAAAACGATGTTGCTTGTTGGAAGAAAAGAGCGTCTATTCTTTTTTTTTTTTTTTTTTTTTTTTTCTTTGAAATTCAATCAAACTTTGAATATTTTGTTTTATTAGTTCCATAAAAGTACACATCATAATTGCTTATAAGCATTATGCATGATGTAACTCAACAAGAGTTGTATATAAGTACAATATTTATGAAGATATTCATGCAACAAAATGGCTTGGTTCTGATGTCATTTAAAATTGACACAAAATCTGTAACTTTGCTGGCTAGGGATCAGTATTTAAAAAAAGATTTCAATGTTCCATATTTCAATAAATAACTTTTTTGTCAAAACATGCATACAATGCTGTTCTTTTTTTAAAGGAGTTTCTAGTATTTTAATTTTTTGCAACATTTTTTCCATCTTTTTCTTTAAAAAAAAGAAATAATCAATTCTGTTTTGGGCAGACTGCTGTTAGCCTTTTGGTTTGCTGAAAAATGTTTTTTTTTGTTATTTTATTTCCTCATCGCAAAAATGCAGCAGTTTTTCTTTGAATTTTTTATTTATAGAAATGTGAAAATGTAAAACTGATAAAATAATGCTAATTTTTTAACTATGTAATTAAATTTGGATTAAAAAACGACACTGGAGTAGAATGTAGCATTTTCTACATTAGTTAAAAGATAATGTGTTTGTTTATTACTATAAATTATAAAATTGATAAATAAGCTTTTGATTAGCTTAAACTAACATGTTGAAAGTTCTTATTATCTTCAATTTCACTGTCAGCAAAAAATTAGTTTATATAAAGAAATTATTGAAATCAAAAGAACGAAAAGAAAAAAGGTGTCGCAACCAGCATATACATTTTTTTGGACAAATAAAGTAAAACCAGAAAGTTTGTATATCAAAGTGACGTTTTAAAATGTAATAATATAATTGGCCGATCAAAAAACAATTTTTTTCTTACAAGGGGTACATTCATTTTTTAAAAAATGTTTTGAAAAAAAACCACTTTTTCTGAGGAAACAAACGAGTCGTTTCACTACAACTTAGGGGTACTACAGCTGAAAGTATTTTATCACCAACAGGTTAACATTTGTTCTATGGGCTGTTATAATAAAATAAAAACCATTTTTGAGAAAAAATTGGGTGATCAAAGTTTTACTCGAACAGCTTTTTATTCGACAAAAGTTGTCGGTTGCTCATATTTTCAGGATTTTCATGATTTAATATTAATCAATTTTTCAGATTTTTCTTTCATTGCATTTCACTCTTTAATTTATAATGCTTCAAACAATAATAATATTAATTTTTGCCCTTTTTATTGTAAATTCTTATGGGCTTGGATGTGAAGAAGAATTTCCAGGTAATACTGAAAGAGAATTAAATTGGTTTCCATCATGTTCATCAAAAATTCATATTCATTCTGTTAAACCTATTGATGAATATGGGAGATTAGAATATCCTGTACAAGTTAATGTCCCACTTCATATAAGGGTTAATCTCACTAATAATGGCCCAGTTTTTACTCATGGAAAAGTAACAACAAATTTATGGTCATGGGGTGGATGGTTTGGATGTGACTGGCATACAGTGCTAACATTTGGAATTTTGTACGTAAAATACTCCCTGCAAAACAGCTGGCTTATAAATCGTTTTTCTTTTTAGGTCAAATCTTGATGCATGTACAAATGGCATTCCATGCCCAATAAAACGTGGAAACCAAGAAATTATCATTGTCATGGATTTTACAAAGTGGCAAACAATTATTGCTTTTTTGGGGAATGATGCTCCATATCAAATTGAACAAATTATTTCTGCACCAAATGGTGATTCTTTTTGTATTACTGTACAAGCTAGAGCAAGAAAATATTAAATGAACCTAATAAATATATTTTATTAGACACTCTCTTGTTGACAAACACTGTCTATTACAACGAATTTTTTTAAACAGTAATTACCATCCATTTTAGAAGTAATTTAGAAAAAATATTTTTGTTAAAGGAAGAAACAAATTTGTAATACTAATTTCATTTAAAAAGTTTGAGCCAAAAAAACGAGGGACATAATTTCACTGCGTAACTCAATTTCACATCAAAAGCTTTATACTTTTATAACACGCAGTGAATGATATGTTGAGTAATACATTGCCAAAGCATAGCAGTGAAGTATTGCAGTTGTTATTACTTATTGTTTTTTTTACCATTGTTTTTTTTACCGTTGTTTTTTTTACCGTTGTTTTTTTTACCATTGTTTTTTTTTCCGGTTGTCTTTTTCTCCGGTTGTTTTTTGTCTTTTTTACCGTTGTTTTTTTTACCATTGTTTTTTTCTCCGTTCACGGAAAATAAAGCATTCTTTTCATTTGTGTTTGAATATTTTGTTTCATATTTTCACAAAAATATACGTCAAAAACGATGCACATAATTTTTTGCTTAACATCGAGATTATAGGAGACCAGATAATAGATAAATGGCAGGAATAGTTTACATGGACAATTTAAAAAAAAACCAAAAATTTAACACTGAATAGCAAAAAACAAAAAGATGAAAATGCTTCATACTACAAAACATGATCTTTAATACAGCAATAATGATGTTTTTGAAAGGTGTTATCTCTGATTTATTGTAGTCGAACTAATTTTATTAGTGATCTATTGTTTAAAAAAACCATGTAATTTTGTTCAAAAGAAAAAAAAAACATTTGAAGTTGCTATTTTGCATGACACATAAACGATGCTTCTTTTTCTTTTCGACGAAACTTTTTATAGACATCTCTTTCATCTTTTTTTTTAAATCATTGCTGCCTTGATCAAAGTGCTATTAGTCTTTTGGTTGTTGAAAGCTGCTCTTTCTTTTTTTACAAAGAATGCAGCATTTTTTTGAATTTTCCATTTATATTTTCAATATTGTAGAACGGAAAATTGCACTACTTTTTTAACAAAATAATCTAATCTTATAATGTTATAACAAAGCATTGACAAAGAACATAAATGTTCTATATATTACATTGATAAAAACTTTTTTTTGCTTGCATTTCTTGTTTTTTTAATAATAAAGATAAATAAGTATTCTGCTACATAATTTTTAATCTAAAGTTGTTATTTTAGCATGAAAAAATACTTGCCCAAAACTATACATCTTAAATATTATTCCTTTACTTATTGCAGCAATCAGATACACATAAAAACAGAAAAAAATTTTCTTTATTACAAAAAGCATTTCTTTCATTGTCATTAAATCAATGCTTATCGCTTTTAATAACTGTGTTTGAATATTTTGTTTTTTATTTCAACAAACCCCAAAAGTCAGTATTACACTTAATACTATCCTATAAGACATGTAAAAAACTAACGACCATGGCTCAAACTTGTTAGTGAATAAAATCAACAATATAAATGTTTTGATAAATGTCACCATCAAACTTGTTCACTTTCAAAACACAAATAAATTTTTAAAAAATGACACAAAGAATTCATTGATTGCTTTAGAAAAATGGTTGTGTTTTGTTATTTTGATGGGAAAAAGAACGTCTTTCTTTTCATTCTTGTTTGAATATTTTTGTTTAATATTTCCACAAAAATAAACACCAAACTTGTGGGATATTAGATTACAATTAAATCCAAAAAATTCATTAAGTGGATAGTTGAAATTAAAACATAAACTTCCCCGTGGTAAGAAGGCGTAAAGGACGATAGTAAAATTATAAAAAATTGAAATGTTTCAAACAACAAAAAATAAATTTTAATTTAGCAATAATCTAATAAAGAAGATATCGACTAGTAAGCTATGTACACAGTGAATAATTTCTTGCGTCATCTTGCAGTTTTTTTTTGAAAGAAGAACCTAAAAAGAAAGTAAATTTTGTACTATTATTATTGATTGTAAGTTACAATTTGTAACATTTGAAGTTGTTATTTTTGGCACGACACATAACAGATTCTTTTTGTTTTCCACGCTTTTCTTGTTTTAAAATTTTTTGTTCCAATATTTCTTTCTGCTTTTTTTTGCAACCCAGTGACTAATGCTGTCTTAAGCAAACTGCTGCTAGCCATTTGGTTGTTGATTGTGTTTGTTTTTTAAAAAAAGAACAAGGTGTCTTTGAATTTTTTTTTATTCTTCACAAAATTGCAACAAAACTCTTAATAGCTTGTGAGCAATATTTGTCTCTACTTCTTATACAAAAATCACAAGATTGCTCCCAGTGTACTCCCGCTTCCAAAAAAATAGCAATCGCTTCCTCTTACAAAAAATCGTCAATTTTTTTTATTTTTAATAATTTTTGCAGAAAACATTAGCAGAAATATCCTAGTAAGCTGGGAAAAAGTTTCAGAATATTTGGATCAACAGTGTAAATTGTATCAAGATGGAACAACAACACAAGCTGCTTCGAATTCAAATGCTACTGAAGAAGTTAATTCTCAAACAGCTGGATCAAATGATAAAACAGATCCGCCTCATCATGAACCTCAAAATTCAAAGTCAAATGTTGCTTATACTTTTAATATTTTTCTTTTATTCTTCTTATTTATTGGTCTCCTCGTTTTTGCTTAATTTATAATGGAGCTTATTATTTACAAAATATGGTACAAAGATTTTGAATAAATTTTTTAATATAACCTTGTTTTTGCTTGTCTTACTAGCATACTGTACTTACAATCTTTGAAAAATAACAACGTCATCAAAATTCTGGAAACATCTACAGTAACCTACATTAACTAAAGTATAAGATAATTTTGATTGCCATATGATATACCATACAATCCCGGACAACATTCTTCGAACGCTTTTCGTTTCGTTTCGTTTCAAAAAAACGATTCTTGACGCGAAAATAGGTGGCAAATTTTTTTTCTTTACCAACGAAACGAAACGAAACGAAAAGCGTTCGAAGAATGTTGTCCGGGATTGTATATAAAAACAAATTCTGGAATTAATAAACTTTATAAACAAAAAACAACAAAACATTTGTGTAAAAACATAACAAAAGAAAAACAACTCATTATAATTATTATAAGTTGCTAAACCACTCGGGTTTAGCAACTTATAATGAGATCAATTTAACAAATTCAAAGTATCTTATTCCTTTAAGCTTCTTTTATTTGAACATCAGTATTTTCTTTATTGACTTCATCATCGAGTGAAATGAATTGAAGAGCTTCAGATGAATCAACAACACTAATATATGAAACTTTTTTTCGAACACCATAACATTTACTTGAATATTCAATCATTTCAGGACGGAATGTTGTTGCAATAAATTGAGCATTCGTTGAAAGATCACCAATTGGCTCTAAAAGATATCATTAATGTCAAATAATGTTATAAAAGTAAAAACATACCTGCAACAGCTCGACGCTTTTTTTGATCTAATGCAGCAGCAATTTCATCAAAAAGATAGAAAGGAGCAGGATCACATTTTTGAATAGCAAAAATAAAAGCTAATGCAACCAAGCTCTTTTGACCACCAGAAAGATGAGCAAGTTCAGTAGAGCCTTCTTTTGAATTATTGGCGAAATTAACTTTAATTTGAACACCATAAAATCGTTCAATTTGATGAGTTTTTGGAGCATTTTCTTCTGTTTCAGCATTAGCATCTTGAATTACGGTTTTTGTCATTTACAGTAGCAAAATTTCTAACCACTGCGTAATAATTGTCGGCAGTAAAAATTGCAGTCATTCGAAATTTTTGTACATCACTTTTTTAAGCATCTTTGGTTGTTTATCACCCATTATAGAAATATATAAAAGGGTTTTTTTGTTTTTTCCATTTGAAGAACAAACAAACTTTGTTGTTTTGGCATGACACAAGCAAAACATGCTTTAACGTATTTTCTCTTTTTACGTTTTTTTGTTGTAACATTTCAAAAAAAAAGGAATGATCAATGCTGCCTCGAGCAAGCTAGTTTTTTGATACTGGAAAAAAGTGTTTTATTTTTCGAACAACAAAAATGCAGGAACATGTTTTTGAATATTTTGTTTATATGCTCAAATATACATATAAAAATGTGTAAAAGTTTGATTAATTTTTTAACAATATAATCCTGCATTGACAAAACAGATCCTTCATTATTTTACATTATTATTCAGTCGCTTTCTACGATAATTATAATAGTAGTAAATTGCTTTTTAGCTTAAAGTGAATGGTTTAGAAAAACTTATTGCATTATCATCAGATAGATTTACATTCTAATGTTTTAAAGGGTAAAAAATTCAATACTTTTAGCCATTGTTTCTCCATGAAAAAAATAGCAGAAAAAAGACACCGATTTGCTCCAAATTCGTCCATCAAAATGAAGCTCTGTTCAATACATTGTGATTTGTTTTTAGTTTAGTGTTAATCACGATAAATTGACGACAACTAAAGTTTTCTCTATTTTTTTTAATCAATTCATTTTTGCATTCTTGTGACAAATGTTGATATTTTTTTGATTGAAAAAACGCACACATGTTATTTCATTCATCCATTTAAAAAAAATAGTTGAACTTTTTTTTAATTTTCTGCTGTTTTTGAATATTTTGTTTTTCACCGAAAAAAACTCCATAAACTAACCTCAGAAGAATGATATAAAATGCTAAAAACTAAACATGTTGTTTTATATATGTCATGAATATAAAAAAACAGTTTTAAAAGATTTTTACTTCTCTTTCTAAATTAAAGTGATACTGAAATGAAAGAGTTTTCAAAAACAAGGATAAATTTAAACTAAAGAAATACTTTGTCAAAAATAAAATGTGGGTACTGTTGTATAATTAAACGTTTTATAAAAGCTAATTTTTAATGTAATATCTTTTCATAAAATTTAACGGAAAAAATGGGTGTTAAAACAAAATTGCTTATCGTATATTATACATAAACGACAGCACTTTTCTTAAATCAACAAAAAAAAATGATTTTGATTGTGAGACAGGCAATAGATTTTTATAGCACTCGCTTTTAATGCATTGTTGTATTTTTTTGATAAAAAAACTAATGTCTTTTGAATATTTGATTTTTTAAAACTGCTTGAATGCGATGGTGTCCTTGGGTCCGCGTTTTTTATATGAAAGTAAATAAAGAAACCAAAGATATCTATCTTTGATCTTTATATTGCCGGATATGGAGCATGGGAACATTTATGAAAACAAAAATCTAAAATAAAACTACACGAATTAAAACTGTCAAAAGCTACATTTTTAGTTAGTCATTTTGTGCTTATGTGTAATCAAGCAAAAACTAAACAAAAACTTAGTATGAGTTGCATAAGAAATTAGGAAAACAGCCATAGCATTCTTTTTTGTTTTGCTTGTCCCAGAGACTATGAATTGCCGACACTTTTTTGCTGACAAACATTGAGCTTTTTTACTGCTAGCTTGCGTTAAAAAAGAGTTTTGTTGAAAAAAATGATAAAAAAGAAATATCGATTTTGGGCCAGTAAAAAGAGTAAATGAAAAATTTTTTGAATATTTAATTCTTAAAAACCAATTGTAAAAAGCGAAAATGCTTGTTATTTAAGAAAAAAGTATTGATTTACATGGAATAAAAAAAGGAGTTGAAACATTGTGTGAAATTGCAGGAATTGAAAGCACCTGGGGAGCTGTGAAGCGAACAATAGTTATGATCCTTTTGTACAAAAAGATCCAGTAAAATGTTATCTTCGAAGAAAGTTGTTGGGAGATAACAGGAAAAAGTCTTGCAATTTTCTATTTTTTTAGTATTGTTTATATATCGTGTCTAATTTTCGTTTCAATTGCACACTGATTTGGCGCAAAATTCAAATTTTTTCTTTTTGGCAATGCGTCAAATCGAAATGACGATACTCCTTTAAACCATTTTTTATTTAAAAGAATGTCGTGCAGAAATTTGTTTTATTTGATGTGATAAGCTGTGATTCACATTTCTCTCTTTTAATACTCTCACCACGAATGCTCTTGTTCGCTGTTTCTTTCTTGAACATTTTAAACTATTGCCGATAACGCTGAAATGTTCTCTTTTTCTTTCTCTCATTTTTGGGTCGTTATTTGTCTGCTAAACACTTGCTGTTGTTGTCTATTTATTTTTTGCAGCTAATATTCTCTTCTTCGTGTTAACAAATATTCTTCATTGTAATGCCTATTACACAAAACTATTGCCTTTTTTTTTCTTTGATTGTTGTGTTTTTTTAAAAACATTTTTACAAAATCCATTTGTTTCTTTCTTTTTTTTAAAACAATTTTTTGCTCTCTCATTTAACTTTACATATATCTCTTTTTTGATATTTCCAGGGCAATGTGTCTGATGTCTTGGACATGTCCATTTTTTTTCTCACTAAACAAAAGAAATCAAAGAAAAAGTATGCCCTTTTTGAAAAAGAAAAGAGGTTTTTTTCTCTCAGTTATTGATTTTTTTGTTAAACATTTATAATAAAAGTTTACATTTTTAGTGCTGGTACTGTAACATATATGGTGTCTAATTTAATTTTATATAGGGTTGATGGCGCGCCCAATTTTTTCAGATTTTGGGCGCGCCATCAACCCTACTGTCACCCACATCAACCCTAATTTTATATATTAACACTCTCTTTCAAAATACGCGCTTATTCTTTTTGCTTCGAGAAAAAAAAGTGCATCAAAGAAGATAGAGTCCACTCACAGTTTTTTTCTAACATTTTTATGTGTCATTTTATAAAACATTTTTTCGCTCATTTTCTTTGCTTTTCATGTTATAAAAATGTTCTAAACATTTTTCTAAACATTAATAATTTTTGTTTATTGTTGCTTTTGTTTGTGATTGTTGTAATTGAAGTAATTATTCAAATCCCGTGTACGTAAAATTATATTATTGCTATATTAAATTTTCTCCATTTTTAGTGTCAAATAATTATTATATTAAAGCACCATGATGGATATGGAAGAAGAAGATCTTTCACGTAATAATAATCAACAGGTTCGTTTTTCTTTTTCTCTTTTTGGTATCATATCTAATGCTTGCTTGCTGTTTTTTAGAACATGACTTATATTCATTTGGTTGTATTCGGAAAAGATGTTGAAACTGTCTATTATGAACGATGTGAAGTAGTTTTAAGACATCATAAAATTTATGTTACACCTGATGATATAGGTAAGTTGTAGTTTGTTGTAGCTTTCAACAGGAAATAGCATATTTGTTAGAATTTTTTGTCGTATGAGTCATATGACAAACTTTTCGACAAGTGCCCATTATTAATCTCTTTATTTAAATACTGTAACTCTTTTAGGTGCCGATAAACTTTGGAGAACAATTGATAATAATTTTATTCGACTTAATGTATGTTAATATTCTATACTAACTTGTGTATGTAGCTAATAATAACAATTTTCTAGAATGTTATTAGTTTCTTTTCAACTACACGTGGATTTGCTTTACTTTTTGATCATAAACGAGATTGTCGACATGTATATAATGAATTAATAAAAAAACGGGTATGTTTTTAATTGCTATATTTATCTGTGTATGATACATTACTTCTTCTAGGTTGGTAATAACAATACTCAATTGTCTGATGCTGTCTTGGAAAAAAGATTCATTATTCCGATGATTAATGAACTTTATAATTATTCTGAACTTGATTTTGAATTTGTATTCTTTATTCTCAAATTTTTGCGATCATTGGATATTGAACAGAAACAACGATTAGCTCCTATGATAATTGAAACAGGAATTGAACAAGGATTATTGGATAGAATTTTGATCGGTGTTGATTTGTCAGCTAAAGAACAAGAAACAAGTACATGGTGAGTATTAAAGAGTTGTTTCTTGCCATTTTTAGATACTGTATCATAACTATGTATTATTGCTATAATACAGTAATCACTAGACTGGAGTAATGTGTTTGATATGTATTAGTATATATTATTTTTTAGTAGAAAGCTAAAATATGTTGATGAAAAAGAAGAAAGCCGTGATGATAAAACTGGAAGAAAGCGACGATCTACAAAAGAATCAAGTTCAAGGTTAGTTTATTGATGGCGTTGTTTTTGTAATTGTGGTTTTGTGCCATAGTTAATAGTACAATATTAAATATTCTAATTATTTTAGTACAATGCCAACTCTCGTTGATCAAGATGATAGCGTTGAAGGTGATAACGATAGCTCCACTGATAATCAAGAATCTAAGAAATCAATGCAAGTTCCTGTTGCTGAAAATGATATGGAAAATTATGATAGTGATGAAGAAGAGTATGTTGATTTTTTTTATTAACTTTTTCAATAACTAACAACGGCTTTTGAATTGTTTAATGAGCTGATAGTCTAGTCGATATCAGTGATAAGAAGTTCTGAATTTTTGTGGATAGATTTGATGAATCATGGATATTTGAGAAGTAGAGTTTTCGTAGCTACCGTATACCTTTATCGCAATTTTAGCTTTTTTGGGATTTCCGCTGTGAAACCGTTGATTACAAAACGCTGAAACATATTTACAAGCTAATTTTGATTTATGCCCAAACGGTTTTAAGTCAGAACAACAAAAAGTCAGCAGGTTGATAAGGTTGCCCAAATGTTACTGTATTTAGTGAAGCGAGTATGAAGATAATATATACAGTACACTTATGTCCGCTTTTAAAAATCCGCATTACCGTATCCCACTCTTAAATGTAAATTGTTTTGTAGTTCTCCAGCTCCTGCCAAAAAGCCTCGGCTCTCTACCAAAAACAGTGAATCATCATCTTCGAATCAAGAACCAATTACAACACCATTCCAAGTTATTGATTATACTCAATCTGGCATCACAAAATCACATTTATTCATTTTTACTGATGAAACTCGAACATCATGTCATGAATATTATTGGGAATCTAGAAGAAGACAATTTAAATGTTGTAAATGTAAGAAGCGTGGTCCTATTACTAGAACAGATGATAATGAAGTTGAACAAGTGTATTTTTCTATTCCGCGATGTGCATGTGATCCACGTCCTTTTGATCCTGATTGTTACAAAGATGATATTTATGTTTACAAACCTGATTATGATATTGTTGATGAACAACGTAAACGTGGAAAAGTTCAACCAAAACTTTATATCTATACTTCTGAAGATAAGAAAAAAGCGTATAAATTCGCATATGAAGAAAAGAACAATCGATATTTATGTATCAAATGTCGAAGTCTTCATCATCAAATTCGTGCAATTACTTGTGTCAATGAAGATGAAGAAGAATATATTGCGATTCAAGATAAGCCACATAAATGTGAACCAATTGATTGTTGAATGAATTTTTGGAGGTATTGTTTTTTTTGATTTTAATAATTTATTCAAATTCTTAAATGTTTGTTTGTGTTTGAAAACTTTTGTTGTTGTTTTATGAGTTTTGAATTTTCTTTAATAAAATATTATCAACCTTTTTTGTTTGTTGTCGTTCATTGCTTCCCTTTTCTTTTTCTGACATAATTAAAATCCTGCATTTAGATTAATAGACTTGTCGTTCAAAAAATAGGTTATCTCTCACCCAAGAAAATGTTTTTTAAAATGTTTGATGAAAACTCTTTTGAATATTTTGTTTAAAAAAAGCGAATGTAAAAAAAAAACAATATGTTTGAAGATATTGAAGTATTAAAATAGAGAAGAAAAGCAACAAACATGTAATTTGCAAAGAATTTGTTAAAAAGCAGTTTTTAAAAATTTTTTATTTGTTCCAGGCTACAGTAAAAAGAAAACCAAATATTTAATTTTCTGTAGTAAACTATTTTAATAATTTTCTTTAGCAATAATGCTGACATTTATCATTTAAAATTGTCATCAATAACAATTCTTTCGCTATATTTGTATTTATTTTTGATACAACAACTTATACATCTGCTATGTTTGATTTATTTTTGCAGAACAAAACAAACTTATAAAAAGCAAAAAGTTAAATTACAACAATTTTCTTCGTGCACATTTGCTTTTTTTATTCTTCAAATATTATAAAAGGTTGAGTTACACTTTTTTGAGTTCACATTGATGCTCTTGATGACTTAAAAGAAGAGTTTCTTCACCGCTTTCTTTTTTGATGAATCTAGCCCATACAGATATATGATGTCTATGCATACATTTATTACAAATAAACCAATTCTTTGATTGTTTCCATGTTAAATCATAATATAAGCTTTTTTCGTTTGAAGGAAATACATGTAAATGTTGAACATTTCTGCCAGCAAATCGTTGAGTAACTAGTTTGTAGTCATATGAAGTAGTGGGAGCGGCATCTTGCTCATTTTTCGGATCGTTGATTATGTCCGATGTCATTTCTACTTCAATAATTTCTTGAGGTTGAAGCGTTAAAATTTCGCATGAATGTTTTTTGGTCCCCAATTCAACACATTCAGCACCATTTTCATCTTTAACAATTTTTGCCCAAACATCACTCATATCCTTCCAATGACATTTGTTACAAAAGTATTTTCTTTTACTATTCTTCCATGTATATTTGTAACATATGCTTCTATCATCAGCATCAAAAACATATAAATATTTGACATCTCTCCCACCAAATTCACCATCAATCAATTGATAATACGGTAATTTGACAATTGAAAATTTTTTTGTTTTTTGGCGTTGAATTCTTGGTTTTGGTGTTATATCAGTATCAGTAATAATTTCTGGAACATACTTTCGTAATCCACATAGATGTTCTTTTTCACTCAATAATACATATTCACCATCATTTTCATCATTAATACATTTTGCGTAAACATGAATCTTGTGTTCAATACACCGATTACAAACATAACTTTTCTTTGTTTGATTCCATGTTAATTCATAGCATAGCGTATTATCAGTAGAATCAAAGACGACCAAGTGTTCAACAGTACCATTCCATGATTTTCTTTTGGTGATTTGATAATTTGGTTTATAAATGCGTTGTTGAGTATTGACAACAGCCGATGAAGGAGTAGTAATTGTTTTTCTCTTTTTACTTGGTGGGCTGAAAAAACGAATATAATGATTATTAATAAATTAGTTAACCGGAAAAATCTTCAACTTATTCTCGATATTTTGTCTATATACTCGTCATAGGAAAGGATAGTTAGGGGCCAAATATCAGCTGCTGAATCCTCGATATGTGGATTTTATTGATATATGGATATAGCTAATAAATAGCAGACAATATCTATTTTTGCTATGAAATATCCAAAATTCTGTATGGTGTATACTTTTAAAATGTTTAAAATGTATTGCTAATGGATTATTTAAGTCATCGTTGTTATTATACCTCTTTAAAATAATTGGCATCAAAATTTTTATACAAGTATAGATTTCATTTACTATTTATTAACAATATCCAAATATCTATTAAATCCCAAGAAAACCACACGGGCCACTGATATCTTGTTCTTAACTATCCCCCAGCAAAACGAGTACAGATAAAATACGGGAAACTTAACTCTGAAGTCACTTGAAACCCTCTGCAATAAAACCTACCTTATAATTAATGAATTTTCTACTTGATTTTCTTCAATATATCCATTTTCATTATAAAATCCATCATTCTTTCTATAATTTGCATAACAAGTAACCACAAACTCAAAATTGGAAAGAAAAAAACAAACTTACGGTGTAATGCATTCATTTTCTTTGTCAATATTACTAGATGTTTGTTGCTTCATTTCTGTTTCATCATGAGTTATTTCTTCATCGGAAGAAAAATCTAAACTAATTTCCAAATCGCTTTCACCTTCTGCTTCAGCTTTAATAGATGGTTCATTCTGTACGTCATAGTAATTTTTAATATCATAAAGTACAAAATTCATTGTTTCATTCAATACAGTATCTTGTTGACATTGTTCAAGAATAAAATTGAGAAATTGAGTTTTAAAAATATCATCATAGGTTTTGCTTGATGCATTTGTTTTAGCATCTGCAGTTGTCTAAAAGGTAATAATTAAATGCAAAAATATTGATTGTAAAAGCAGCTTACATTTTTTTCTTCAATAATTTCTTTAATATTTTTACAGTCCCTTTTACATGAATATATAAGAATATATTTGCATGGATCAGCTTCACATTCATTAATACATACAATTCTCTAAAAAACGGTAATTAATATTATTGAAAAAATATGTTAAGGACTTACTCCTTGTGCAACGAAACATCTCTCAAATGAAGCAGCAAGAAGTTTGGATTCTAAAAAACGCAACATGTATTTTTTTCCAACAACATAAAACAAATTTACCTAGTTCTGGTTTAAATCGAAGTTCTTTGGTTATCTCACTAACAACAATTTGACATTCTTTATAAAAAGTAATTTTATTATTCTTATTCTTGTAGATCCTAAGATATACATTTAGCACTGATTAAAATGAGAAAAAAACAAACATTTGTTCTGATATATTGAGGTAGAGGTTGGTTCATTGTAGATGCAGCAACAAAGGTTTTCGTTCAAATGATTTTTTTTGCAAGAGTGAGAAAGGTTTGTTTTTGTTACTTTAATTTAGTCAAGTTGCCAAATGAAGTGCCGTTTTTTAATGGAATATTTTTTTGCCTTAGAGAAATAGAAGTTATTTATTTTTATTTATTTATTTATTTATTTTAAACCTTTTATCTGTCACGCAGGACGAAAGGGGACATATTACAACACCAATAATCAGACAAACAAAGCGATAACAATTCATGAGATTTTTTATTTGTGAATTTCGTAAAGTCGTTCATCCATCTTGTAGGTGGCCTTCCAATTGTTCTTTTAGCATTCGGCATCCATTCAGTCAGTATTCGATTCCAGCGATCTTCAGGAAGTAACATGAGCTTTTTGAGATAATTCCATTTTCTTTCACGAGCACATTGAACGATATCTTTTAATTGTGTTCTTTCACGTAGCCATTCACGAGGATGTCGATCAATCAGCCTAACATTGAGCATTCTTCTTTCCATTCTTCGTTGAGCCACAGCAAGCCTGTTTTCTTCTGTTTTTGTCAAACACCACGTTTCACATCCATAGAGAATAGCAGGAAATATGCACTGATGGAAAAATCTTCTTTTCAAGTTTGCAGATATCCTTCTTGAGATAAGCAATTTCTTAGCCTTATTGAATGAATTCCAACCCGCACTAATTCTTCTGGATATTTCCTTGTTGAATCTTCCAGGATGTGACGGCCATTTTACAAGTTGTCCCAAATAGATAAATTCAGTTACCTTTTCAACTTCTTCATTGTTCAATAATATAGTTTCATCTGGATCAAGAATATTTGACATCCATTTTGTTTTGTCCACATTAATATGAAGTCCAACAGCACGACATCGTTCCGCAACTTGATCAAGCAGAGATTGAACACCTTCAATAGTTTGAGACAGCAAGACGATGTCATCAGCAAAATCTAGATGACCAAGAATTTTCTCATTGATATTGATACCAGTACTCCAGTCGATTTGATTTAGAGCAAGTTGTAGAACGAGAACAAAGAGCAATGGCGACAGAGTATCACCTTGTCTTACTCCCTTCTGAACATTTATTGTAATAGATGAAGAACCTACGTTTACACTAGATGTTCCATTGGCATAAATCATTTTGATAAGTTCAACTGTACCAGCATCAACACCAAATCTTTCAAGCGCTTCCCATATTGCAGGTAGTTCGACTGAGTCAAATGCTTTCTTAAAATCAATGAATACGGCATACAGAGGCAGATTGAATTCACGACATTTCTCGAACAGTTGATTGAGCGAATGTATGTGATCGACGGTTGAATAGCATCTTCTGAATCCAGCTTGTTCCGGAGGTATAGCACGAACAGTTTCAACAGCAGCAGCAACACGATTGGTGATAACACGAGTAAGCAGCTTGTACAGTACAGGAAGCAGCGAAATTGGTCGATAATTACCAATATCAAGGCGGTTACCTTTCTTGTACAATAGAACTGTTTTTGAATAAAATAGTTCAGGTGGCATAGTATTTCCCTCGAATAAACCATTTAAAGCAAAAGCAAACCTTTCAGCAAACGTTGAAATAGTTGATTTGACGACTTTAGATGGAATATTGTCGGCGCCAGGAGCAGTGTTCGATTTCATATGTCGTGCAGCATCAATTAATTCCTCAGGAGATATTCTTTCTAGAGCAATATTTGGATCACGATCATGTACAGGATTTCCAGCTTCGGACGAATAGAGATCATTGTAAAAGAAATAGAAGTTATGACTCAATATGTATGTGCTTTTTTTATAAAAACAACAGTCAATTTTTTAATGGTGCATTCATGGAAATTTGATTAGAAAATGTGAAAAATAAAGTATGCTTCACATTGCCTTCTACTGGAAATAATTATTACTTTATTGCCAAAAATTTACCAGATTCCTTAAACATTAAAAGCATTATTTAATTATATATTTTTTTCTTTCTTCATGTCTTTTAAATGCGAAAAAAGATTGATTTTTGAGTCAATAATTACGTTTCAGTGCTTTGTTTTTGTCTTGGTTTTGGTCATCTGTTTATGACTCAAAATCAAGACAATCATTTGATTTGTGATGGACTGATAATATCTGCTTTGGTGAGTTGGAGACTGATAACAGTTTTTTATGATTGAAAACAAAAATCAATGAGCTCGTCTATGATGTGTTTTTGAATATTTTATTTTTTCCCAAAAAATATCCAATGTTAAATCAAGGAAGCTCTGTAATGATAAATAACAGAATGACAAAAAGGACCTCGAGCCCAAAATATGGCACATGGATCTTCAGTAAAAAAAAATTTTGGATACAACAAAAACTACTTGTTCTTGTCCGTTCTGCTCTTGTTATTCAGCGTTAAAAGTTAAAAAACCTATATTTTATTTTTTTACTAACAAACTAAAAATTATGCAACAACAAAACTTTTTTTATATTCTTTTACACTATTTTCTGTTAACAACAACACTTCTCTTAGTGAATAATTTCTGTTCCATCTTTCATCATCATAATCATAGAATTCTCTCATTTCATTATGTATTATCAGTCTTCCCCGCCTTACTGTCTCCTCACCATCTTCAGATAATGCAACATTTAAGAAAGAAATATTCCATAAAATACAACAAAAAATATACATAATTTCAATTATATCTGGTTTAATCTCTTTCATCATCTTCAACACTGAAATCCAATAACCAAAAACTAATTTTTCAACACCTTTCCATTCACTTCGATTTCCAAAATTGTTTTCTTTAATTAAAGCATCCAAATCATAAACACTTTTATCTTGTAGCATTATCATATTCCCATTGGGGGCGTCACCAAATGAAATAAGAGTATCACAAATTCTTTCAAAAAACCAAAAAGGTGTCCAAAAACGATGTAACAAGAAGGATTTGTCGACGTGTGAAAGTTCAGTGAAATATGGAAATTCTTTTAACATTTTTGCGCCTTTATCTTTTTCGAAGGTATTTAAATCGGAGTAAAGTTTCCAATTAAAGTTTTTTTGAAATGTAACAGATGGCTCGGAATCTTTGTAAGTGTTATTTCGGAGTTTAAGAAGATTTGAATAGAATTTAAGCATTTGGGATAGAATGGGATATTTGGTATCATAGATAGACATGATCTGAAAATTTAAGAATTTGGGATACTGTAAGAGTGAAAAAGGACATTAATTTAACTATCTTTCGCGAAAACTAAGGTTGTTGACATAAACGGTCTCGGGTTAAGTTTTGAGCCATTAATGATGGGGCCATTTTTTTAAAAATACTATTTTGGCGTTCGAGAAACATGTCAATAATGGCCTTTTTTTGAAAATATGAGCTTGTAGAAGAAAAAACAAGCAATTTTTCGTCAAAAACAAACTCTCCATTTTACTTCAACTATCTTGGGTAAATAGGGAAGAAGGAAAACAATATCGTCTAAGTTTTACTCCAAAAAAATTAAAACCTACTTCAGACATATTCAAATTCTTTGGAATAGATTCTTGAGCAGCACCATTCACTAGCAATATTTCAACTGGACGCTCTGCTGATGTACTAGCTTCATATTCAAATCTTCTATTCACACTATCTACCACATTATTGATCGTTGTATCAATTCTTTTATTTTTTGCAAGCATATTTTGCAGAATAATTGGTACACCACATACTACAACTTTTTCAACAATTATATCATTTTCATTTGAACTGGAAGAGGGTGCTGATGTTGACGGAGTTGCATTTCCATTGATTGAATATAACGTTGATGGGGGAATAAGAGTATACAAATTATAAATACCATTATTTGTAGTTGCTTGCACTTGTTTATCTTGCGGCGATCGTTCTGGCCATTCACCATTCCATCGCTCATCTGATACAATATCCAAAATTCGCTTAATCCTTTTAGCTTCAAAACTGATATCAAATTTATCAAATTTTTGATAGTATTGTAAAAAGCACATATCTTCTGCTATCCTACAAATATGCACATTTGCTAATAGTGGAACAGGATTATCATTAATATTTTCATTGATCACGTTTTGATTAGTCATATTAAATTTAATACCCAAAAAGTTTTCAACGGCATCTTTAACAGCATGAAATTGTTTACAAAAGTCTTGCTTTAAGCTGTCATAATATTCGACTCTTGTATCATCCCAATAAAAAACAGCAAGCACGATTCGGTTGTGTAAAAGTATCGGAACAAGTAGACGTGTTGCTTTTCCAGGATTTGCAAAAATGAAATTTTTGATATTATTTGAAGAAATATTGAAGGAATATCGAAGAGAAACAACTCCAACATTTTGAATTTGTTTTTTGTATGCCGAGATTGAAGCAAATTTAATGAATCTATCAATGAGTGAAAGATTTTGTTCAATATTTGGTGCGGGCGTGGGGATGATGAGTGACATTTGCTGAAAAAAATAAAGAATGTATAAATATATAAATATAAATATGCAAAATTAGCAACAAAAATACACAGGAAATAAGTAAAAAACGTTTAAAAAGTTGTAGTTAGACATATCTTGAACGAGATTTGACCTACGAGATGTTACAGTTTTTTTTAGCTGTTTTTTAAATAAAGTCAAACAATTATTGTCCGCATTATATAACATTTTTCTATATTAAATTTTTATAGATCCTGTAATTTTCTAAATCAGTTTTAAAGAAGGCTGATGCATCAGCTGATGATGGTAACCTTAGAATACATATTTTAAAATTCTCCCTTCTTTAGAGATGTGCAGAGGCAAAACTTGATTTAACGTTTTTCTATTATCATACAGTGATGGCGCATCTAATTTTTAGTTTATTAGAATCAGAAAAAAATTCTGCATATGATAGGCATAATCACTAAGACCGCCTCGAACTGCCACAAAATTCGATTGAAAAAATTACGGTATTTTCAATTTTTCTTTATCGATTATCTTTTTTTCAAAAGTGTAATTATTACCTTTTTTATCCATTATTACTCACGAAAAATATCTGCATCGAATGGTACCAAAATTATATTTTTTGCTCAACTTTGAAAAAACAGTGCACATCTCTACCTTTATTGAATAAATTTTTTGCCTTCTTGAGAGTAACAATAAATTTTAAAAAAATTTTATGAAAAACTGCTCCAATAAAAGTTGTGATAGTAATAAAAAAAAGAAAAATATAATATTTTTGTTACTATTTCTATATAAAAAAGGCATGTTTTTCCACTCATGCTTATCCCTAGGTTTAGCAATTAAATTAAGAACAAAAAGAAATAAGGAATTAATTGAAATAGACTATCCCTAAATTTTATTTTAAGAGATAGTAAAGTAAATGACCGTGCCGCCTTTAATGTTCGGCACATTTTCTTTGATGTCGAGAGTAAATCGCAACATTCTGCCTGATAAATAAACTATAGTTACTTAACAATATAAACTTTCGAAAAGTAAAAAGAACACCTAATATTTTATTGCAGTAAAGTTAGACACAAACAACGAAAAAAATTCAATTAAACAAAAGCAAAAAAGAGACAATCAATATTGCTCTGTCACAGGACTTTTTTTATGAACGCAACTTTTAACAACTGAGAACAAAAAAAAGCTCAGCAAAGAGAAAAAATTTATTGATTACTTCAAAAAAAGAAGTCTGCTGTCTCTGGGAACACGAGCTCGCGAGGAGTTCCGTTTTCTCCACATTTTTTGGACATTTTTTTTCTTTTATTCTTCCATGCGTGTGACAAAAAGTTGTCAGCTGCATTTAATGGATAAAAAAATTAATTCAACAAAAGGCAAAGCTATTAGAACAAAAATTTATTCTTTAAAAATTTAACTTTTTTTAACAATTTAAAGTATCATATGTACTGTAATGAAAAAAAGACTAAAGAATAGAAAAATGCTGACTGTGTCATTTTAAATAAAAGCTGAACACACATTCAAAAAAATGAGTGAAACGAGCAACAATTTTGTGTGTTTCATTTTAAGAGTTGCTTTTTTCATTTATTTTTTCAAAAAAGCTGTAACCACGTCTTTGAATATTTTATTTTTCACACAAAAAATTACTAAACGACAATCAGTTTTGCTGATATTACTGATCAAAAATTGAAAATACAAGCACTAAATAACGGCTTACAAACCATTAATTTAATGAAAAAATTGCCAAATAGCTGGATGGGGCAATATTTATTTTAAGAAAAAGTTTTTTTTCACGATAAAGACATTGCTGAAAAAGTGTAAATATTTATCCGAATTAAAGGTTAAGTTCCAACAGTGTTTAATATGACGTCACTCTCTGTTAGACATTGTAGGATTCCATCCGTTTCCGCTAACAAACTCCAAAGTATGAGCATTGTTTCAACGTGAGCAAAAATTCTTTTGTTTGCTTAACACAGGGGGTGAACAAACAGTAATCATTTTGCTGCGTCAAAGAAGCAGTTTTTTTTATTTTCATTTTTTAATGTGTGATGCTAAAAAAAGGGAGAAAAAAACAATTTTTTTGAATATTTTAATTTCCGGCACTAAAACTGTAAATGTCGACATAACAAAGCTTAAATTTGTTTTGTCGGCTTTAATTTTTAGTTTTTTAATGATAAAAATGGATTACTGTGTTAAATCAGTAATCGTGCATTGTTAGAATTAGAAGTTGCGGGATGGGGCTTCTTTTCATTATTAAAAAATAGATGGTATACAGTGGCGTGCAAAAGTTTTCGCACATACCTAAATTTTGCTGAATTTCCGTCATTTTTGAGTTTTATTCAAAATCCTTTGGGGCACTGATAGTAAATTCAGTTTGCTTGTTGACCTAGTTCAGCGTTTTGGCAGATTTTTTTGGCGGAGATTTAAATCACTACAACCGTAAAGTGTGGGAGATAAGAATAGTGTTATCAGCTGTAACTTAAAAAGGAAATTCAATAAACAAACAATCGTGGTATTGCTCATTTAGTTAAAAAAAGCTATAAAACCATTTTTGAATATTTTATTTTTCGAAGTAAATAATGTAAGACAGAAACAGAGAATTGGTCAAGAGTTTTTAATAAATCTTTTAAAAAACTCTTTATTGAAAAACGTTCCAAAAATCAATTTTAACACTTTAATGGCATAACATAAAGCATTGTTACACAAAAATCAATTCACAGAAACAAATCAACAACAAATTAATTTGACTTTCAAAAACCCTTTGTTGAAGTTGATTTTGATCTGGCAATATTGAGAACTTCATACAATAAAAATGATGTAATGAATATTTAAGACAATGGGTTGTATACTGATAACACTGACATCAAATCAATGCGTTGTTCCTTCCTTTTTTAATCAACTCTAGTAATGATCTCATAACAATTAAGTATAATATTAACTAGTATTTTAAGGTTTACATTTTATCATGGGTTTATTTGAATATTTTATACTTTCTATAAACACCTAAAACATGAATAGTATCAGCTTAACATATAATTATGTTTAAAAAAATCAGATAAATGTCATTAAAAACATATCTAAAAAAGATATGGTGTACCAATGTTCCCATTTTTAAAAATAGTTTTTTACGGTTAAAACACAAAATTATTTTTAAACAAGGAAAAACTTCAGACTTTAACAAAACGACCCCTGCCGATAGGAGTCAGCAAACGTCCTCTGAACTTCAACAAACGTAAAGGAAAAAAAGAATCTACTTTGTTTTTCTTTTTTGCTGAAGTTTATATGCAAAAGTGTGTTCAATTGTGAAAGACATTTTTAAAAAAAAAGTTCAATTAATCAGCCGAAAAATATTTATCAGTCTTTTTTTTGAATGCAGTGTATTAAGACATGAATGACCAATGTCATTGTTTAAAAATTATATGGATGCCGCTGTAATTCATAAAATACGTTTAAAACTTAAAATGGGTGCAAATGATTTGTTTGAATATTTTAGTTTGTGTAAAAAAGCTATCATATTTGACACCAAACTGGATATTAAAAAAAAGATAACTTTAATATTTTAGTAGTCTTTTTAATTAACCTTTTTATGGCACATTTTAAAAAATGTAAACGTTTCTTGCAAGCAGTGTAGATTAGCATTATATTTCTTTAAACATTCTTTTTTAAAAGTTTTTTTTGTATGTCTGCGAAACACATGATTCAGTTTTCTTCTGTTATGAATAATATGATTTTTTTGGAAAGAAATATGTTATACCAAAAAATCACAATTAAATGCTGTCAAGTTTTACAAGTTGTTTGTTTGAATATATTATTTTTAGAACAAAAACCTTTTCACAGCATTTTAATGCAGAATATAATTGTAACATGCATAAAAAATAGGATAACAAAAGTTGAAAACCAATGCCCCTATATATACTTCTTCTATCCATGTTTCATGAGATAAACAAAAAAATGTATAAAAGGAATTCTTGATTTGTTATTGACGTTGTTGAAAGAAAGAGAAAATTTTTATTAACTGTTCTTGTTTGGTGATAAAGTGACTGACAATTTTCTCTTGGCACATTACATCACCTCAAATATGTTGTAATAAAAAAAGTTAACAAAAGCAAATGTTTGATTGGAATCCACAAAAATTTGAAGTGTTTTGGATGAGACAACATTTTTTTTTGAGAAAAGGTGAGCGAATGGCATTTTAAGAAATGAAACCTTTCACAAAAACAATTTTGGTCTAATAGGTCTTTTTTCAAAAGGGAATGACAAACTATAAGCGTTTGTACTCGGACAAATGCATCAGCAGAGGTGTTTCGACGATCTACCTCTGCTGATGCTGCCGCAGTTAATTGTTGGAAAAATTTTTTAGCGGGAAACTTTAATCTTTCTTACTTCTTTTGGAAAAACTATCTTTTTATGACGTTTTCTTCCTTGTTTTTTTAAAGAGAAATCTCAAAAAATTATTTTAGATATCAAACTTTTTCAAATCCATAATTATGTTAGAAGCTACATTCAAAGACGTCTCGATTTTTAAAAATGTCATAAATTTAATGAAAGATACTGTTACAAGCGCATCATTTGATTGCTCAGAACATTGTATCACAGTTCAAGAAATGGATGATTCTCATGTTGCTCTCGTTTCCTTAAATTTGCCTATGAATTTTTTTCAAGAATATCGTTGTAGTCAAACACCTTCACTTGGATTAAATTTGGATGATATTTCAAAAGCTTTAATGGATGTCAATGAAGGCAACGTTTGTACACTTGAATATAAGAATGAACGTGCCGCTTTTACATATTATGATGCTGTTAATACTATTCCGAAGGTTTGGTTTTGATATTTATCTGTTGTAATTCAAAGTTATTTTATTTTAGAAACAGACATTTCTAGAACTTTTAGATGTTGATGAAGAACAACTTGGTATTCCTGATCAGAAATATAGTGCATCATTTGAAATGAATACTGCAGAATTTGCAAACACATGTCAAGAAATTTCGAAATATTCTGATTCTGTTACAATTTCAGCTGTAAAAAATGGTGTTACGTTTGAAGGTAATGGCACTACTGGGTCATATGTTGTTACTTACGGTGCAGAAGCCAATGCAGCTCTCAAATCTTTGTTAAGCTATCTATATAAGAAGACAGTTACATCAATTTTTTCTGTCAAATATTTGATAAATTTTGCTAAAGCTTCAAAGCACTTTGATCGTGTTCGACTTTCATTTTCTGAAGGTGTTCCCCTGGTTATTGAATATAAAATTTGTGAAGGATCTGGATATCTTCGATATTATTTAGCACCAAAATATGCAGATATTGAAAAAAAGCCTCGTCGTACAACACGAAGTACTTCAAATTTAGATAGTCTTGGATCATCAGCGCCAACAAATCCTGGAAGAAAGAGAACGACTGAACGACGAGTACTTGAAAGCAAAGAAAATAGTTCAACACCAGCAAAGCTACCTCGAAAATCAACTGCAAATATAAGTACGTTTAATTCTATTTATTAAAAAAATAAATTGGTTTCAAATAACACCAATTTGTCTTTAATGTATTTTTGTTTTGTTTGTTTGGAAAAAAACTAATAGTAAAATTTTAGCTACAACAAGTTCAACACCATTAAATTCTGAAACACAACCTCCACAAGTACAACCACCACATACCTGCAAATGGCATGAAATGATCAAAGATAATCAGTATTTTGATGTTATTCTTGTTGCATCCGACATTACTAAAATTTCAAGCCATCGATTTTTGCTCTCAAAATATTCAACAACTTTTACAAATATCTTTAAAGAGTCTCAAGAGCTTCCGGTTCGAATCGAAATGAAAGAATTCACTGCTGAAACAATTTTGGCTGCTTTGGATTTCATGATGGATAAATTTGATTCAATTAATGGAAAAGAATTTGCTGTTCTGAAATTTGCTGCACGATATAATATACCTGATTTAATGGTAAACTTTACATTAAAAATTTTGTTAATGTTGTTTAATTTTGAATTTTTTAGGAAGCTTGCAGCAAAACTGTTGAAATATCTCTCAATAATGTTTGTGAAGTTATTGAAATTGCATATTCTCATTACCATGAAGACTTGAAGAAAAAATGTTTAAAATTTATTGTTCAAAATAAAAATGATATTGAGGCTGCAAAATTTAATGGACTTCCAAAAAATATTCTCATTGATGTTATTCGTTTTTAAGAAATGTCATTTTTTTGACTTTTTTGCATTTCTTTTTTTATAACCATTTTGGTTTATTTCAATTTGTTTTTGTTATGTTTTTTCGAGCATAAAAAACCCTGTAAAAGTTTTGGTTTATTTTGCTTTTGATAGTTTCTAGCACAGAAAAATATTGTTTTAAATCATAAAACATAAAAACGATATAAAGACAGATACTTTTTATAAACTAATTTTTATCATAGTTGCATCAATTCCTCTAATTTTAATTTTAATAAGACAATTAAATTATACCACCAAAAAGTTTATTTCAAAGCTTACAAAAAAAGTGAATACCTTTAAGATTTAAACAGAAAAAGCAAATGAATATTAAATGGTTCAAACTTGTGCAGTACCAGTACGAATGGCCTTCTAAACATCGTCATCATCTTCATCTTCTTCATCAGAGAAATAAATTTCCAAAATTATGACACATAATTCACAAATTTTTGAATTATCATGATGCTGCATTTCTTCAATTTTATCAAGTCCACCCATTTCTTCAAAAGAAGTTTTGAAATCTTCCAAAAGTTCAGGATGACTAAAAATTAAAAATTAGGGCAATATATTTTGGTAGCTTTAGTAACATACACAACGCCAACAGCATTAAAAAGTCGTTTAATGATTGACAAAATTTTTGCAACAAAATCGACGTAATGATTGTCAAGCAGCGGAACCAAGTATTTGAAGGCTTTCTTCAATGCAAGATAATAGATTTGATCAAAGTCACCACAATTACAGAGATTGTCCAAAGCCCATGCAGCTTCATTTTGAACGCGAAAACTACCGCAAGAAAGTAGTTTCAAAATTTTTGGAATAAGACCAGCATTAATAACGCTATCAATTTGTTGAGTTTTTCCACCCAAAATATTGGAAAGCATCCATAAAACTTCTTTGATTGTTTTTTGATTTGAATCTTGAAGGATATCAGCAATCTGATCATTAAGAATATCCAAATCGACAACTGCTTGAGTATGGGCATCATTTCCAGATGCAACGGATCCCAATATTTGCATAATTGGAATAACAAGTTGTGAATTATCAAGTAATTCAACCATACATGGAAGAATATCGGTATCAACAACTGCATCAAGAATTTCATCACATTGATCTTTTACGATTAACTTCATGAGAGACCAACAAGTATCATATCTTGCAGCATCATCCTAAAAATTGATTTCAAACAGTATACAAAAAATTAGGGGGTTAAAAATTTGCTGCGCGATATCATATTCCTGTTTTAATGGTAATCTTTTTAAGTGCATGAAAAATTTCTTATTTCGCAAACAATGTGTTCGAATTTTGACCACAAAAAGCATTAAAAAATTAGAAAAAAAGTATGGTTTCTGGACAACCCCTGAGGGTAAAACATACGTCAATTTCTAAAAGCTTTTTGATGATTGGAATAATAATTGCAACATTTTCAACTGACATCGGAGTTTCATTATGACGACAAAGATTGGCACAAATCCAAGCAAGGTTACGAATGAAGCCAATTTCAATTTCATCAAGCTTTGTTGTAACAAAATGATTAAGAAGTTCCAAAACTCCGCAATTAACAGCGTGATCACGGAGTTGTGCAGAGTCACCGACAATATTTGCAATACCCCAAATACATTGACCGGCAAAATCTTCATCATCGTCATTGTTACGTGTTGCATCAATTAAAGCTTGAGCTGCACCACATTCAACAGCAGCTTGTGTATAATGACTTTCACCAGCTAAAACATTAGTAAGGGCCCAAGCGGCTTCAAATCGAACAACGCTATCCTATAAAAATTTCACATAAATAATAAAGCTAATGGTTTTGACTGGCTGGCCGTATTTTTCATCCTTGTAACAGATTATGTCCGCAAAGGAAGACAAACTTGTCCTCTTCTGTTTATCACTAAATGTGAATTTACAAAATAAATAATAAACTTACATCAACAGCTAAACCTCGTACTAGAGCTGGAACTAATCCTTCTTCAAAAACTTCATCAATTGGTGGATTGTTAGCACGAGAAAGCTCTTTTCGAATAAAAGTAAATACACTTTGAAGATCAGGAATGCCTGGATTAGTCGTTAAAATCCGAAAAGCATCAGTAAAAGTATGTTGAAATTGGCTGCTATCATTGTCAGGAATCGACATGCCAGAATCATATTCATCATTTGAACCTAAAAGTAGCATGCTCAAATACTCTTTATGAAAAAGTATACAAAATTACCAATATTCCGACGCTTATTTAAAACATTTCCACGTTTTTCACGTCTTAGCTGAATTGATGTTTCAGCTCTTTGCTTTCGGCATTCTTCTTGATTTTTTCCAGCATTTTTAAACATTTGTGAGCGTTCTTCTGCCATTTTGATTAGCAAAAAAAAATCTAAAAATTTATTTGACATAAAAAAATTATAATATTTTTTAAGTTAGATTAAGGATTATTCGTAAAACTATTTTTATCACAAACTCAAAATAATTTTGAAAAATATTTACAAAATCAAAAAAGGTGATTTTGTTTTAAAAAAACGCACAGCTGCCGTTGACCAACAAGCAGAACTAAAAGAAAATGATGACTAAAATTGCAAAAAAAGAAATTTCCCACGATCGTGTTCTTGGCCGGTCTAGTGTTTCGTAATCGCGCAACTTTTTTGCAATCCCAAAACATAAAAATCAAAAAAGAGATAGAATAAACGATCTTCGAATAAAAAAACATGGATGCATTTTTGTTGCTAAAAAAATAGTTCTTAGGTTTTTCACTATGGCATTGTTAAAAAAACAGTGTTCCGTTTTATGTTTTTTTTTTCTCAATATTCCATTATTCATTTGGAAATGTTACCATGTTTTTTATGAATTACATGCAAACCCTTAGAAATTACAATAATGCAGATGCAGCTTTAAACTTTTTATGGTGTTTGTCACATTATTAAAAAAATTACGCAATATTATAGTTGCATTTTAAAATAAATAATATGTACTTCCGTTGATCACAAAAGAAAACGGCAATTTGACTCGATTAAAAACCAAATGTTTTAAATTGTCAGCAAATTGATCAAATGTGGCGTTATTTTTACAATGGTTAAATTTTGACACTTGATAAAGCGAAAGGAAACACTGAGAACTGACTTATTTCTTTTAGTTGATGTTTTTAAACGTCAAAATCATACTATAATAAAACAAGCAGAAGATTTTGATTTCAATTCTCTGTAATGTGCTGAAACATTTTTAGAATTTTAAAGTGTCATTACAGTGTAAGCATAAAGTTTAGTCAAATTGTCTTTCACGTTTGGTGTAATAGCTAAAACAAAGATAATTCCAATAAAATATTTTGCTGTTGTCAAACAAATTTCTTATATTTATTTCAAAGCAACGTAGCCTTAACATTTGTATCTGCGTTTCTTTACTTTTCTTTTTTTATTAGAGTTCAAATGTGTGCCTTCAGTTAATGTATTTCTTCTTTGCATAATTTTTTATGAGGATTAACTTAAAGAAATTAATATTTTTTCCTGGAAAAAATGAACGCCCCGTTTCTTCAAAAGTCTTTTTTTGAATATTTTATTATCTACAAAAAATTAACAAAATCATTTGTAAAAAACAATAACATTAAAAAACCGTTTTATGAAATAAAAAATTTATTGTCATCAATGCGAGGCAAATCAACATCACACTTATGAAATTATAAACACTTAACTATTAAATATTACCTAGGGATTCAAATACTAAAATCATGGTGATAGACTGCACTTATACTTGATTAAAGAATTGTGCAAAAAATCTTTTTTTTTTCTATGAGAAAATGGCACACCTGCTACAAAATTTGAATGATTGATTGAATCTTTCTTTGTTGGTTAACCGATCCATCATTTTGAGTGAAATGTTTTGTCATTTTTGTATTACCGGAGAGGTAATTTCTTTTGTCAAAAATATACCACTAGTTTTTTTATCCTTTTTCTCAGTCTTTGATTAATAGATTTTGATAGTATTTTTTTTCCATTTTCTCAGACATTACTTCTTCCTGTGGAATAAAAGCTGTTATTTCCATCACTTGTCCTTAAAATGTTTGAAGCAAAATTTCAAAATATATTAACACTTAAAAAATTATTGACTCTATCAATGATCTTATTTATGAAGCACGATTTGAATGCTCAAAAACTGCTATTTCCATCCATGCATTAGATCCGTCATATATTATTCTGATTTCGTTAAAACTTTCACCAAATTTTTTTCAAACATATCTCTGTGATGAAAATGTAACTTTGGGATTAAATCTAGAACGTCTAACAAAGGCTTTAGAATCTGCAAAAAATGATGATATTTGTATTATTCGACACAATAATAAGCAAGATGAATTCAATGTTACCTTCACTTTACATGATGCTGCAAAAACAAAAACTCAAGTATGTTTCTAAAGATAAACTGAGAAAACAAATTTTTTTAGGAAATTTCCCTTAAGCTTTTGGATCTCTATGACGAACAATGTACTATTCCCAAACAAAAATATGCTGTAACCTTTGAAATATCTTCTGCTGAATTTGCTAAAACGTGCCGGGAAATTTCAAACTATGCTGATTCCGTTACAATTACAGCTGTAAAAGGTGGCGTTTGTTTTTATGGTACCGGTACTGTTGGGTCCAAGTTTATCACATATAGCGCAGAATCAGAGGCACAAAATCACCAACATGTTTTAAGTTATGCATTTAATGAAAAAGCTACAGTAACTTTTTCGAGTATATATTTACTAAAGCTTATGAAGGGTTCACAACTTTCTGAACATGTTCGACTTTCATTTTCTGATGATGTTCCTCTACTTGTTGAATACAAAATTAATGAAGGATCTGGATATCTTCGATATTATTTAGCACCCAAAGTTGATGAGAAAGACGAACTATCATTAAATCAAAGATGTTCAAGTGTGAGTATCAATCAATTTCCGGTACCATCAATAAATCCATCGTCAGTATCAAGAAATCCTACGACAAGGGAAAATAGGAAGAGAAAAGCACAAGAAGAACGAAGCATTGAAAATGGTATACCAGAAATGAAGATGCCTAAAAAATCCCAGGCTGACGAAAGTATGTTCAATTTTTTTTATAAAAAAAGATGTTTTTTTTTACTTAAGAAACAATGCACCATAAAAATACTGTTTCATGAAACGACTATATTTTTTTTTCACAAACTCAAATATCTTTCAGTCAAACGTCTCATTACCAAAATGAGACGGACTTATTTAGCTTGCTTTAATTTTTCGGCAACTGACAATTAAGCATTATCAAATTTTATTCATTTTGCTGAGAAATTATTTATCATAACTAAAATTTAAACTTTAGCACCTACTTTGGCTTCAACGTCACTATCACCTACCATAACAGCTGTTTCACCACAATCTCCACAAATTCAACCACCACATAGCTGCAAATGGCATGAAATGGTTACAAATAATGAATACTTTGATGTTACTCTTATTGCATCTGACATTACAAAAATTTCAAGTCATCGATTTTTGCTCTCAAAATATTCAACAACTTTTACAAATATCTTTAAAGAGTCTCAAGAGCTTCCGGTTCGAATCGAAATGAAAGAATTCACTGCTGAAACAATTTTGGCAGCTTTGGATTTTATGATGGATAAATTTGATTCAATCAGCGGAAGAGAATTTGCTGTTCTAAAATTTGCTGCTCGATATAATATACCTGATTTAATGGTAAGCTTTAAAGTAAAAATTTTGTTGATTATTCTAAATTTTTGATTCTTTAGGAAGTTTGCAGCAAAACTGTTGAAATTTCTCTCAATAATGTTTGTGAACTTATTGAAATCGCGTATTCACATAATCTTGAAGATTTCAAAAAGAAATGCTTGAAATTTATTGTAGAAAATAAAAACTATATTATTAAAGCAAAATTTAATGGACTTCCAAAAAATATTCTCATTGATGTTATTCGTTTTTAAAAAATGTTTGTTTTGACATTTACTTTTTTTTCGTTATGGTCTGTTTTAATGTAAAAAATGAAATATTTGAAAATTACTGTTTACATTTTTTTTTCACTTAAAAATTTTATATTCTCAGAAACACATTTTGTTCAAAATTGGGCGTTATTTTTACAAAAAAAATAAATGTTGCATGCATTAATTTTTTTAATTTTAATCAAAAGAAGATTTGTACGTGACATTGTTTACAATAAAGAAGTAATCACAGAAATGGTAACATCAAAGTTCTTCCCATATTTTGTTCGAGTTGATTCACTGCAATTTTTAAACATTTAAGTATCTTATGTTTGCAACCCTGCTGGAAATATTGAAACATAAACATTCAATATGAAAACCTTTTTAATCGGTTAGATGAAATAGATTATCAGCTTAATGTAATTGTATTTACTATATTAAAAATAAAAAAGCTAAGGCATATCTCAGCATGCTGTAAAAAAAACTGTCAATCATTAAATTCTTTCTCAACACCTTTTTTTCTCTTCGGGTTATTTTCCCACAATTTCCTTTATTCCCTCAGCATAAATATGGATTTTGACAATATTTTGAACAATTGAAAAAAAACTTTTTTTTGCAAATTATTTATCCAATCATACTTTAAAATATTTTCTTCATTTTTTCTCTTCGTCAAAAATGCTAGAAAAAACTTTTTTTTAAAAGACACGTTTAATACTAGAGAAAAAAGTACATTTTTGAAGTAGCAGATTTTTATGAAAAAACGCTTTAAAGTATAAATTAATTTTACCATAAAGTGGTAAATTTGAGGGCAATGATAATTCCATGAAATGGTTACATGCTTAATATCAGGTTAGAATAAAAAGTAATCTTCCAAGGAAATAAATTTTCTTAAAATCTTAACATCTATTAATTATTTTCAAAAGGGGCATTTTGTGGACAGTGTTTCATCTTTCGCAAAAACGTCCCACCTATTTTATGAAGAATTGCTTTAAAATTATATAAAGGAAGCTTTAAGGGCTAGATAAATATTGTATCAAAAAAAGCTGAATATTAACCGTCATAAGCTTTTTCGCAAAAAAAGAAATGTCTAATTTTTTATTTTCGCCTGAATTTTACAACTTGTCAGCATATTACGATGAAGTGGTAGCTAACTTAACATGGTATCAACTGAATTCTTATGCCAAGGACCCGACGTATCAGTATATGAGAAAGCTTAATTTAGAAATATATGCCAAAGTTAAAGCACCCTTACAAAACACGATATATAGTGTGGTGGATGATTTCGTTGTGAGTAATATTAACGCCACCCTTAATTACGGTAGCTATGGATGTTCGGCACCTGGAAAAGTAGCTTACATGGATTCTTGGTTTTCATGTTTCCTCTTTCAACTTCCATTTTTTCTAGAATATATTCAAATTGGATGGATTGGATTTGTGTTTGTGCTTCCAATTATGCTAATTTCAATTTTTGGTGGAATTAAAGATTCTTATAAATGGTTCATTTTGAATCAAGCCATTTGGGATGCATTTATTTGTTATGATTTTATATGTGCTAGACCGACTATGCTTGGATGGTCTAATTATCGTAATATTTATTTAAAAGAAAATACGTGCTTTTATCGAGAAATAGACAGTGAAATCGGAACATTCATTTTTCTTATAAAGGAGGGTTTTCGAGGTTTTTTAAGAAATGCATCATGTATTCCAGTATTTCATCTAGCATTTTCACGTTTCATATGCATGTATTTTCCTGGCTTTTATAAAAGATTTGCTAAAAATGGCTACAAAATTTTAATTTTCATCTTACTTTTTAATGTAATATGTTTGACAATATACTGTGTAGCATATTTGACGTTAAGGGCATCAGTGAATTCTGTGTTAGAAGATATATCTAAATGCGATGAATTTTGTTCTTCTCGTAATCAGTCATATTGCACACAAAATGTTCCAAAATATTTTCAATGTTATAATCGGGTAGTGTATGATTCCTCCATAAATTCCCTGCTACAAAAAAGAACTATCATAATTTTTAAATATATTTCATATTCAATCCCTCCTATAATGTTTCTCTTATCAATGATCTGTGCAGGGTTCTTGTTTTCCAAAATTGCCTCTCGACTAAAATTTCAACTTAAAACTAACAGAGAATCTTTTAAACAAACAATTAAAATTTCTTCTGTTGTTGGATTTCAGTGTTTAACAATGTCAGTAATATTTGTGTTAACAGGGATACAAAAATTTATGAAAATTAAAAATGAAATTCTTGGTACAAGTCTTGTCTATGATGAACTTCCGATATGGCTTTTTTTATTGCAGAATTATACAATAACAACTTCATTAAATATGATTCGAATAATTTTGGATTCATGTATTGTTCTCACTGTACTAGCAGGATATTCAAGATGTATTGTTTTGACATTTAAATATTTATGGTTGTGTATGAGAAATCCAAAACAAGCGTTCAAGAAAATTAAACATATTATGACAAATACCAATGTAACAGTTATTCAATCTTTACAAAAATAATCAATAATAGTGTTTTCCCGAGACCACTTTATTCGCAACCAATCGCAACTTTTAAACTCATTCGCAATTGCAACGAGACCTTCGCAATTTTCAATCGCAACCGCAACCAATCAAGACCCTTAAAAGCCTTGGTTGCGATCCCGGTCTCGGCAAAATACTGATCAATAATTGTTTACACCTCTGTTTTTTACTTTCATTTTTTTGTAATTTTGAAGATGTGTGTAATTAGTGTAAATAACTTTAATAATATATTTTTATTGCTTCCAATAAATTTTGCAGAAGTAGAAAACACATAGTCTTTAAAACGCATTCTGCGAGAAAATCTTGACGGCTTGGCACCGCTAACACTAAATCTTTTTGAAACTTTGTCTATTTTTTCGACCATGCTTAACAAGCCCAGAACCGAAGCGGATTTGAATAGGACATAAATGGATGCAACCTGATTCTCAGCTATTTTTATTCATTTTCTTTCTTGCATCGCCGACGGATGTTTTTCTTAGCTCGATTGAGACACTCTTTTTAAATTTAATCAAAAGCAACTTGTAAACACGACAATCAAATATATTCATGTTTGTCCGATGCAGCAATGTTTTTTTAAAGGGCGAACAAGAGTCAACTAATGCATACTTTTTTGATGACACGTTTTTTTGAATATTTAAATAAGTTTTAAACTGCAAAAACAAAGAAAAATTAGAATTCAATCGATTTGAATAGGATATAAGAATGTAACATAAAAAAAAATAATTTTCAATTGATTTCATATTACTTCAAGCAATAAAAAATAAAAATACAGGAAAAGAGATAACTGTTCTGAAAAGCAGCGATACTATCTTTTGTATTTCAACATTTTTAAACATAGAAAGCAATAAAACAGGATAATTAGAAATTGCTAAAAGCTTGTTAAGATTTTCATACCAGCAGCAGGCTATTTTTAAAGCATTATTTATCCTTTTTTGAACATAAATGTTTTTAGCAGTAGCATTTCAAGAGGAACATGATTGCAACATTTATACCCTGTTTTTTGTTTGATCTTTTCTACTTCTAATTTTTTTTCTTAAAAAATTATTTCTTTTTACTGCAAGATTCATATTTGAATATTTAAGTTATCAAAGAACCAAAATAAAAGTAAAAGCTTACTTTTACTGTACATACCAAAATTTAAAGAAATAAATAAAGCACCAACTATCGAGCTCCTTTTGATAGCTATCGTAATGTAAGGAATAATGAACACTTTTGATCAATATAAAAAAGTTGTTGACTGTAATTTTGCCAAAAATGAGTTTTCATTTTTTTTGCTCTAATAAGCTGATAAAAGCGACAACTTACTGTATGTTTTCTACAAAAATCAACATTTTGCTAAAAATGTTTCTACTTTTTCTTGTCATTGTTAAAAACCCTATACGTTTTTTTTACATTATGCTTGCAAGCATGCTTTAAATGTTTTATTTTTTTAACCAAAAAAGTGCATGGTTTACAGTTGTTTTAATAAAACACTAAATTGATTCACTAAAAAACTCAAGAAATACATATCTGTTGCCATTATAGTTTTCACTTACTCACTCACATTGGGGTAGTGAAACTCTTAGCACGAAAATATATTTTCGTGGTCTGCACTTATTTTCGATGTTTTTTGTGATATAATTAATTACCACAAATTTTATTTATCGTCCTGATTTTTTTTCATGAAAAATGCTACAGAATGATATATAACTTCACTTGGTTGGATAACGGGAACATATAAAACCAAAAAACTGGTGATACATAAGTAAGTTTCCTGAAGCCGCCTTCTATCCGATTTTCCTTATTTTTGTCTTAAATAATAATTTAGATATCAGAGAAGCTATGTACGGTGGTTTTTGCTTTTGTATACTCGTTTACCAAAATGCCATCCAGAACAGTGAAAGAAGTTACATGTACATGAAGATGTTAGCTTATATGAAGCAGTATAATGCTTCATAACTATCATAAATGTGTTACCAATTGATTACAAATATTAGAAATATTATTAGAACAAATAAACGTCATCAAATAACTGTTTTAAAAAGTTGTCAAAATACTATAGTGATTGAAAAATACCGTAATCATATGTAAAAAGCATGGTGCTTTAAAACAGTTCTTTAACGATATTTATTTGTTCTAATAGTTTTTTTAATATTTGTAATCGATTGGTAACATATTTTTGATAGTTATGAAGCACTTTGCTGCTTCTAATAAGTTAGCATCTTCATGTACATATAACTTCTTTCACTGTTTTGGATGGCATTTTGGTAAACGAGTATAAAACAGAAAAAGCCACCGTACATAGCTTCTCTGATATCTAAATTATTATTTAAGACAAAAATAAGGAAAATCGGATAGAAGGCGGCTTCAGGAAACTTACATATGTATCAACAGTTTTTCGGTTTTATGTATTCCCGTTATCCAACCAAGTGAAGTTATATATCATTCTGTAGCATTTTTCATGAAAAAAAATCAGGACGACAAATAAAAGTTGTGGTAATTAATTACATTACAAAAAACACCGAAAATAAGTGCAGACCACGAAAATATATTTTCGTGCTAAGAGTTTCACTACCCCAATGTGCTCACTTACTTTCCAATCGCATTCTATTCGCCCTTAAAAATTTTATGACGTGGAAATAAACTACAAAATATATACTTTTATGTTGTGTTTTTTGTTTCTCAGTTTGAGAATCTCAAACATCCCAATAAGTGCATATTTTTCTGAATATTTTGCCATAACTTTCTTTAAATATCTAAGTTTTATTTAAAACTATAACAAGTAAAAAGAGAAGAACGATTGTAATATATAAAATTTTACTAAGAAATCAAAGCCAAGTTAACTGACTATATTTGAAATCATGCCATTGGAGAAATCTTTGTGGTTGGCAAAGACATTTCTAAAAACAAATAAAAGTCAATAATATTGAAAGAAACATGCAGTAAACAAATTGTTTAACACATTCGATGGCGTAAATTCTGAATATCAGCTTTATTTTTTACTTTGATGTTTTTAGAGATATGGCTAGGTACAACCGAGTGAAAAAAAATTGGATTTCGTGAATAATTTTTAAATTGATACCTTATTAGTATCTAACATGATACTTTGCATTCTAAATTTATATTAAAACATGTGAAAAGCGCGTATTAGCTCCACTTTGAATTTGTCGTGTATCGTTGACACTTTATAATTGTTAACGCCACGACTATTATTATTTCCATTCTTTATATTACAAGTAATGTCATTTCCATGACAATAGGCAAAAGATTGAGGCAATTATATGCTTGCTTTAATAAAAGTATTCATTTCTATTATTTATTACAAAATAATAAAATATTCAAAACTGGTGAGTTAATTATTTACTGCAATAAATTAATTTATAAAAAAGTAATGCAGAAATTAACCACAAACGCAAAGAAAAGGATAATTGAGAGAAACTGATCAAGAATTATAACAGGTCATTGCAGCAGAATTTTTTATTTTATAAATCGATTGTACCTGTGATAATTTATCATAAAAAATTGACGCTTATGTTTATAAAGATATTTATTGATTTCATTGCCACTATGATTGTGATTGTACGCAAAAGGATATTTCAATAAAGGCAGGGCCGCAACTTAGACAAATTTCAGGGGGTGGAAATTCCCCCCTTTCCACCCCCCAAGTTGCGGCCCTGAATAAAGGCCATATAAAAAATATTTTGAGAGCAACACACTTGTATACGTTTGATCATTTGTGGCTTTTGAACACGTCGGCAAAAAATCAAAAAATGTAGTCACTATTAGAAGGACAAATGCCCCTAACCTTAAATATGAGTTCGATTTCAATAATAAAATTAAAAAGAGGCATTTTGTTATTCATTAGTCAGAAATGGTGGCTTTCTTTCTTAACTGTGCACTGCAATGCTCATGTTTTCCGTTAACGAAATAAAGATTATTAATATCGTAATGCAATAGAGTTGTCTGTACAATGTTACTTAACAAATATTATTCAAAAGCTTATTCTTTTTTTTCCGGTCGTTGTACATTTCTGTTTTATTTTTTATAATATACTGAGTGTATTATAAAAAAATTTTTTATGAATATTTTAGTTTTTATTTAAAAACAATTACGCAACAAAGACTAAGGCGTTTTTGTTTTATTTTTTTAAATGCCATTGCTTTAGAAAAATATCAATCTGATAAACACATCTTTATTTTAAAATAGGAACGGAATTAAAATACAGTGCTCCTTTTAAATATAGAGCCACCCCAGAATATGCAAATTGTGAGATTTCGGGTAAAGATAAAAACCTGCGGTGTTCATATTCGGATTCAGCATGTCAAAAAACCTATATATCCCCGGAATTATCTAAAATAAACATCTAGTAATTTATTTACAGTAATGATTGTTAAAATCGGGTTCCTCTTAAGCATAGAGCCACCCTTGAAAAATTTGCATATGACAAGATATGGAGCAACCAGTGTTTGGGGGTTGTTAAACATGCTTATTTAAGCTCATTAGCGAAGAAAACAACAAAAAATATTCATGGGCGCCGATTTGGCGTCGCTTTGAAAATGGCATTTTTGGCTATTTTGGCGTGTATGAGATATGGAGTTATGAAACTTTGGGGACTTGTTAACATTGGATAGGACAACCAAATGGCATGTTTGGTCTTTTCTAAAACTAATCCCCTGGGTCTACAGCGGCACTGAAAAAACGCCAAAATAGCCAAAAATGCCATTTTCAAAGCGACGCCAAATCGGCGCCAATGAATATTTTTTGTTGTTTTCTTCGCTAATGAGCTTAAATAAGCATGTTTAACAACCCCCAAACACTGGTTGCTCCATATCTTGTCATATGCAAATTTTTCAAGGGTGGCTCTATGCTTAAGAGGAACCCGATTTTAACAATCATTACTGTAAATAAATTACTAGATGTTTATTTTAGATAATTCCGGGGATATATAGGTTTTTTGACATGCTGAATCCGAATATGAACACCGCAGGTTTTTATCTTTACCCGAAATCTCACAATTTGCATATTCTGGGGTGGCTCTATATTTAAGAGGAGCACTGTACTTCAATATTAATTAGGTTTTAAGTAACTATTGTCATTTCGCTATTTTTTTATATATGTTACGTCCAGATCTTGTAACCGTCCGTTTCACTTTTTTAAACGTTTTTTGGTAACATTTGCTTTTTGAAGTTTAAGTTAAATATCAACAAATGTTCTAACAGAATTGTAACACTGATATCAAAAGTAAAAAAGTGAAGTATTCAATCAATTTTTCTTTGATGTATAATTTTATCGATGTCATTTTTTACGGTGCTCTTTTTTTGTGTTTCAAGAACACGAATATTCTGGGGTTTTTATTTATTAAAAATATCAACGCTTACGTTTGCTGCTAAAAAATCTTTTTGAATATTTTAGCTATGTTTAAAAATACTCAGAAAACGGTTTCTTAAAGAACAATAACAGTAAATATTCATTAGTTTAAAATCTATATCAACAAAAAAACTACATTGTAATAAAATCATTATTAATTTAGCATTTAACAGTTTTATGCTGCTGTTGCAAATAATTAAAATTGGAGATATTTGGTCTTTTATTCAAACTTTTAGCAAAATGTGGATGATATCCGCTAATAGTTATACATTTTCTAAAAATATTTTATTATCAGTTAAAACTGAAAAATTGCAATTCAATGAAAAACATAGTAAAAAATTTTTAATGAAACACTTTTTATTTGAAGATCGATGTTTCTTTGCAGAGAATTTTTTCAATGTCATTTCCTAATTGGTTGTGTTTTGTGATGTTCAAAGACATTGATACACTCATTGAATCGTTGTTAAATTGAAAATCACATTTGCTGTAAAAAAAACTTTTTTTTAAATATTTTATTTCCTATAAAAAAAATCTCAACAAATTTAAAAAAAGCAAGAGCATTTAAAAATCGAAGCTGAAAAATATTAAAATAAATGGATAAAAACTACAATGGAAACAATAGCTATAAAATTATGAAAATCTATGTTTTTCCCTTTTTAGTTAATTTCTTTGGAATTAAATTCAAATTTCGTACAACATGTTGTTTCATTCACTGCTGACAACTTTATTTTTCTATCGATAATCCTTGCTTGCGCAACATTGTTTAATGTCACCTGTGTTTATGAACGTTAATTTTTTGTGTTCAAGGACATCAATATGTACATTCTTTTCCACTCTCAAAAAATAAAAATGCATAAATTGGCTACTAAAAATTTTTTTGAATATTTTATTTTTTATTGACAAAACTCAAAAACATTTGCATAAAAAACTATAACAATAAAAACACATTTGTCATAAAAGTAAAAACAATAAAATATTATAATGGTACAACTCCAGCAATAAAAATTAAAATTATTGACACCTTACTTCTTTGCCAATTTTTTTGAAATTTTATTCAAATTTCTTACAACATGTTGATAGCTTGGTAATGTTGCACTTTCACCCATTTCATCAGAAACCAAATAATTCATTTTTGAGCAAATATGTTTTCGATTTCTTACAGAAATATATTGTTCTCCAGCATCATCATAACAAACACAAGCTTGAATATAATTCTTTTTAACCCAGCATTTCAAACAAATATATAACTTTTGATGTGCATCATATGTCATACTGTAGAAAGATTTCTTATCAGTTGAAGTATAAAGCAATAATTCGTTATCTTTAACGAATTCATAATTTGGTTTCTTAATAATAAAATCAGTCTTATATTTATCAGGTTTGAATGGACGAAGATTGCAAAGATGATCAGTTTTCAAGCATTGAACATAATCTTCTCCATTTGAATCTTTGGCAATTGTTGCATGAGTACATCTTTTTATATTATTACATCCACAACAAATATAAATTTGTCGATTAAAATCAAAGAAATATTCATAGCATTGATGTCGAGCAGCAGTTGGAAAAATAAATAAACGAGATTTTGAAATTCCATTTTGGATGTAAGAAATAAGTTTGAAATATTGAGCATGAATAATTTCATCTAAATGTGATGGAGTAGGTTCGGATTTCTTCGAAGCTGGTTTACTGAAATAGAAATATTGTAGTATGTGTTATAATAAAAACAGTATAAAAGTTGGATACTGTAGTTTTTATTTTTATGTGCTTTAAATATTACAGTGAAGGATATGGATACCGTAATCTAGAAGCTTTATCTCTTACCGTTGAGGTTCCCAATTTGAGTGGGAGGAATCCCCCGTATAAATATGTTGGGCAAAATATAAAGCCTCAACTCCTGATTGAATTGGGACCTCTACGGATAACAGATAGAAAGAACTACAAAATTACGGTATCCATGTTGTTTTTACGGTGGACATATAAATGGAAAAATTAAACACAAATGCGGATACTATAGTACTTAAGTACTTGTCCAAAGTCTACACGTTGAAAAGAGGATAGTATAGTTGCCAAAGAATACATATAAAATGTTGAGTCAAAAGAGTAAATCAAAGCAAAACTAACAAACCGCTTTCTTCGAATCTTTCGTGGACGACCATTATCAAATTTTCCATCACCATCAGAGCTATTGCTTTCATCTTGATTAGCGCGTCGTTTACGAAGTCTATTCTTTCTAAAAAGATTCAGTAAATTCAAAGTTAAATAAACCAAAGCCTTACAATTTTGATTTATTATTTCTTTTATCAGCTTGCCATTTATCGTAGGTTTCCAGTTCCTTATCATTGCTTGAGCTTTCCCTGAAACATTATATAAATTAGTATACGGTAAGCACAGAACTTCAAATAAGGTATTGTAGGATGCTGTACTGTTTAAAAATGTGATAAAGTAAGCATATCAGTAGAAATATCTATCCACTTAAATGGTAGAGTAAATAAAAATAACATACCCTTTATCAATAGCTTCAGTTTTATCATCTGAAAAAGTAACACGTCTTGGTGGAGGTAAACTGCTAGAAAATTCAGGTTGTTTGATTGTTCCATCTTCACCTTCACGGCTTTCTTCTTGAACAACAAGCTTTGGTCGTTTACTAAAACGTTGTTCTTTGTTAATTTTATATATACAGTAATGAACAAACCTTAAAGTGGACAAATCAACACCAATTAAAACTCTATCCAGTAATCCTTGTTCAATTCCTGTATCAATAATTGAATCAGCTAATCGTTGCTTTAATCCAGTATTCAAAGATCGAAGGAATTTGAGAATAAAATAAATAAAATCAAATTCTAAGCTAGAATAATATCGTAATTCTTTGATCAGCGGTTTGATAAACATTTGTACAATTTCTTCATTGCTTATTTGAGTAACTTTGTAACCATTCTGTGCCTGCAAATGATACTCATAGAATGTAAGAGATATATAAAAAGTGTTGGATATATATATTCTTACTTGTTTACGTTGAAGAGTCTCAAAAACATAGTTGCAATGTCTTCTATGATCAAAAATAAATGCAAATCCAAAAGAATTGCTGGTATTTGGACAATATATTGCATACTAAAAATGTTAATGTGCTTAATTAACAAACAAATTAGATAAAACGTACTTCAAATTTAACAAAATCATCGTTAATATTTACTTTAAAAGTTGAAGAACCATCTAAAAAGTTTTCAATAAAAACAACATTGCCACAATCAAACTACAAAAAACGTACTTTCAACATCAGGTTTAATCCACAATTCATGTTGTTTGACATTTACTACACAACGATGATAATATTTGATACGTTTATTTTTCTTTATAATAATTAATTGAATTGAGCTTTGAGACTGAAACATTAAGGATTAGTGTTATAGAGTTTAACTAAAAATCATACCGGTTGTGTTGTTGTATTATTTTGCTCTTGCTGCTGTTGAACATCCATTGTAAACACGAAAAAATATATGTAGATTAATCAATACCACGTTGATGGCTGAAAAAAAGAAAGAATCAATTGTAAAAGCAACAATGATATTTTTATATATAAAAAAATTGTTTTTATTTTCGTGGAAACAAAATTTGATTGCATTTTTTGATAGAAAAACAAAGAGAGAAAAAGAAAAAAAAGCAGCGAAACAAAACGAACAGCTATTGTTCTAGAACATGTTCTGTCTATTGTGTTGGACTTGTTAAATTTCTCAATGACATAATTTAATAATTATTACGTCAAAGTACATTGGGTTAATTTTCAGAGTTAAAAAACAAAAATAGTTTTAAAAGTTAAAAATTTAAAAAAAAACAGGAACGTTTTTTTCGTACTTTCAAGAAAAAAAATTGTGGCCACATGCTGTGCAAAAAAAAACCCGGGTGTCATTGTAACAGAAAGCAAGAAAAAAAAAGACTTCGGATGGTTGACAAAATTTCTGTTGCATAAAAGTTTTACCGCTAAAAACGGAAAGAGTAAATGAGAAGAAAAAAATTGCCATTATTAATCTTTTTTTACGTCTTTTTAAGTTGCAAACACTTTCCCTAGAAACAAAAAGGCATGCGGTTAAAAGCAACCTTTATTTATGGTTAAAAGTATCCCAAATATTGGTAAAAAGTGTCCCAAATATTTTAACCGCCCAAATATTAGTGAATGTTGTCCCAAATATTTGGTGTGGTTAAAATATTTGGGATACTTTTAACCAATATTTGGGTTGGAAATTAACTTTTTGCCAAACAAAAAAACCGTTGTTGTGGACATCATTGTTGTTCAAAATATTGTGGATGAGCTTGTTGTTAAAAGAAACATTTCAAACTTCATCTCAGATGTTTTAGGTTCCCGAAACAAACATTCGTGTGTTTAAAAGAAGTATAAAGGTCGTAAAATTTGATTCAATTATATTGCAAAAATTCATTTGATGCCCCTTAAAGATTCCTTACGGTTCTTTTCTCATCTCAAAAAGTATGCCCAGTGCGATGCTGAAGAATTGATTAAGTTATTTATAAGATAGTTTCTTTTTGCTACCATTTTACTTTGCGAATGACAACAAATTTTGTTACCATACTAATTGTTTTTTGCTTATTAAGCGACTGAAATCAAAAAGTACACAATTTTATTAACTGATTCTGTGGAATGTATTTTATTGCATCTAAATCCCCTGGTAATATTGCTGGTATTCACAACGAATGGATTTATTCTGCATGTAAAATAAAAAAGACATTGGTAATTTTTCGTAAGAAAATAACATCTATTGATGGATGGGAAGAATATTTTGATACAAATTTTATTTTATCGAAACCTTTGAAATGCAACTGCTCAAATGGTATTCCTGTTGCTTATGGTGTAATTGATTCTTTGTTTATCATTATTGGAAGAGGAAAAGTAAGTTTATTTATCACTGCATTTACTAATATCTATAAAATTTGTTTTTAGCTTAATAGTGTTACTGGTTTACATTTCTTTGCTGTAAATTTGAATTCAGTAACATTATGGAATTTTGAACAGTCTTATCCATTGACAAAATCAGATTTTGAAGATTTTTGCAGTGAATGCTATCAATTAAATATATTTGAATATGAAAATCGTCATTGGATAATTGATTCATGGAAATTTAAATCTTCAATTAATAATGGTTATGAAGATATAAAATGGTGGTCCAGCAATATCTTCAAGCAAATTGATAAATCTGCAAATACTGATAAAGATAATTGTTATATTATTCTTAATCGTAAACCATGCTTCGAACCAATATCAAACCATCGAATTGCTTCTAATATTGGTATAATTGAAAATCAAATATATCATATATATTATGGTGATGATAAAAAGATTTATGTAACTGGTATTGCAAATTCTGAAATGCCGGCAACAATTGCAGAAGAATCTGATTTAAAAGAATGGGATGATATTGGATTTTGGAATTACAACAAAAAACTTTATTGTTTAGCGTTGAAAAAAATACCAGATAAAGAATGCGAAATTCAATTCCATGAGATAAATGTAAAGTTTGTAGATAACAATACTTACACCGGGCATCCATGTATCACGTAAGTTTTTTTGAAATAACATTTTGCCTTGGCTCTTTTTATTTATAAATGTATTAAAGTTTTAATTTAAAATTTATTTTACATAACTTTTAAAAAAATAATTTCTAATAAAAGACATTTTAGATTTGTTCAAAAATTTTCTTTTGTGTTTCACGACATGTTTCCCAATCTTCACCAATTTCGTTTTTTTGTCACTCCAAAAGTAATAATTTTTCAAAATGATCGTCAAATTATTACTGTTATTGATGAAAATGGATTTAATTCTACTGTTTTCTCTAATATTAAACCACCATCTGGACGCAAAAAGAAATTACCACCTAATGAAAAGGCACCTTCAAAAACGCAAAAAAAGAAGCGTTTAAATAATCAAGGACAATAAAGTTTGATTAGTTTATTATTTTTTTGTTTTACTTTTTTTTGTTTCTACGTTCAATAAATCATTTCATAATATGTTTCCATATCCTTTCAACAATTTTATAAGAAAAATTATTTATTCAAACTTTATTAACATTTTCTTTCTTTTCACATTCACAATTGTCAGTGAAAAAAAACCGGATGTCAATATAAGAGAAAGCAAGAAAATATAGTCGTCTAAATTTTAGTTCACGTCATCATTTGTTTTTTTTAAAGTGCGCTCTTGTAGAATTTGTTTATTTTCTGTGTTCTCTAGAAAATATTCTAACGTAATATTTGCATTTTACGGTAAAAACAAACAGCAAACGTTGGAACTTATTTATGCTTTGATAATTTAATTTTTTTGCAAAATGGTTTATTTGTTGTTTTTTATTTCTTTTAACACTAGAAAAAAGAAAACAAATTGATAGTTGTAAGTTAATATTTAAAAATAGAGTTCTAAGAAATCAAAATTTCGATAACAGTAACAAAAGCATCATTAATGAAAAAATTTCAATTTAGATCAGTAAATTTAAAATTTCTTAAAATCAAAATTACGGTTTAACAATCATAAGTAAAGTGTAAATTACGGTAGCTGCTGTAAATGTATAAAAAAGAAGTTATTATTAAAAGAGAGAAAAAAAAGCATTAGTAAAAGATACTATTCAATAAACAAATAATTAAGAAAGTATTTAAATTATTTTTTTCATACTCGATGTGGATTGTAGCCCCAACAGGCATGGCTGCTCCCCCTCTTGAAGACATCCGTTTCTCACCAAAGCGCGGCTGACTGTTTCTCTTCATCTATCTCCCGTCGAAATGCCAGCAATACGAACCGGAATAAAAGCTATTAAATAATATTTAGAGTTGGAAACAGGCACAACCCTCATATAAATTATAGGATGATGCAATCGAACAATATCATCTACAGCTTTTTGTTCCATATGGTTACCATCATTATCTGTAATTACTACATGATCAAGTAAAATATCATCATTCTTATCAGCAATTGTAAGCAAATCAAAGAATGTATTAATACTTAATTGTTGACCTTCAATGTGAATTGTTTCAAAGCTATTATCAATGAATGACCAATTCCATAAAGTTTCACTAAGTTTGTACTTTTGAAGAGAAGAAAAAATAATAAAGTGTTGATCATTGACAGCTTCAAAGAATACCATTTTTGGATAGGTTTTTGCTAATCGGAGGAGATGTCTTCCATTAACGGCATTTTCATGGCTATCATTAACAGTGACATCATATAAATAAACTTCAGTGATATTCTTTGATAACAAAAATTTATAATCACTGTAGGTAATATTATGTTTCCTCATTTGTATGATACTTGCATCACATCGATAAAGCTTTGAAATAACTGTTGAAAGAAAATTTTGATTTGCAACATGTTGAACAACAAGCGATCCATAAGTGTAAAGATTCTCAAGTGCAGACATTTCAACGCCGTTTTCATTGATGCTAACAATTTCTTCCCAGATTTCATTTTGAAAATGTTCAGCAATTTCTAATCGATAACATAATGGAGCAGGCTGTCGTGAAAAGAATAATTTGCATGTTGAATAAAGCTTTTTTAAAACTTGTCCATTTGCAGTTTTTAAAAGATGTTGAATAAAACTTTGACGAAATGGTAGAACCTGTTTAACAGAATTATTGACATAGAAAATTGGTTTTTTTTCTTTGGCAGCCATTTCTTCTTTTTGACGTTTAAGAGCGATTGGGACAAATAAATGCAAGGAAGCGACTTCCATATTTCTTATTTCTTCTTCATAAAATTTTACATATTCTTCCAACTTTTTTTTATCACCTCTAAAAAGTCGAACATTTTTTCCAAGTACAGCTTTTGTAGCCCTTTTAAGCAAGACATATGCAAATTCAAGATCACCAAAATCCATTTCCCATTTAATTGTATCAATCCAAAAATTTGTTACTGATTTATTCCACATTGAATATTTTTCAATTTCTTCTCGATATTCTTCAACAGCTTGCTTATCATTAATAAATAAACGAGTGTATTTTCGATAAACTTCAAGAATTTTCTAAAAAAGTGTGAGTAAGTATTTTTATACAAGCAAATAAAAATACTTACTTCTTGCCCATTTTCTTTCAAAACTTTAAAATAAGCATCCCAAATTTTCTTGATTGTCCAATTTCCACCTTGTCCAAGCTTTAATTCAAAATTTGCCATTACTGCTTCTGGGTCATCAATTTCATCCAAACATTTAAGCCATTCATCGATGTTTTCTTCACATTCTTTCATTCTTGCGTATAATTCTTTGTTTTTATGATATCTCATTGTAATTTCTTTTGAAACAGGTCGAGCTGAAAAATTTGGCTATTATGAAACAATAATTTTTTTTTAATTTCTTAAGTATACTTTTTGATAAATCACAGTCCAGCCCAAGCATTTCTTTAACTCTCTAATCTTGGACCGGACCGCATATATGCGGATCGGCTCCCGGGAGGGCAATTGTAGTTTTTTGTAGTTTTATTTAACTGCGAAACGTAAAAAAAAAGAAAAAGAAAAGCATATTGCCGCAAAAAAACCTTTTTAAACCGATTGATTTTTTTGAAATTCTTCTTTTTCAATGAAAGCATGTTTAAAAACTTACGAAATGAAACGCAATAAGCTTCATAAATTTCATTCAAAAATCCATGTGGAAAATTTAAAAAACTTTCAGCTCTTTCAAGGGAAAATTTTCGGAAGGCAGGATGTGATAGAGAAAAAATCAAAGCACGTGCTTCCATTTCTTTGTATTCAACATGTTTTGCTTCAAATTCATTCCCATCTCCAATGTAATTAAACCATCCAGAAAATTCTTCTCGATTGCTTTCATTCACGGCACTGAAAAGTTAATCATTCTTTAAAAACTATAAAACTGAAAAATAAAAAAAAACTTACTTCCAAAACTTTGACCAATAATGAGGAAGCATAGTGTATTTTTTTGCAAACTTTGCATAAACATGTAATTTTTCGTTTTCCGTTTTTGCTCGATCTCTTTCAGCCATCATATCACACCATGCTTGTATGTAAATTGGACATGCGCATCCTTGAACTTCCATTTTTAGTAAAAATTTGGCTATTAATGAAAACCAAACCAAAAAAAAATAAAACGATTTTTTCTAACGGTTTTGTTTTGCCAAAAAAACTTTTTCTTTTTATGATTTTATCTGACCCTTTAAAAAATTAGATAAGCCAGATTTGTTGACCAATGCTCGAAAAAAAGTATAAACAAATTTTTTACAACCATTTTGCTGAAGCAAGTGATGAAGAAAAAACAAAGAAAAAAAGGAAAAAGAGAGATATCAGCTTTCAAATAAAGAAAAAAAATTTGCATTTTCTGGTGTTCTGAGATTTCTTTGATTAGGAATGTGCATCGTGTTTAAAAACATTTCTCCAAGTCACTTTTTTCCTTCCTTTTTTTCTTATAGATTAGTAACAAAAATGTTTGTGCAAAAAATGGGGCCCGGTTGGTAAAAAATGGTTATTTGGGCTTGGATTTTTTAAATAACTTTAAAAAATCATTTTCCAATTAATTAAAAATATAAATATCTATATTTTTATAATAAGTTACCGTAAATGCTCTGATAGAAGCCCTGTGCTTCTATTTTTCAAACCCACATTTTGCTGCATTTATGATTTTGAAAAATGCGTTTATTTTCGTTAAAAATTTATTTATTGAACTTTTTTCTTCGGTAAACACATTTAGATGTTATTTGATACTATCCCCTTATCATTATTTGACTTGGGCTGTTGAACAGGCTCTGTATCTCTGTATCAACGATCCCATCCCTGTGCTTCTATTGGAGATGTGCTTCAAATAGAATGTGCATCAATTAGAGCATTTACGGAAGACCGCTTTTATTTGAAATTCACAAAACTATTTTCAAAGATTAAACATTTATCATAACATTAGTAAACATGTAAGTTAATGACAGATTTCCCTAGAAATAAAATAAAGACTTGTTTTCTAAAAAAATTTATTAACAAAATACCAATTATATCTTAGCACTGGATAACCGAAATTGAATAAATTTTATTTTAATATAGCATTGTTGCAATTAGTAATAGCATGTATCCAAAGACGAATAAATTTCCATGAGTTTATTCTGATCATCTATTTGACGACGCACTTCTTCTATTTGAGATTCCATCCGACGAATTTCTGCATCCGTATTTGTTTCGTAGAAACAAGACCGATAGTGCTGTGAAGTGCTGGATTCACTTTTTATTTGTTGTGAATTTGAAGGAGTCGAACTTGATAACTGTTCAACGAGATTATATCCATCCAACAACATATTATCGACTTCGTCAACTATTGCATTTTTCTTTGTAATATGAAAAATATGTGATTCGTGTTTTATTTGATCTGATTGCTTGTTTCGAAAGCCTTTTTGTGTAGAATCAAAACTGTGTTTTCGTTTAACAAGCTGATAAAGATCACTTTCATAACAGGTTGTAGTTTGCGGAATAAGGACTGGCATTGTAGAAGATTCAGAGTTGAAATCTATTTTATTGAACCCTTGAAGACGTTGGTAAAGTTCTTGTGTTGTATTGATTTGTTCTTTAATATTGCGGAGACATATAGTGCACAACCGTGTTTTTACATTTGTTTTCCACTGCCCAGGAGAAAAGACGTGATCCTAAAATTAACTTTGTAAAGTGAATAGACACATAACTAGGTTTTCAACTAACCACTCTTTGACTCAACTTTTCACGATTGGCGTGAATAGTGTCTTCATGCTTATCACTTATTGATGTATCAAAAGAAAAAACATTAAGATCAGCTTTTGTTTTCAGCAAGCATAAATTAAAATCCATTATCATAATTTGTTCTATCATTTTCTCAGTAGTTTGATTACCACAACAAGCACAACGTTTGCATCCGTGATCAATTTCTTTGCAATATTCAAATTTATAATAAATTGTTTCTGAAGTTGGTGAGAATACAAAATTTTCATTATCGGTTAGTATATTGATATAGGTTATTGGGGGATTTATAATGTAGTCTGTTGTAGAAATTTTGGGATAAATAATTTTAGGTATAAACGGTAAATTTGAAAGGCGAGGATTATCGGCAATTTCCAAAACGAATTCATTTTTCCCCGGCTTCGTTATAAAACGGGGACAAATATATTCAAGACTACAACTAACGGCAGCCAAATAAGTCAAATTACAAGTGTGCATTTGGCAAGGAAGTTCTTGTAGCTTGTTACCATTTAAAATTAAGCTGTCAAGATTAGGTGGTAGTCGTTTCCATAATCGTTCATCCATCTTTTCAAGCCAAAATTTATTTTTGCTTAAATTTAAATATTTCAAAGAATTTAAATTTTCGAAGCCATTAGGAAGAAAATATAAGTCATTGTTTTTAAATTCAACTTCAGTTAGAGCGTGAAAATCAATAGTGGTGCCAGAGATATATTTAATTTGATTTAAGTTTGCTTTTAGCGATGACAAATTAGATAAATGTGATATTGGTCCTATAAAATTGATTTCAGAATCGTTGATGACTAATTCTTCTAATGTGTCACTGATGTTTTCCCATGTGATACTCTGAAAATAATGGCTTTTTAAATAATTTATAACGCCGATAGACCTTTAGATTTTTGTTGCCAACTTTTAGGTACTTTAATTTATCAAGGCGTTGAATCATGGGAGGAATGCAAGTTATATGTATCTTGTTAATATTTAAATGTATAATAGACTTTGGTAAATATGACCATGGAATTCCATTGTCATCAAGAGGATTACCAGATACAATGAAAACAGCCAAATTACTTAAACGTGAAATAGAGTCAGGAATAAACGTAAGTCGATTATAACTTAAGTCAAGACTAGTAATAGAAAGTGGTAAAATATCCAAGTTAGGTAGTTCAGTTATATTACAGTTTCGAAATACGAGTTTTTCCATATTAGCATAGTCACTTGCTGTTGAAAAAATATCATAACTTGAGAAATTGACATTATCTATGTGTATTTCACGGCATTCGCGGAAATTGTTTAAATGAATAGTTCTGGGTAATTTCATTGGTCTTTCAGCATTCCCATTTTCCGCTGAGTTAAAATTTTCTATAATTCCAACAGCTTTTATCATTCTTTGAGCAACTAGAAGAAGCTGGTTTTTCGCGTTTTTTAAATCATAAAATGTATTTTGTATGTATTTTAAAAATTGTTTTCCAGAATATTTGTTACTTTTATCATGGATTGACGATGCTGAAAAGGTTGTTTTTGACGACTCTTCACTGCCATATTTAAATCCATGAAACAGCTTATCTTTTTCAACTGCAGTGGAACAAATTTTATTTAAGTTTTTCTTATTTTCTAAATTTTTAAAGTTTTCTTCAAAATCTTTTTTGAGATAAATAGAAATACTTTGAATTGAATCGATTATTCTTTGCGTTGCTTTTTCGAATTCTTTTAAAATAAAATTCCATTTTGATCCACAATTCGCGTTGTGTATTTCTAAACTTCGTTTTAGTGTAGTTATGGACTGCTTTTTTAAATGAGAGAAATTGAGGTCTTCTTCTCCACTAGTATTTTTTGAAGAAGCAGAAGACGTAGAATAATATGTACCAATATTTTTAGTATGTGCTGTAACTTTTAATATTATTTTATATAATAATATAAAGGAAACAATGTTTTACTTGGTAACAGTGTTTCATGATCGCTTTCAACATCATCATCATCGCAGTTTTTGAATGCTTCCAGATAAGGCTGAGGACATTTTGCTTGCCCTAATGTTTTTGTCGAAACTTTTTGTTCTAACACTAAAAATTATATATAGATTAAATAATAATTTTTAAAATTAAACTTACTAGAACATTTTACTTTTTGGTTATATCTGGCTTTAGGATTAATATTTGCAATGCTTCCGGTTTTTGGATCACATAATAATCTAACAACAGTTGTGATGTCACTTATCTTTTGTCTTAAAACATTTGGTTTACTTAAGTTTGGTAAAATAAATGTAAGCTTTTCAAATGCAGTTTCTTGCAAATCTGCAAAAAAGCTAGAAATTTTTCTCAATCTTTTTTCATACATAGACGTACCTTTGTTGTTGTTGCAAAAAATTTCAATTTGCTTTACATAATTTTCATAGCATTTTTGTTCTTCTTTACTAATTGAACCTCTAATTTGAGTATTTTTTATCTGAAAACTATGAATTTTAGACACTTATTTTATTGATACCTTTAATTTTTTCCAAAAACTTACACATCGAACTTTTATTTGTAGATCAAAATGCATAATATTTGAGTACAGTTTTGAGGAAGCAACAACGAATTCATGCAAGACATTTGATACGGAATGAAATTTAACTGCACCTGGCTAAAGGTCGACGAAAAACATTATTTGCATTTTTGCCTATTTTATCCTTACAATCATGGGTAAAACAATTAATCCAATATCTTTACGATAAATGAGCATTAAAAAAATTCTTTTCTTTGTTTGATTGTTAAGGCTATATCCAATTGAGATTTCTGTCAATTGATAAGCATTAAACTTTTCTGAAACATTTTTTATCATTTCCATTATTCTTGTTGTGTTATTGCCATAATAATTAGATATGTAATTATCGACTTCCATTGATTGGATATCATCCAAAGCACTGATAGCAGGGATCTGCTTAAAACTTGTTAAACAATAAAATCGAACCATTTTGTAACCAGAATACAGTAATCAATCAATAATTTTCTATAAAAAAATGAAATAGCTGAAAAAAATTAACGTTTTTTTCAGTGACAAAAAATAGATAATATTTTATTTTTTTATCGAGTAATAAGCGGAACAGCAAAGTTGTTGACGCTAATACGTCATTAAAAAGCACAAGATTTTTTATCAACAACACAAAAAAAAAGAAAATATTCTTCCCCTTGCCGCAAAAAAGCTTCAAAAAATATTTGTTTGTCAATAGCTTGTACCTAAAAAGCTTTTTTTTTGAACTACAACATACGGTAAATTTTAAGAAAGTAAAAGCAAAAAAGTACCACGCCTCAAATGAAAAACTGACATAAGTTTTTGATGCTAAGGAAAGATGCATGTGTAGAACACAAAAAAAAAGCAAGTATAAAAGAAATTTTTTTAACTGTACCATGTTTTGGAAAATAGTCAAACCAAAATAATCTGTATTCCAATGAACAAAGGCAGCGTTGGTTGTACTACATTTCATCAAAAAGAAGTTACAGTAAGATTTTTATAGAAACTATTTTTAGTTATAATTTTTTTAAGAATCAAATATTTTGTGGTAACACAAATCATAGTTTTTTCGAAAGTGGATTAACACAGAATCAGAATTGTTATGGCCACCAAACACAAATGGATACTGTAAATCACAACAATGTTTTGCTTTCAACAAATTACTCGCAAGCTATTCCGGAGAGCAATCAGCCAATAAACAATGACTATTTAACATCTCCTTACAATTCCAATAGAGCCTATAGTCGTTGCCAAACACCACAACATAGCTTTCAAAGTCATACATCGTATCAAGCATCTAATAATTACAACTCATATCATGAAGATATCATCAGTTATCATCCAAAAGCTCAAAACGTTGAAGATTCTATTGAACCTTTACCATATGATTCTTGCAAGATGTTAGAAAGTAATCATACCACATTTCACAAAAATAACAATAAATCAAATCGGCTTTGCAGAAACACAGTAGCCACTTTGAAGGACGTCAAGGAAACAACAAAAGCTGAATGCCATAAAAGAAGAGGACGTCCAAACAAGTACTTTAATGATGCTCAAAAAAAAGAAGCTAAAAGAAAGGACCAAAAGAATTATATCCTAAACAAAGAAGATAAATATCGCGCACAAAAATGCCGAATTGCTGCCTATTTACGTCGTTGCAAATTTCTTCAGCAAAAACTAAAAATCCTCTTAAACAGATACTACCAGCAGCTTTCTCCATCACATATACAACGAATTCAAGCTTTGCTTTCATGAAGCTTTTTTTGTCAATTCTTTCGGTTAAATATTTTGTTTTTAGTAAATAAATGTATATATTAATCGTTCGAATTGAATTAGATAGTTCCATACTTTTTAACAATATCTATCATCGATATTACTTGTTGCAGATTTACATCCGCGTTAAACCTGTCTTTCAGAAAATGGAGGGACAAAAAGAAAACCAACCCCAACTAGCAGAAGAAAAGGAAGAAGATGAGAAAAAAAAACAAAAGAATGAAAAAAATCGAAAAGCTGTTAAACGACACCGTGAAAAACGTAAAAGAGAACATGAAGCTGCGGATGCCGAAGAAGAAGCTTTGATTAAAAAAATGAAACAACTTGAAAAGGCAATTCAAGAGATTGAAGGAATATTTGGACAATTTGAATAATGAAATCTGTTACCGTATCTACAATTTTTATATTTCTGTTTTTCATTTTGCAATAACTTTTCTTATACTATTCAACGTTATATACTGTCTTTTATTAATAAATGTTTCATCATTATATTTTTGAAATCATTACCTTTCTGATTAAAATGGTATAACAAGCATAGAATGGGGAGGGTTCTAAAAAGCACATGATTATTTTGCATTACAGGTGTTATCTATGAACATCAAAATATTATCAGAAAGAAAAAAACGTATTTTTTGATGAAAAAATCTGTTATTGATTGAAAAAAAATCAGTTTATTGCTGACAATCACAGTTATTTAAAAATGGAGATTTCTAAGCCTAAATATTGTATAGATAATATGCAACTTCATAAGCTTCAACTACACATATATCATACAATTTGCATTTTTAGAAAAAAATTAAGCAGTAATTTGAGAGCACGTTTCAAAGACAGTAATTTGTTTGTTAGAATGATAACTCTTTTTTGACTTATGGCATATATTTTGAGATACAAGTTTAATTCAATCAAAGGGAGCTTTACTACAGTAGCGTGCAAAAGTAGTGGGCCACTTCGTTTTTAGCTTAGAATCTTGGGTTCCAGAAGTCATCAAATCAAACCCTATACAAGTTTTGAACCTCTACCTTATAGCTACCTTTTGGCAGGGAAACCATGCCCTGATTATCTCACCCCGAAAAGTTACAGTAATTTCTTATCTTATTATGGCATAAGAAAAATAGAACTGCACAAATTACTGAATAACCTTCTTTTTTTAAAAAAAAAAAAGCATGTTATGATATTCACAAAGATCTCAGATGTAATAAGCTTGTACGTTAATCTTTTTTTGTATTTGTTTGAAAATTTTTGTATTGTTAGTATATAAACGGGTTTTTCTAATTACTAGATCAAAGTAGTTATAAGAAAGAAGGTATTACCGTGTACCACAATAACTTTTTGCATACGATGGTGTTTAAATGATAGAAAAAATCATAAGAATTTATTCCAAGCCATTGTAACCACAGATAAAAGATTATAATTTGAGGCAATTTTTAGCTAAAAATGGTTTACAAGATTTGAGCAGTTTTGACGTAAACGTTTTCTACTGCATCTATCAGATGGTTCTCTTTTTTAACTTGTACATGTTGTATTTCAATCAACTCAAATATATTTGCGTATATTTGCGTCATTTGATAAATATCCCATATTTCTGTAATAAACACACAAAAGTATTTTTTATTGACAGACTCAAAATGATCTTATAACTTAAACATGTTAAATAATTTCATAGTGAAAAAAAAGATTCTAAAACACAAAAATTTTCATATTCAAGCATTCAAAATATGGAGCTCCGGGGTCAGTTGGGAACCTTTCCTGTTAGTGCTAAAACTATTTGGGAGTGAGTTCACATGTACAGTTGCAAAAACAATCAATTAACGTTCATGTGGAGAAAACTGTCCGTTTTTTTCCTGAAAGTTTGTCACAAAGTAGGCTTAATAAAAAAAAAGTCTGCTTATGAGGACTGCCATAGTTTTTGGCTGAATCTGTTAATTTTATTTTTTTAGTATTCATTTTCTTTAAATTTCTTACAATTAATAATGAACACAACTGTTTTGAATATTTTATTTATTTAAATAGATAAAAAATAAAAAAAGAGCAAGCTTAAAAATGCTTTTTTATTGACAGGTAGTCATGAAATTGTTAATAATTGTGACATAAATAATGGAAACAATAATCGTCGTGGCGATAATAATCATAAAATGTCTACATCAATAGTGGCAGTAAAAACATTTTTATAAAATTCTAATAATTTACAAGATAAACTTAAATATTTTTTTTTATTTGTTTTAATAAAAAATGCGAGCAGTCAGAAAATTTGATTAGTGGATAAGGTTTCATAAAACAAACTATCTGTAATAAATAGTGCATTTATTGATCAATTTAATAAGCATAAGTAAACGAATTCCCTTCAGATCATGGATGACTTGCGTTTGCAAAAGTAGTCTTTTGACGATGAAAAGCAAGGAGAGAGAAAGAGCAAGCAAAAACAGAGACGACTAGCGCAAACACTACTCCTTGATTGACTATGAGGGAATAAGAATGAGAAAAAAGGGAAAGAAGAGGATTTTGAAAAATTTGCATACCTTTTATTTAAATTTTTTTACTTTTGTTGATCCCAACTGTCGCATATTTTATTGCTTGTATAAAAAACTAGCCTTTTTAGTCAAATAATGTTTGCGACAATTATGGTATTAAACTGTAACATGTGCTTGTTTCGCCAGGGAAGAATCGAAAGCATGCATAAATCAAAGTTTTTGTTTATGTAAGAAAAAAAGGTGCGGCAAATAAGGTGTGTAAAAAAGGTGATAGCAGCATTTTGTGGTTAATGAAAAAATTATTTTTTCTTTAAAAATATAAGAATTCTATGAAAAGAAAACATTTTATCTTTGAAGGTACAACGTAAGAAATGCTTCCCGCTACTTCTGCATGTTCTATTGAAGATATTGAAAATATTTGGAAGAAACGTTTAAACGATGACATAGATTTAGAAAGGAATGATAATACCAAGCCTTTAATTTCAAAGTTTCAACCACGTTCTCCAGAATTTAATGATCGACTTAGAGTTATCAACGTCACAAAACTATTAGAAATGCATATGGATGAAAATTCGAAGTTTAAAATCATGACAACAGAAGAAAACAAGAAATTTCTATTTAATATTTCTTTGCAAATTGGTGCAATGCATTCAATCAGTGGTGGGTTGCAAAAACGATTTGAAAGAATAAGCGATCAAAATTATATGAAAAAATTATGGTTATATATGAGTTATTTATATTTCCCAATTAAAAATGATAACATTGGTGCAGATTTTATGCAAAAGTTATTCGATATATTAAAAAATTTGCTAATTCAATTTCCTGAAGTTCTGGAAATAATTTTAAAATTGGAGGAGCAACGTGATGAATTGATAAATTTAACAAAGAACATTTTATCAGATCTCTTATCTGTTTATGAAGAATTAGGTGCTGAAAGAATCCGAATAAAAGAAACGCGTTTAGAAACAAGACACATGGATTCACCAATTATTAATGCTATAAAATTATTTTCAAAACCGGTTGAACATATTACTGACGATCCTAAAGATGTACCAACAACTGAAATTGAAAATACATTATCTTTAATTAAAAAACTTAAATCTAATATAAAAACTATTTTTTCAAAGAAACCATTCAACAAAAACTTGAAAGAAGCAGAATTTCTCATGGGACTATTGTACGAATTTGATTGCCTCAAATTTACTTACAAAGCTTTAGTAACTATAAAAGCTATCAAAATTGCGGCAACACAAGATTTTACAGTTACAGAAAATGAAATAATTCCAATTTTACAAGCTGTTGTATTTCTGGGAGAATCAATGACTAGTGCAGCTGGAATTCGTGAAAAAGGCGATAAGGATATCACTATTATTCGAACATTGATATCTTTAAGAAATATAGTTGCACATAAAATGAATCGAAAAGACTTGAATAATTATTTTTGGAATGGTTTATTAAACGAATTAAATGTAATAACGAACAAAATAAAGGAAAGATTAGACCATCTGCAATCTCTTTTCTTAGAGAATGATATGGCACGATTGATAGATAAGAAAAATGAAATAAGTTTAGATGATATAATTGTAAGAAAAAAACCAAATATTCCGATAAACAAAAAGAATAAAAAGCTAAAAACAGAAGACAATGAAATTGATGAATTGTTAGAGAAACCCGCATGGCAAAATCATGACTACAAATTTTTGAGGTCCTGGTCTCGTTTCCTTCAATTCAGAGATTACAACATTGATGATCCGCTAATAGAAGATATTCGAGAAGTTGCAAAAAAATTTATTGGCTTAAATCCTATACCTAAACCAGAACAACCAGTCTACACTTATCAATCCTTCATCAAATCAATACTTGAAAATGTTAATAAAATTGAACAAGTAGTTAAAGAAAATGTAATAGGCGAATCACTAGTGGAAAAACTTCAAGTTGACTCCGAAAAAAATGATATTACGTTATTTTTGAAATTGTCATACTTCCTGCATCAAATTATTCAAGCTTTCAAAGATGCTTCTGAATCATGCAGTAGCAATAGCGATAATGTAAGAAAGAAAAAACCAAATACCAACGAAATATGGCGAGATCTATCTTACCGGCTTGATAAAATGGGTGAACATCGATTATTTGAATTTTTATACACACAAATCGAAAATGCTCGAAATCTATGTATTCATAATTTATGGATAAACGAAGATGAATATCAAAGATTTGCAAATGTGATCCATCTTATTTTAAGCAATTTAAAGCCGATGCTTTTACGTTTATCTTGTAAAGAACCAGTTTTCCTACCCGGGGTATTGTATTTTGCTAACAAATTGATGGCAAAGGTAGAGAAAGTCGAAAAAATTATTTCAAACGCTTTCTTTCATATCCGATTTCAAGCTCGTGGAGATGCAGAAGAATGTGATTCAAAAATGTTAGCAGACTATATCAAACAAGGTAGTGTCTTTTTTAGAGTTTTTTCATGAATCTGCTAGGAATAAAATAAGGCTTTTATAGATCGAGAACTAAAATTATATTTTAAACTTCAACATTTAATTATTCAAATATTCAACACTCTGCAACAATGTCAATTAAACAATTCGACGTTATGGAAACGCTTTGAATCAGAAATTATTACATTAAATCAGCAACGAAAATTGGTAACAATTTACACAAATCTGGAATTTGCAAAAAATATTTCATTGCGTTCTCTATGGAAAAACAATGATGAATATCGCATATTCGCTGATACCGTTTTACTCATCCAGAATAAATTTAAGCCAATGCTTTTACAATTAAAAAGAAAGAAATTTTGTAAATGGCAAAAACAGAAAACTTTTGGTAGAAGATTGAATTATAACATAAAACAACAACGATGTGTTTCTGATCAACAACAACAACTGCGTAAAAATACTGCTAATTTTTGGTGGCAATTGTTGTTAATTAAATGTACTGTAGCACCTTTCACAATCAAAGAGTAAGTAATTCCCTTTTGTAATTGTTTTACTTCATAATTCCTTTAAAAATTTGTTTTCTTTTCTAATGGAGCTTTTGCACTTTTTTAGTCATTCTTTTATAATAGATTCTGAATGGGTTATTGAAAAAGCTAAATCTATTGCAAACACCTCTCAAAAAACAACAAAATTGTATCGTTATGTGAAAAAAATTACAACAAAATTACTAAGAACTTACTTCAAATATCAAGATAAAGGGTTTGGAATTCTTTGTTTCCAAAATGATGCAATATAAATGCAGTTTTTAGCTCAAAAAGATTGGAACAAAAAATTATGATACTTTTAAAAAAATATAAAATTGTAAGTGATAATGGATTTGAAGAGAATGTCAGTATTTTAATTGAAACATTTGTTAAACAATTTGTTGAATGTTTTAGAAATTTAAGTAAGTGTTTTTAAATTTACAAAGTTTTTATACGCATTTATATCAATTTTTAGACGAACTAGATGGATGGGAAGATGTCGATATTACACTTCTAGATACCAAAAATCTTATTCCATCTTTCAATAAATCGCTGTATCGTTCAAAGCCAGAAATCAATCATCCTGGGCTCCATAACCGTACACCTTTGGTATATGTATTGGGCTTCAAGGATTCGATTTCTATTACAAATTCATACACTAACATTTACAATCTGCTTAAAATCTTAATAAATCATGGCGCAGATCCTGATAAATTTAGTTCACTAACATTACATCCATTACATTATATTTCAATGACAGCTCCAGCCTTTACAGAATGGTTTCAAGAAAAGTGTGTATTTAAAAACTCATGCGAAAGCTTTTTTGGATTAAATGTGGAAATGATTTTAAGAAATTTTCAAAGCTTATATCCAGATTTAAAGAGAAATATAGTTGATGATTCATTCTTCAATGCTACTTCTCTTGCTGATAGAATTCATTATTCATTTCCAAACTTTGATACTGTGGATGCTAATTACTTTTTAAATTTGTATGATCAAAATGGTAAAACTCCGCTAATTTGTGCAACAGATGTTCCATATTTGCATAATCAATGGAAATCGAATTTGGAAGTAATCATTAATGCTGGTGCAAATGTTAACGACAAGGAAATTGTGTCCTTTAATAATGGAAAACCGGTATTTGGTGAAGCTGCATTAAAAAAAGTGCTAAGAGTAGAGATATCCGGGCATCCATGGAAAATAGAAAAGCCGCCACCGGATTTGAATATTAGAAAGGCTGTTGCTAAGTATCTTGTATCCAATGGTGCTGACAAAGATGCAATGAAATATTTTGCTGCAAACTCTCTGTTTTCTGTGATCAAACAAAAACTATTTTTAGAACACGAAAAACTTCGTGATACTCTTGAATATCATGAAAGTATCAAAAATATAGATCAAATCATTGAATTTAGGTTTGACATAACGGTGCTGCTATGTGACATGCCCCATGATTGGGCACTTCAGAAATTTAATCATAATCAGTTTAAATGGATTAACGAATTATTGTTTGGCATTAAACCTGCAAATATTGATAGAAATGGATTTCACGACAGTATGAAAGACAGCAAAATTGAAAAGATTCTAGAACCAATTGAAAATACAAATGAAATTCCAACAGAAAATGATACCGATCCCCATATAATTGCACATAACATTCCAGAAAATCAATTTCTTCTGTTATCAAATGGAGAGTTGATGATTTTTGATTCAAACAATGACAATCTTTTTTGGCAATACACATTCATCAAAAGCAGTGTTGCAATTTTTAAAAAACATTCAATGCCGTTGTTGTTTGCGGCTATTTATCCTTTAATCTTTTTAAAGAAACGTCATCAACGCAAACGGCGTCATCAACGTTGGCGTCAACGTTACAATGGCAACGTCTGCGCTTTAATACAAGTAATAATTGTTAAAAATTATTATCAATGTGACAAGTGCAAGGAAAAAAACATTGATGTAATAGCTCAACTACGAACTGCTTCCAACTATCAAAAATATCTCGAAACAAATCAAATTCCACATGTCTGCAAAATTCAAGACTTAATAAAATTGGAAAGAGTTTACAAACAATCAGATTGTGAGACCAACATAAATTCCAATGGAACTCAAGAGCTGACTATCGTTCATCCTACAAACAAACAATGGATATTTGAATTTGATTATGATGAAAATTTGGGTGCGTTTTGTTGCAAAAAATGTAAAGAATACGGAAAAACAGTTATCGCACAATTCTGGAGGAATAGAAAAGAAGAGGACGTTGTTATTTTGAGCAGTATTCAACATTGCTATAAATTATACGAAATTTGTTGTCAAAGTTATTTTAATTACAGCTTGTAATGAAAGAATCATTAGTTTTTTTAAAAAAGATATTTTAAAAAATTTAAAATTATTGTCAAACATTTTTTATATCGATTACTGCATTTGTTTAAAGACTTAAGCAATAAAATAAATGATGTTTGTCAGTGTGTAGCTACCATGTATTAAATATAGAATTGCTTAATGAAGTTTATTTATCCCGTTAATATACATATTCAAACCATTTAAAAGATGGATTAAATTTGATAAGGATCAGTAAAAAGATTTTCAATCATTTGTTGAGTTGGTGGTAAGAACAATGCAGCTTTCCCTGCACCAACAAGTTTAACTGCAGCAGAATTGAAAGCAGTTGTTGTGGTGGAATTGTTTGCAACATTTGGATCAATGGATAAACTTTTAAGCCAATTAAAAAGAAAATCAAGATATTCAACAGCATTTTTATGGGCATAATCAAATGCTTGTCTTAATGCATCATTTATTGAAGCTTTTTGTTCATCACTTGGTTCTGTAGTACTAAGAAGAACAGGAAAATTGCTGAGAAGAGTGTTGTAGGGTTGATTGTAAGCACCTAAAATACAATAAAAAAATGATATGAAATGTCTGTTGTTTAGGTACAAATTTCCAAGAAATCCATAATATACTAATTTAGTTTTTTAGTTCGGACGTTTTTTTGCGAGAGTAACTCAAAGACGGAAAATTGAGCGTTTTGTTCACTTTTGGTTTTTTGTAAAATGCTTAAAAAGTTTCAACATACCACCCTCACCAAAAACACTCTGCGTCGATGGCAATTTTGCATAAATAGCTTGTTTTGTTTCATCGGTTAATCCTCTAATTCTATTTGCAAAATTTTCAGCTTGTTCAGCAGTAAGCACATTATTTGAGAATGCTTGATTACAAGCATCCGTTGCAAGGGAAGCAACTTGTTCTGGCAGGCCATTAATAATATTTTGTGCTACTCCTTTAAGTCGTTGTTGTGCCTCTTTATCAGCTAAAGCTTCCAAAGCTTTATTCAAATTTGCATCAGTATTACATTTTCCTTGATAATATGTTACAACTTGAAAAACATCTCCAAGATTTGCACGAACAGTTTCCACTGCGGCATCAAAATTATTTACAAGGCAAAAGAGGGCATCAACATTAGCATTTGGGCCATGCATAATTACGGTGGATAATGCGGGGTCCACTGAAATGGAGTCATTGTTCATATTTTTAATCTCAATAAAAAGGCAAAGTTTTTCAACTTACAACTTCCAACTTTGATAAAATAATCATTGATAGTAGCAGTTGATAATTGGTCTTGAAGTTTTTGAACAATAGCTTTCGTATATTCATCTACAGCAACACATTCCTTTACTGTAACAATACAGACAGCAAGCAGACAAACAATTAATCTCATACTGATACAAAAATGTCCCAAAAATAGATTGATACTTTTAAAAATTTTTTGATCTTCTTTTTATATGTCTCATTGTCTGCAAAAAAAAGGGAGATAAAAAGCGTAGGTTGTTAAATATATCTCATCGAACACAAAATATAATCCATGTTTTTGTTTCAAAAATCACTGTTGTTTACTTGTTTTTTGGTGGTAATTGATTATTAAAAGTTTTTTTAGGATATTTTTGGACTTTGATGAACAGGGATTAATCTGAATGAAATAAATGCTCAATTTGAGTGAGCGTTTTAATCTTGCTATTTTTTGTGATGAATTACCGTATTGCTGCATTACTAATTTATTTCAAAGTTATACAAAACAAAGTTTTTATTTTTTGATAAATGCTATTATAAAAATCTTTTGTATCTCCTAGCGTATTACATCTTCCAACAAAAATGTTTTTTAATATAAATATTTATCATCATAATTTACAAAAAAACCCGTTTACATTTTAATTTTATTTATTTTTCACTCAAGAAAAGTCAGAGGGGGCAAACAAAATTGAAAATGTTATATTGTACAATAAAAAGAGAAACACAGATTAAGAAAAAATATATTAATAAATAAGCAAATCAGAAAATTAAAAAAGTCTAGAATGTGAAACACGTAGCTATTTGGCAATACTATATTTGTGAAGTTTAAATTTGTTGAGGAGGGAACGAATTCTAGATGAGATATGTAGGTCAGAATCTTTGCTAGGTTTTATTGAAGTTTTCGTTGAGTATTGTTCCTTTATTGCTTTTTATAAAAGGAACAAAAACTAGATCAAGTCTGTCATTAGGATGAAGAACTATCATATCACAAGCAATCATAATATCTGCAATAATTATTTTTTGTTGTAAAGACATGGTATCTACTACTGTATTACATCTGTCAACAAAAGTTTATTTTTAAAATAAATATTTATTATCACACTTTACAAAAATCCCGTTTTTACATTGGAGTATAATTAATTTCAATATGTGTCGTTTTGAAATCAAATGAATCTTTCATAAGTTTTTGAAAATTTGTAATATATTCATGAATGAATGCGCGCTGCCGTGGCTTAAATTCCATTCGAAGAAAAAATTGTTCATCTCTGTTTTTCTGTAAAAACGAAGTAGTGAAATTATTGTATTTGTAAGCAAGAAAATTACCTGACAAAAATTTAAAAATTCTGTTGTATCAAATGGTTCACCATAGATATCCAATAGTTTGATAGTATTAATTTTTGAATTAAAATTTTGTTTTGCCAAAATTGTTGCAGTATTTTTGTTAACTTTAACATTGCTTAAACTAAAAAAACTTCCATTAGAATTGCCAAAAACCAAGCTAAAAAAAAGCACTTACTGTAAATGTTCAATATTTGGTAAAAATTCCATAATATTTTCCAAAGTTATCCCTTCTCCATTTTCATCTCTTATTCGTACATTTGGCAAAGTTAGTGTGACAATATTTTCAGATCCAATTAAAAATTTTAATTCATCAAATGTTAATTGTTGATTCCAAATTGTTATGTATTTTGCATCGCATTGATAAAGGCGTGGAATAATAGTTGAAATAAAAGTGTTCGAAATATTGTGGAAATATTTACAGAATAAGCTTAAAGTAATCCATGTGTTTTTTAAATAAATATCATTTCCGCTGCTATCAAATTTTAGATTAAGCGATTCTTCTGTGAATGATGAAGTACCTTGCTGAAATTATATATTGGAGTTAAAGAAAACTGAATGTTACAAGATGTCTTCTATTAAAAAAATATAAGCATTTTAGTTAATTCAACATTTGCAGTTTTGATGCATATACTACCGCAGCAGACACGTCTAATAGAAAAATAAATAAGTGAAAGAAAAAAGAGAGGTGTTAAACTTTTTTTCCTTTGTTCTTCTATTGTCTTTTTGAGCTTGATATTAAAAAGATAATATCTTTTTTTAAGATTTATTAATTAAAAAACTGCCGTGCTAAAGTCAAGATAAGATCCTAATAAATCTATTTATTTAGTAATCACAAAAAAAGATAACATATAAGCTGAGATCTAGGGCTGTGAAGAAGCACAAAAGAACAAAGGAAATAAGACCTATCTTTTTTCTTTCAATTTCATTTCAAGGCTGCCGTGCTACATTTATCAAAAAACTTACTTTTATTTGAAGGCGATAACATATTGGAACAGTTTTTCTTACAAAAAAATATTTACATGTTTGATGTAACATTCTCCAAACTGCAGAATTTGCATTCATTAAAATATATTCAATAAATGGTTTTTGAAACGGAAAGCTTTGACTTTGATAGCTTTTGTAAAAGTTTTTTGTAATGTCAATTGAAAGAGGAACTGGAGTTTCATCTTCTCCCAGATCATCAAATAAATGCGGTAACTCGAATGCGCTGTGTTCAACTTTTGCTGCTCTTGTCTCAAATTCAAATGCATTATTCCAGTAAACAAATGAAGGACCATATTTTTCAACTTTTGTTTTGTATTTTTCTTTCATCTCTGAATCATCCAAAAAGAATCGACAATATTTAGAATAAACCTCTAACATTCTATTTGTGTCACTTGTTTCTAGGAAGTTCAAATAAAGTTTCCAAAGTTTGATATCGAGAAGATTTTCACTAAGACGATATTCAACGTTATGCACCATAAATTCATTATCACCAGTTTCTAACAAATTTTGAAACCACTCTTCGAGAATTTCTTGTGATGCTTTAATTTTCTGATAAAGTTGTTTCATCTTTTTATATTGTAAAACAAAAGCTTTTGATGGTGGTTTTGCTACAAACAGTTTTATTGTATTAATTTTTTTAAAGAAAAACCTACATGCTCGACTTTCATAGTATTGAAAACATTGATTAAGAGATGAATGAGGATATGAAAATTGTGAGTCACCACCGCTAAATTCAAGCAATTTTGGATAAAAAGAATTACCATTCTACAAAGAAGTGTTATAATGGTATAATATAAATAAAATTAGCGTCTAACCTCTGGATTATGCAGTACTGAAAAACTTTTGTCATAATAAAATTGTTGATAAGCTTTCCATTGTCGTTTTTTTGGAATTGAAATTTCTTCTAGATGAATAAGCTCATCATCAAATAAGCTAAAAAAAGGTATATAGGTATTATATAAAATGCCATCAGATATTCTTATATAAAGCTGCGGTCGCATTCTTGATCAATTTAGATAATCCTTAAATTTTTACTTACGTTTCATATAGCTGCCAGTATTCTTTTGGCATAAGATAAATCGAAGAAAACTTTTCAATTAATTTTTGTTGCATAATTCGTTCAGCATCAGATGGCTCAAATTGAAATTTGGCGAGCTGATCATCGAGTTCTTTAATATGCTTTTTATAACTTGGAGAAAGCTGGTTAAAAAATTCCATGGAAATTAACATTATTGTTATACAATTCAGGTTACTAAAATTTACCAATCACAATTAAATTATCAAAGAAAAAGAATTATTTCTTACAATAATGAAAAAAAACATATACTTTGAAGAAAACACAAATTGTTAATCGATTTTTCTTCGTAAATAAATGCAATAAATTATTCACGTTTTTTCCCACAAAAATGAAAGCATATTTGCTTGCTCACAAAAGAATTTAAATGTGGTTTTTTCTTTGTTGAATCAAACTACATTTTTTGTTTACCCCCTTTTTATCGAAGTTCGGTTGAAGTGAAATTATGTTTTTTCATGTTTTTGAATATTTTTAGACATAAAAAAAGAATAAAAGGTTATTTAAAATAACTTATTTTACAAACAATTGCTACGAAAAAATGGCAAAGCTTGCGAAGAGGATTCTTTAATTCTTGATTAAGACAAATGTGATGGCATTATTAAAAAATAGTCTGTTTCAAACAATTACGTATACTAATTTTTTTTAAAAAAATGCATAATTCAATTCGACATCTTATGATTATGATTAGCACAAAATTGCGATATTTTGAGATCAAGGTTATACATTTTTTATTACAAATCTTTCACACCAAAACACTAAAATAAAGACTACAAATCTACCACTTCGAAAAATGATTTTCTGCAACCCCAAAACCATTTTCAATGACATATGTAACATTAGACAATTCAATTGTGCCACGATAAGTTCCAAAAGCTTGTACAAAATCTGCTTGAACAATAATGGCATTGATATGTTCTTCAAAAGCTCCCCATGGTTGAAAGGTTAAATTTATCTTTGGTGTATCAGAATTGCCTGTATTTGAATAAATTTGCCATTCATTTTTAAGCAAATTTTGAGGTTGAGGTAATTTCCAAATAAGCATATCAGTGGTATAAACATGACTATCAATCCTAAAAGATAATACGTAGAAATGTGGTCAAAATTTTTTATGGCAAAAACTCCATGGCTTTCATCTAGGCCTCAAGTCTTTTTTGTAAAAATTAGAAGAAATCTTGTGGCACAAAAAGGATGAGAGCAACATTAACTTTCTTATCTCGAGATTTCAGTGTTACTATATTTTTTGATAGTTTTTTTCGGGAACAAAAGTTATTACTCTCATCTCCAATAAATATGATGAAAGAAAAAATATTAACACAGTTTTTTTACTATAAATCAAAAACGAAAGAACTAAAACCAGAAATTTTTTAGCTCAAAAACATTCCTATAATTTTCTTCTCATTTAATACTGTTCAGTTTTTGTTTAGCTGAAACATAAACAGCTTACGAGGTAATTGGAAATTATTATGACAACTAATATTTGACTTACCAAATAGCACTTTCCATTGAAACTCCATTAACATCATTATAAACAAGATCAGAAAGATTGATACCAATTGTTACAGTTTTATTGTTGGATAAATTTTTTGCAATTGTCGAAAGTGAACTCCTGAAATTGACCGTTTTAAAGAGCTCAAAAATCGCATTTGCAACACTTTGGCAAAATGCACAGCTTCTTTGCCTCTAATTTTTTTATGTTACAGGCATTTTATGCTAATTTATTACAACTTACCATTTCCATTGACATACTCTTTCTGGATATCCAAGTGTCCAATCCATTGTTCCTAAACCACCAATCAAATCTTCTTTTTCCCCATTTCCAATTCGTAATTTTCCAGAACTTGGCAAACCAGCAAATTTATGAGTATAAACTGGACGCTCCTTTTCAACTGGATAAATAAGTGCCATTGATGGATTCTTTTCCACAGAATATTCAATATTAAATTTAAATGAAATCTTTTGGCTCTTTTCTGTTACAATTGTTCCATTAATTTCATACATTTCTTTTGTTCTATCATAACAGCTCCAAATCCATTCATCAGCAGAATGATAAAATTTTGTACATCCATTTTCAATTGATGAAAAAACTTGTTCTTGAATTTCTTGTGCAAATATTGATTTACTTGAATATTGATAAATTGATGATCGACTTGTATCACTTCGATCAATGACATAAACAAATGCAGTAGAAATATAATTTAAATTTGCAATTCCAACTGCGATAAAATATTTCTTTGTTGTAATAGATTTAAAATCCCAAAATTTGAGAGAAGTAAAATTAAAAAGGCTTGAAGTAGTAACCGATGAAAAATCAATAACTTCAAGGGGTTTTGTAAAACGTCCAAAATTGCTGGAATCATTGGGTGATCCTTGTATAAGTGAACCAAGAAATTGTGATTTTGGCGAAGGTATGTAATTGTCATTTAAAGTGTATAATATAACAGCAATAAAAATAGGTAGTAAAAGAAAATTGATTAAACGAGACATGCTTGTTAGCAACAACACAAAGAAGAAGAACAATGATTGATATGCTGTTTTTCTTTTTATGGTCAAATGGACAACACTAACTAAACTGCAGTTTTCGTTCTATAATCTCTAATAACTACAAACTTTATGCACCACAACAAACACTGCTGTTTGTTCTATAAAATCACTTGTATTTTAGCAATAATTTTAGTATTTTAATGAGATAATTATTTTTGTTTGTTTTTCTCAAATTTCGACTTTCAAACCATTTTGAGTCGTATCATTTTACAGATGGCTTTATATGAAGACAGATTCTGTTCTTATTAGATGGTTTTGATGAGCCAATATTAAAAATAACAAAAACTTATTAGTTTTAGCATTAAAATAGTTAATTTTTTTCAAGAAAGATAAAAGAAAATTAATTACTTTCATTTAATTAAAAAAAGATAGACGAAACTATATTTACTAATGATTGACAGGTGCTAGTTTTGTTTAAGCAAAAAGCCACTTTTCTGTTAACTACCGTATATAAAAATTTTTAAACAACAGAAAATGGTTTTTTTATCATCAATCTGGTTTGAAGCAATTACTAGACAAGCTTTTCATCCCTTAAAACTACTGTTTTGTTAAAAATAATTTTTTAAAGAATAGCTCAAAAAGATAACTTCTTAAAAAAAACTCATTGTTTAAAAATGTGTTAGAAAGAAGTAGAACTTTGGTGTTTTTTTTATGAAAATATGTTCTCCTTCTGATATTAAATTTTTTCACAAGTGTTGCTTGCTCCAAAAAACCTTCACTCATATTTTTTTCTCAAAGAAATCTGTCGCAATACGTTCCTTTGAGTTTTCATTATAGTGCAATTATTAAAAAAAAATATTATTAAAATGAATACCATAGAAAAAAGATTTTCAACTTTTTAATCACTACTTGTTTTTTTTCCAGAATAGAAATAGATCCTGTAGTTTAACCATTTGTACTTCAAACATGACAATAAAAATTGTGACCACTAGCTTGTTAGAAACGACAAAAAAGGATGGATCTTTATGTTGTACTGCCAGATTTTTATCATCTATCCATAAAACACCTGCACAAAATTGGTCACTTTTAACAATCCCTTGCAGCCAAATGTAAAAAAGCAGGCCATTGCATGCGAAATAAATATAATACTTATTTGTTTAAAACACCAATATTTATCTTTTAAAAAACGCTCAAAAGTGATTAACATTATTAAAATAATAAAATAGTAACTACATGATCACATGTTTGCTGCTGGAAACAATTTTGGCATTGGTGAGTTATTGTAGTTTATATGTGGGCTACAGAAGTAAAATGATTTGTATGCTTTTCGAGTTAACGAACTAAAAAAACATAAAATTAAATAATTGTTAATCACAGTTTCATACCTTAAAACCATAAGTGAAATAGAGCCACTCCATGCAAATAAGCCATTTAAAATTGGTAAAATTATATTGAAGAAAGAAATAAGCTCCATGTTTGCTGGAAATAACAGCTTGTTGGCACTGTAAGTTACACGCAATAATTGAGAAATAAAAATAATAAATGAAACGACTGAAATAATTGAAATTTTTTAATAGCTCAAACTTGATCATTGAAAGCACATATGCACTACTTGGTGCAAGTTATAAAAGCTTTTAAAGTAATCACAAAACTCTTACATAACAAATTTTTTTCATTCACATTTAGCGAAACATTATTTTGTTTACGAATAAAAAATTTAACAAACGACAAAAAATTAAATACAGCTGCAAAACAAGTTGTTGAGAAAAATATCATTAATGATAAAATATTGTTTAAATTTCCGACAGCTTTATTTCTATAGTTTATGACAAAAACATTATCTGCAGTAAATGTGATATCTGCTGGTTCATGTAACCGCCACGAAGCATTTATTAAAGGAATAATAAATATTATTACAGTATACCATTGCCGCTTCCATATATGCTCATGTTTTAAAGGGAACCTAATAAGTGTAAAACGGTTTAAAGCTAGAAATAAATGCCCAATAAATTGCATTACAGTTAAAAAATTTAAGACAGCAAAAATTCCAGACGCTGTATATGAGTGACTCATTAAATAATTGATAATAAATGAAATGAGCTCGGATTTTTGACAAAATGTTGTCTAAAAAATAACGTAAAAATTACTATCAAAAAACCCAAAAAAGAGCCTTTAATAACCTTACTATCGCATAACACAGAAAATCAGCAGCAAGAACAATTCTAAAAATATTAAAAAATGGCCCTTTAAAATTGACATTTCTTTTAGCAACCATCAAAACCAACATAGATAAATGAAATACATATAATATTAATTCTACAACAAAAAATACAAGAAAATATGTACTTAATCCCATTTTTACTTCTCAAAAAATTTCAGACAATGACTAAATAAAAAAAATAAAAGTAAAACTTATTAGTTTTAGCATTAAAAAAAAGTTAATTATTTTCAAGAAAGATTAAAGAAATAATAATTACTTCCATTTAATTAAAAAGTACATTTACTAATGATATACAGGTGCTAGTTTTGCTTAGACAAAAAGCAACTTTTCTGTTAATTACCATCCTCTCAATAAATGGAGATTGTGCGTTTGTACGTTTGTTGCGCTCCAAAATGATACATTCACAAACTGAAAATGAATGTCAAATAAAATTTGCATAAATGAAAAATTTTTTTGAAGACAAGGTTACAAGAAAAGAATAGGGAAAAAAGTAAAAAGAATTGCGATCTGATGTCAAACAATAGCAACAAGCGGAGGGTCTGGCACATTCATTGGATCTTTTTTGGGTTTTAAATACAGTTAAGAAAATCGTGGATGTTGCTTTCCATAACTTTGACCTTAGGATTCATATCACGTTTTTACTGCTACTTAAACGTGATCCGTGCCATAACTATGAGCGTAGGGTCTCAGTATTTTTTAATAGAGCTTAGTGATAGATTTTTTGTTGATAAAGAGTATTTTAGAGATGGCATTGATGATGGACGTGAGCCATTGGTGGTCCGCCCCGAAGGGGCGGGGCACCTCTAGTATATTAAAATTTTTAAACAACAGAAAATGTTTATTTTCGTATCATCGATCTGATCAAAAATATACGTTTTAAGCAATTGCTAGAAAAACATTTCTTCCCTTAAGATAATACGGTAATTTTTAGATATGAAGTTGCTTACGTTTTTTATCTACCTTTTTTTTGCGTAATCCGTCGACTTTCACTTTTTGTTGATGAACAGGGTTCTAATCCTTTATGACAAAACTTTTTTTAAAGTTTTTTTTTGTAAAAAATACTTATTAACGCTTAAAAAACATTTTTTTGTTGCTTTTTTTAATTTAAATCCATGTAAAATGATGTTTCTCTATTTGTTGCTTTACTACAGCAAAAAAAGTCGACAAGTTTTTTTTCAAAAGAGCATTATCTAAAGCAAAAAAAGTATCACCTATATTTATTATCTTTTATTGTAGTATTTATTTAAAAAATATAATCAACAAAAGTCATTATCTCTTACCGTCGACTTTGTGTGATAGATCTTTTCCTTGTGCCAGCGTTTCAAATTTTCCTCAATGCCGCGTTTTCCTTTTTTCAACTTTTCAACACATTTTTCAAATTCCCGCGCAAAGAAAAAATGCTGCGCATCAGTTCTTCTCTCTTCTTCTCCCCCGCTTTGCCTACCTTCTCTTTGCTTTTTTTTCTTTTTGCAAAAGACAACTTCATTTTTTAGCAGATCAACCATTTTTTTATCTTCTTCTTTTTTTACCTGCTTTTAAAAATTATTAAAATATTTTTGCGTGTTGTTGTTAAAACTTTGATACTCTCTACTTTGTTTTTATCAATAATAATTATCTTTTTAGTTCTTAGACTATATCTCGTGCTAAAGCAACTATGAGTGGTGGAAGAACATGTTATAAATGCCAACAAGAAGGCCATTTTGTACGTTTAACTTGTCGAGCTTATATTTCTATTTGTTATGGTTTATTTTATAGGCTCGTGAATGCCCCAATGCTGAAAGCTCTGGTGGTGGAGGTGGTTTCGGACGACGTAATGATGGAGGTGGTAGCGGCGGCGGATCTTGCTGTAAGTTTGTCTTGTATGATACATATATGATTAATGACGACTATTATATTGTAGATAAGTGCTCTAAACCTGGTCATTTCGCTCGTGATTGTACTGAAGAAGGCAACGGTGGTGGATATGGTGGTGGCTCTTATTCTCGTGGTGGAAGTGGTGGTGGCGGCGGTGGTGGTCGCAGCTGTTGTATGTTTAAATTTGTTGGCTAATATGCGGATATATTTATATATGGATAAGTTTTTTAGACAATTGTGGCAATAGCAGCCACGTTTCTCGTGATTGTGATCAACCACGCAATATGGATAATGTCAAATGCTACAATTGCCAAGGTAAGCTTTTTCTTGTTTTAGCTGTTAATACCTTTTTAATCCTTTGTCTTTTATAGGTTTCGGCCATTTCTCTCGTAATTGTACTGAAGCTGCTAATTAATTTTGGTAAGATGATGGTATCGTGGTGTTGTTTGTGAATGAATTTTTTCTTGTTTTCGTTCTGTAGATACTCACCTTTGTTTGTTAATTTTTGATAAATTTAACCTTTTGTTATTTGTTGGTATTAACACGGGACATACTGGGGTATTTGAAGCATTTTTGACCTGGACATTGTAGAACATTTCTCCCAAACGATTGATTCATCTCGATAGGCTCTTCTTGGAAGTGATAGGATAATCCATTGAATGGATTGAACAAATTCTTGCTCTCGATTTATAGAAGATTATCACATTGCATTGAACCATGAGTTTGTAGATAATAATTGAATGGTAATTACCTATCTTTGTTTATAGAAATTTGCTTGCCGAAGATACTGGATACACTATTTGTAAAAGTGATAGGACAGTTATAATGTGTGATATACATTTATTTTATCAAGCTAGAATGTTTGCCTTTTGAGTTGTGGTTTAATATGCACATACGAAAATGTACGTCGAAAGGATTATTGCACATAAACCATTAAAATATGTTGGTGCTGGATTTCAGCATTTGTTGTTTTATTGCTTTATTCTCTTATATAAATCCATTTGCAGCTTCAAAGCCTTCAACATCTGTAGCAGCATCTACAGTATCATCACGAAATCCACCACCAAGATATTCAGTTTTTTCTTCTTTGTTTTATCTTCTGTATGACTTATGTTTCAGGTTCAAAACCTCTTACAAGTTCAATAGCAGCAGCTACAGTACCCCGAAATCCGCCACGAGCATACATTAATGGTTAATTGCATATCTTTTTTTATCTCTATTTTACTTTATTTTTAGCTCCAAATACTTCTGCAAATTCAACAGCAGCTGCTGCTACAGTATCTATTCCACCATCAACTTTTCGAGCAAATTTACCGCTATTACAACCAACAACAAGCCGCGGCAAATATGATGATACAATAAATTCTGTACAAGCATTACTACGTCAATATTCAAATGAATCAAATGCAAAACCATGTTATCCAGATAGAAATATTCGTGTACAACATTAAAAGCATAGTGATCGAAATCGACATAGAAGTTCTGATTGAGTGTAAGTTGCTTTTACTTGGTATAAGTATCTTATGGATTATTACCGTAACCAAAAGCTTTGGTTACACTTAATAAATAATATGCTTAAACACCACTTTTTTAGAGGTGATAATTGTCTGCTTTTTGTTGATGAACAATCGAGAAAATTATAGTTTACTTTTTTCGCTTGACTATTTGTCTTCAAGTGCTTATGCTAGACTGTTTTAAGTTTTTTAATTACCTTCTTTATCCTCTGTCAGCTTTATGGATCTGCAACATCTGCTAGGATGGTTGACGTTAATTTAAACCGTTTTGATTACGTCATAAACATTAGCTTTAAATCAAACCCTTTGATTAATTGTTGTTTCTATCTTTTATGTATATCTAATATATCGATAACGACACTTTTCACTTTCTCATTTTAGTAGCTAAAAAGCAGACGAATATATATGGCTACTATTTATGCATACTTCCGTGTTATTTTTTTGCACACTTTTTTCCTTTACATTCGTGTTTTGTTGATTTTTTTATATTTTCTTCCCTTCTTTTTCAATCTCCCCTCGTTTGTAATCTCTTTCCTTAAAAGTGATCTAAATTGAAATTTAATCGTATAACTTTAATTGAATTTTTTAATCGTTTACACCCATATTTCTCGCGATCGCGATTCATTTGTATTGTTTGTACTTAATTTTTGTATACTTGCTTACTCTTAATTCTATATTTAAACATACATTATAGGTAAATATATATTAATCAAGCACACTAATAGCTACTACAAACATCAAAAACGACAATATCAACAAAGAACAAAAAGTATTGTTATTATTATTTGTTAATACATAATGAATTCATCAATTAAATTTATTGCTGGTATTTCTTTAATGGTGTGCATTATATTTGCATTTATGCTTCCATCTACTTTTGCTGAACAATATTCTCTTGCAACAACAGAAGCAAAAAATTTATGGGATGATACTAAAAATATGAGAGTTACGGAAATAAAGTGAGTATTCTGCGGGCATAGAATAGGGTGTATTTTGTTAAAGTGATTTATGTATTACTTCTTGCTCCAGAGTTAAGGATTATATGGCAGCTACAGTAACCCCTTGCATTTTGACAAGAATTGTAGGGTTTTTTTACAGCAAATTTTTTCCTTTGACTTCTAGCAGCTCATATTCGCAGGAATGGGTCATCATTATCGACTGCATCTTTTGCACATAAAATTTTGGCATTTGGGAACACTTCCCCAAACGGCGGCAAATTTCCATAGGGTTACTGTAGCCCAGCTGATAAAATAACATTTTACATCCTGAGCTATTTAAAAAATTTTCATTTGTTTCATTATCACCATTTTTTAGACGAAGTGCTCTTGCATGTCCATTACCACTTGTTGGTGCATCATGCTCTGAAGAAACTCCATTATATTATTTTTCATGCTGTGGTGAATTGAATTCTTCATGCTGCTTCCGACTTCAAGACTGGGTTACTGCATTACTTGGTATTTTGACAATTCTTGTTGTACTTTCAATTGTAATCAATTGTATTCGATGCATGTGTGGATGGTAATTATCATCATCAACTTCAAATATCAAGGTTATATTATTATTATTATTATTATTGTCATAAATTCACTTTTTCTTCCTCAAAAACAAACAAAAAAAAATCACTACTTCTTGCCTTTGAAAAAAAAGAAATGTATTATTATTATTTCTACACAATTACTGTCGCCTTTATTTTTTAATAACTTTTTCTTTGCCATCTTTGTAGTATTATTATTTTTATAAGTTTTTTTATATTTAATCGCCTCTTTTTGCGGGTAATCTCTGTCTCTTTTTTTATGTTTGTATTTTTTAATTTGATAAAAAATTTTATTACGGTAGTTTTGTTGATGAACAGATATTTTTTATAAAATCTTTATAATAGCAATTTTTGAAACAAAAATTTCAATAGGATTCACAAAAGAACAAATTGAAGGATACGGTAATAACATTTATAAAGAAAAACAATTACGAGAAACGCTTATTTGGCAATTATAATATTCAAGTCAGGATCACCTTTCATTTCACATAGTATGTAATCAGCTTCGACAACTTCAGGAGGCTTCTAAATATGCAAAAGGCCATTTTTTTTCTTATGGCAG
>JAMRYA010000059.1:0-32242 GCA_024447215.1 Panagrolaimus sp. LJ2400
TTTTAGCTTAAAATGTTTGATTCTAAGCCTTGGGCTTAGGCTGAAGAAAAGGACTCATTTTCTCAGGTTAAAATAGCCAATTCTTAGGCTTGGGCTTAAGATATAGCTAGCTCAATCCAGGGACCCATTTTCTGAGGTTGATGTGTTCCAAATTTGAGCCTTAAGCTTAAGCTTAAATCAACGTCGTGAGAAAATGCTTGTGGTGTAAATCTTTTTTGTTTGTTACGGGAAGCTAGAATTATAGGTTTCAGCATTATTAAACTTAAGCTTCACAATTTTTTTGGGTTATAGGCTTATCCCTATAACTCAGGGTTGTACTATATGAAAGACCATATAAGCCAACTTTTGACCACAGTGAAAAGGGGTCATAATCAAAAATTTTAAAGTTTGTAAAAATGATATTTTTGTGTTAATACAGTAATATTATTAAATAATAATCACTTTTTGGGTGTTTCTGGGTCATTTTTGACCATTTTAAAGTAAAAAAATTTTGAAAATTTTTGACATTCTGGTACCCCAATGTGACCCCTAGACCCCAATAGGAGGTTCAGAAACCCATTTTTTCGTGTTTTTCGATGTTGCTTTACCCAAAAAAACAGTTATCCAGTATTATATATGATATGTTTGGTGTGTCGAACATGCTTCGTGAAGGGGGAAAAGAAAGTAAAAGAAATAATAGAGTAAAGTTCGTGTATTTATATAACATGATATATATTCATTAGTTCTGTTATGGTTCTAATGGTATAATTGAAAGGTATATTAGGCCTTTTGTATATTAAAAGCTTGAATCGATGTTATATTCGAGATAAAAGCTCTTTGCTCATATTGTTTCTTTTTACGATTTTTTCCTACATATATGCTAGCTACTTATATGTACCCTTTGACGACATAACATGGTAATGGTGAGATTACATAAATTTGTAACATCTGTTATCTATGAATTTGAGATTATACGTTTATATAATTCCATTTTAATGGTTTTTATATAGAGATTAAACGTTTGTATAATTCCATTTTAATGGTTTTATAATATGCTGACTATATGTCAAAGGAAATTAGCTTATATCTATTTCTGTAGATATTTCTAATTAAAGCGATGTGACTTTGAAAGTCGAGTTATATATCTCTTTCGAGATATATTTCTTAAAATAAATAAATAAATGATATTTGTTTTATATAAAAACATATATCTGATTGATCCTGTCTGATTGATGTGGTCATTTCAAAGATTAAGCCATGCATGTCTAAGTACATGTGTATTTAACACGAAACCGCGTATGGCTCATTATAACAGCTAAAATTTACTTGATTTTGACTTTTATCCTACATGGATAACTGTGGTAATTCTGGAGCTAATACATGCATAAAAGAGATTTCTGTCAAAAGAGATCTTGCGTATATTAGTATTAAAACCAAGCATTCTTCGGAATGTTTTGTGTTGAAACTGAATATATCTGCTAATCGTATGGTCTTGTACCGACGATATATCATTCAAGTGTCTGATCTATCAACTTTCTATATAAGTATATAGTACTTATATGGTTTTGACGGATAACGGAGTATTAGGGTACGACTCCGGAGAAAATGCCTGAGAAACGGCGTTTACATCCAAGGAAGGCAGCAGGCGCGAAAATTACCCACTCTCAGTACGAGGAGGTAGTGACGAGAAATGACAAGATCTATTCCTTCGGGGATGGATCATTGGAATGGTTTGATTTTAAAATCATTAAAGAGTATCAATGAGAGGGCAAGTCTGGTGCCAGCAGCCGCGGTAATTCCAGCTCTCATACTGCATTGAATTGTTGTTGCGGTTAAAAAGCTCGTAGTTGGATCTGTATATGATAGGTTAGTTCATCCTTTGGATTGTAACTAATACTAAATATTTTTTATATGATTTTATTTTTTCCGTAAGGAGGAAATATGTCATATGAGTTTACTTTGAATAAATCAGAGTGCTCAAAACAGGCGTAAGCTTGTATGGTTTTGCATGGAATAATAGAACATGACTATGGTTCATGTTTTATTGGTTTTACTTACCATAGTAATGATTAAAAGGAACAAACGGGGGCATCCGTATCGCAGGGCGAGAGGTGAAATTCGTGGACCCTTGCGAGACGAACTACAGCGAAGGCATTTGCCAAGAATGTTTTCATTAATCAAGAACGAAAGTCAGAGGATCGAAGGCGATCAGATACCGCCCTAGTTCTGACCGTAAACTATGCCATCTAGCGAGTTTCGGGTGGATATTTTATATTTGCCCTTGAAACGAGCTTCCCGGAAACGAAAGTCTTTCGGTTCCGGGGGAAGTATGGTTGCAAAGTTGAAACTTAAAGGAATTGACGGAAGGTCACCACCAGAAGTGGAGCCTGCGGCTTAATTTGACTCAACACGGGAAAACTCACCCGGTCTAGACACTATAAGGATTGACAGATTGATAGCTTTTTCATGATTTGGTGGATGGTGGTGCATGGCCGTTCTTAGTTCGTGGATTGATTTGTCTGGTTAATTCCGATAACGAACGAGATTGGAGCTTAATTAAATAGAAAGATCATTCTTTATTATTTCCGTCAAAAGAAATAAGTGATTCTTTTCTTCTTAATGGGATTTGCGGCGTTCCAGTCGTAAGAAACCCAGCAATAACAGGTCTGTGATGCCCTAAGATGTCTGGGGCTGCACGCGCGCTACAATGAAAATTGCAGCGCGTGTGACCATATTCGAAAGAATTTGGTAAACGAGTCAAATTATTCCGTATTTGGGATCGAATATTGTAATTATTATTCGTGAACGAGGAACTTCAAGTAAGTGTAAGTCATCAGCTTACGCTGATTACGTCCCTGTCCTTTGTACACACCGCCCGTCGCTGCCCGGAACTGGGTTAATTCGAGAAGATTGAGGATTGTTTGTTTAAGTCTTTTTACGAAGGCTTTAACAGATGAAAATCAATTTGATCGCATTGGCTTGAACCGGGCAAAAGTCGTAACAAGGTGGCCGTAGGTGAACCTGCAGGCCGGATCATTACAAGAATTATAAAATTATAATTCAGTAAAGAACTATATATATTGGAGCTTATAAAAATGAACGGCTTTTTTTCTGGTTTCTATCATAAAAGTATAAGCGTGATTGCCGTGCTTATATTAGCTTTTATGGATAGTGTTTTGCATTTTATGCGAGATATAGAATTAATGAGGCTTCTTTATTGAATCCGCCAGATATTGTTTTATTTGATATATATAAACAAAGTCATATAAAAATAAGTAAAATAAGCTTATTCAGTGGATCACTCGGTTCATACATCGATGAAGAACGCAGCAAAATGCGTTACTTTTCATGACTTGCAAACTACATGAATGAAAAAGTTTCGAATGCAAATTGCGCCGTTAGTTTTTAACTAATGGCACATTTGTTTGAGAATCATATATCTATATTATATTATATCCGTAAAAAAGATATGATATGACATTTGAAAGGTATATTAGGCCTTTCGTATAGGAAAAGTAAAGAGTTTTTGGTTTTCCTTTAATGGATAAACTATATAGCTTTACTTTATTTCTATAGAAATATTTATACATTTATCCTTTTTGGATAAGCATTATACATACATGTAATATTGTATGGATAAGTACTTGAATCGACAATTTGATTATTGTTCGAGATAAAAGTTTAACTTTATCCTTGATATTACATTGTTTATATATAATGGTATATAATATTTCGCTCTTTATGATCTCAAATCAAGTGTGACTACCCGCTGAACTTAAGCATATCAGTAAGCGGAGGAAAAGAAACTAAAAAGGATTCCCTTAGTAACTGCGAGTGAAACGGGATAAGCTCAGCGCTGAATCTCTTTACTGTAATGGTAAAGCGAACTGTAGCGTATAGCATTTTTCATTATATGATATATAATATCTTAAGTTCTCTTTGACTAGAGTTCCATAGAAGGTGATAGACCTGTTAAGATATTTTATGTATTATATTTGATTTATGCTTTGAGTCGGGTTGTTTGGAAACACAGCCCAAAGTAGGTGGTAAACTTCACCTAAAGCTAAATATATGTATGAATCCGATAGCAAACAAGTACCGTGAGGGAAAGTTGAAAAGAACTCTGAAGAGAGAGTTAAATAGTACGTGAAACTGAATGAGTGGAAGCGTATAGAGTTGTCGAAAGATGGTAATAATAAGTTATATATGAGTGGAACGGATCGTAAGAATGTTTTCGTATGAATCATTTTTTGGTTGCAGTTTATTCGTATATGATGCACTTGTTGCCATTGTGCTGATACAATTGATTGAGATTTTTGAAATTATATTAGAGGGCATATCTTCGGATGTGTATCCTGGTGTAATGGATAAAATTCTTAGTTAATTGTCCTTTAATGGATAAAAGATGGTGTAAATATGGTTTTGTATTAAAGTTAACGCATGCGTTGGCTTTTTTACTTGATTATATTTTATGCTTTATGATATTCATTATTTATCAGTATAAAAGACAATCACCTATATGTCCCGTCTTGAAACACGGACCAAGGAGTTTATTGTATATGCGAGTCATTGAGTGAATAAAACTCATTGGCGTAATGAAAGTAAAGTATTCTTTATGAATATGATATATGATTGTATTTCTATATGGAATGCAAGTAGTATAGTCCCATCTAATTTGTTTACAAATGGGTGGAGATAGAGCATATGCAATGAGACCCGAAAGATGGTGAACTATGCCTGAGCAGGATGAAGTCAGAGGAAACTCTGATGGAAGTCCGAAGCGGTTCTGACGTGCAAATCGATCGTCTGACTTGGGTATAGGGGCGAAAGACTAATCGAACCATCTAGTAGCTGGTTCCCATCCGAAGTTTCCCTTAGGATAGCTTCAACTAAATTTTAATAGTTATACTCGGTAAAGCGAACGATTAGAGGTCTTGGGAACGAAATGTTCTCAACCTATTCTCATACTCTTAATGGGTATGATGTATATGTTTCTTAATTGAACATATGCATTGAATATAATAGTTGAAAGTGGGCCATTTTTGGTAAGCAGAACTGGCGATGCGGGATGAACCGCAAGTAAAGTTAAGGTGCCTAACTTTTTGCTCATGAGACCCCATAAAAGGTGTTAGTTGATATTGACAGCAGGACGGTGGACATGGAAGTTGTAAACCGCTAAGGAGTGTGTAACAACTCACCTGCCGAATCAACTAGCCCTGAAAATGGATGGCGCTCTAGCGAAAGACCTATACTTTACTGTTATACTATGTTGAAAACAAAGTATAACATGTAGGAGGGTGTAGTAGTTAGCGTTGAAGGTTTTCATTGTAAAATGGACTGGAGCTTCTACTAGTGCAGATCTTGGTGATAGTAGCAAACATTCAAGTGAGATCCTTGAAGGCCGAAGTGAAAAAGGTTTCCACGTGAACAGTATTTGAATGTGGGTCAGTCGGTCCTAAGGAAATAGCGCATGCTATTTGTATTATGTGTGTTTTCATATTTATATGGATTCGCATGTTTTCCGAAAGGGAAGTAGATTAATATTTCTACACTATGAGAATACGATTATATTTTTATCTCGGTAATTATATAAGGGGCGGTAACGTTATATGAACTCATATACGTCATATAAAGTTCAGAATAGAGATCTCTTCTCTATTTAAGATATTTTGTCCATGGAATGAGATCATCTCGAGATATGGATAAAGGTATTGAAAAGCATAACGGTTTTTGTTATGTTCTGATTGCTTTATATGGCCCTTGAAAATATGAGGGATCCCTAATAATGTATTCCATAGCCGTACCTTATTCCGCATCAGGTTTTCAAGGTGAATAGCCTCTGGTCGATAGAATAATGTAGGTAAGGGAAGTCGGCAAATTAGATCCGTAACTTCGGGAAAAGGATTGGCTCTAAGAATTGAGTATATTGGGTTTTTGAATGAAACTTTTGAGGATAGATCATGTTTGAGGGATTTCTACGGAATGAACTTGGACTAGTGTTTATCCTTAATTGTGGAATTCTTAAACTTGTTTAGCTTTACGGTTAAACGTCAATATACACTTAACAATTAGCTTAGAACTGACACGGACTCGGGGAATCCGACTGTCTAATTAAAACAGAGCAAATAGAAGGCGTTTATGTGCGTTGACTATTTGTGATTTCTGCCCAGTGCTCTGAATGTTAATCTAAAGAAATTTATATAAGCGCGGGTAAACGGCGGGAGTAACTATGACTCTCTTAAGGTAGCCAAATGCCTCGTCAGATAAGTCCTGACGCGCACGAATGGATTAACGAGATTCCCACTGTCCCTATCTACTATCTAGCGAAATCACAGCCAAGGGAACGGGCTTGGTAAATACAGCGGGGAAAGAAGACCCTATTGAGCTTGACTCTAGTCTGACTTTGTGAAGAGTCATAAGAGGTGTAGTATAAGGGGGAGACTTCGGTCAACGGTGAAATACCCCTACTTTTATCGACTCTTTACTTATTCAGTAATACGGAGATTATCTTCGGATTTTCTTTTTGATTTAAATATATTTCTTTGAGAAATGTATGATCCGCACTGATGACATTGTCAGGCGGGGAGTTTGACTGGGGCGGTACATCTGTCAAATAGTAACGCAGGTGTCCTAAGGAATACTCAGTGAGGACAGAAACCTCACGTAGACTAAAAGGAGAAAAGTATTCTTGATCTTGATTCTCAGTACGAATACAGACCGTTAAAGCGTGGCCTATCGATCCTTTTGGATTTTATAAAGTTTATAACAAGAGGTGTCAGAAAAGTTACCATAGGGATAACTGGCTTGTGGCAGCCAAGCGTCCATAGCGACGTTGCTTTTTGATCCTTCGATGTCGGCTCTTCCTATCATTACGAAGCAGAATTCGTAAAGCGTTGGATTGTTCACCCACTAATAGGGAACGTGAGCTGGGTTTAGACCGTCGCGAGACAGGTTAGTTTTACCCTACTGTACATGATAGTTATTGCGATAGTAGTCCTGCTTAGTACGAGAGGAACCGCAGGTCCAGACATTTGGTATATACGCTTATTCGATAGAATAATGGCGTGATGCTACGTCTGGTGGCTTATGACTGAAAGCCTCTAAGTCAGAATCCATCCTAGACAAAGCAATAATACTTTTGCATCTCGGTGTCGAGATGGCTTATAAATGCTTTCTTTATTGAAAGTAGTATTGCCCCATTATATGTCCCGAAGGAACTGGGTAAATCTGGTTCCTTTGACAAAGCCTTATTACTAAGGTTAAGTGCCGGGGTGTAAGATTTCTTGCAAACGACTTGATTACTGATCTCAGTGTTGTTCTCAGTAGAGCAGCGTTTATGCTGCGATCTGTTGAGACTTAGCTGAAGATCGGATAATCTGTTTTATATGAAATTATTTGTGTTTCATATTGACTTTGATCTTTGGCTTTTGTCAATGAATAAATCCATGTTATATGGGTGTTGATATATGTCATGTTTTAGTCATATGCTTTATGCATTGACTTGAGCATTTTTTCGTTCATATATTAGCCCATATAATCTTGCATTTTTCATTGCCGTAGCCAAATGATTAGAGCTCATTTTTTGATAACATAAATATTTGTGTTTCATATTGACTTTGGCTTGACATGATTTGTGTTTCATGTCAACTTTTTTCTTGGGCGAACTTCGAGTTAGTTGCCTTTAAAAATGGGCATTAATTGATAGATATATATTTGTGTTTCATACACATTTCTATTACTTAATGCTTATTTTTAAATGGCAATTGACTTGGAGTTTGCCCTTTTTTTTCGCCATTTTTCATGGCATATTTATTTGGCATCATTTTGCATATTTTTTAGCCTTGGGCTGAGAAAAATATAAAATGCCGCCATCTACTTTATTGTACTTTTTTTCAAAATTTTGTTACCTTATCCTCCCTTGGTATATTTAAATAATCCCTTTATTAAGCAATTTATCCCTTTTTTCCTCAGTTTAATGACTTTTTTGGCCTTGGGCTAGTTTTAGCTTTTGTCATGCAAACGTTATGAGATAAATCCAAGATAATGGCTTTAAACTTGGAGGGAACAATTTTTTGTTTTTTGGATGATTTTTATTTCGTGAATTTTTGTGCAGTAGGGTAAAACTAACCTGTCACGCGACGGTCTAAACTCAGCTCACCTTTCCTATTAGGGGGTGACCATTCTCACATTTATGCATATTTATTTTCATTTTATCAAACCCACTTTTCTCTCAGCTTTTTGTTGGGATATAGCTCAGGCCAAGATCTACTTTTCTTTCAGCTTAAAATGCATTAATTTTTAGCCTTGGGCCAAAGGGCTTTATTTTTTTAAAGCATAGCTTGCTTGTTTTAAAACTTTTGTTAAACTCAAATTGATGGCCCAATTTCTCATTTTCTCAGTAACAATCTCATTTTTAAGCCCTGATTTATACCTCACTTAGTATAGCCGTCATATTTCTCAGCCCTCTAGCATATTTGGCTTAGTAAAGTTGTCATTTCAACCCCAAGCTAGGCATGGGCGCGCGAGGCCGAAGGCCGAGCGTTAGGCTTAGTCTTAGGTCTTAGGCCTCAGGTCTCAGGTTCTAAGATCTCAGGGAATTGAAAAAGTCGATTTCATACCTCATTTAGTGAAGCTGTCACCTGATTTAGTATAACCGTCATTTTATTTAGAATAGATGTCATAGCATTTAGTATAGCCGTCAAATAGCTTAGAATCGGTTATTTTTAAGTTAAGGAATACAAAAAACTATGCATTTTTCATTTATTCTTGTTTCAGAAGCTATTTGCTTTATTTTTGTGATAAATTTTGTACATTGCTGTTATGTTTTTAAAAATTAGCCTTAGGCTTAGCCTTAGGCTTACTTCTAAGCCCTGGACTTAGGCTTAGTTCTAAGCCTAAGTCTAAGCCCATGTCTCATATAGTTTAAAAGAAGAAGACACCGCAGCCATTCTTGAAAAGAAGGCTGCGGCTTTATTAGTGTTATAAGTGGATGAATGTTAAACATGAAAATAGGATTTCGGGATTGGGATATAGGGGGGACTTGAAAATTTGGGAATAGGTTTTCGATGATGGCGGATTTGATAATTTGTAAAAAAATTTTTGATAGGGTCATTTTAAGGGGGTGAAAAAGGTCGGGGAAAATAGGGGGGTGCGTCATTCGGGTAGTTGGAGGGGTCCAATCGATCTAATGTTTTTTGGAAACGTTAAAACCCACCCCCCAAAACCTTAAAAAACCCCGGGGGGAACATTTTTATTCAGGTTGGGGGGTACCCGGTTCAAATAACTTTTTGATAATTTTTTGCCCACATTTTTTCTCTTTTTTTTGCAACATGCATAATAAATTATGATCGCATAATGCCAAAAGCTTTGCTTGACATAAATATACTTTGGCTTACCCAGTAGTCCTTATCTTAGGTAATAGCTCAAGCCAGGGACTCATTTTCTCAGCTTAAAAGGTTTAATTTATAGCCTTGAGCTATATCTCAAGCCAAGATCCACTTTTTTCTCAGTTTCACAGAATTTTTTGCCTTGGGCTTAATATGTTTTACCACCCTTTATCTTAGGATATAGCTCAAGCCATGGACCCATTTTCTCAGCTTTATATTATTGTTTTTTAGCTTAAAATGTTTGATTCTAAGCCTTGGGCTTAGGCTGAAGAAAAGGACTCATTTTCTCAGGTTAAAATAGCCAATTCTTAGGCTTGGGCTTAAGATATAGCTAGCTCAATCCAGGGACCCATTTTCTGAGGTTGATGTGTTCCAAATTTGAGCCTTAAGCTTAAGCTTAAATCAACGTCGTGAGAAAATGCTTGTGGTGTAAATCTTTTTTGTTTGTTACGGGAAGCTAGAATTATAGGTTTCAGCATTATTAAACTTAAGCTTCACAATTTTTTTGGGTTATAGGCTTATCCCTATAACTCAGGGTTGTACTATATGAAAGACCATATAAGCCAACTTTTGACCACAGTGAAAAGGGGTCATAATCAAAAATTTTAAAGTTTGTAAAAATGATATTTTTGTGTTAATACAGTAATATTATTAAATAATAATCACTTTTTGGGTGTTTCTGGGTCATTTTTGACCATTTTAAAGTAAAAAAATTTTGAAAATTTTTGACATTCTGGTACCCCAATGTGACCCCTAGACCCCAATAGGAGGTTCAGAAACCCATTTTTTCGTGTTTTTCGATGTTGCTTTACCCAAAAAACAGTTATCCAGTATTATATATGATATGTTTGGTGTGTCGAACATGCTTCGTGAAGGGGGAAAAGAAAGTAAAAGAAATAATAGAGTAAAGTTCGTGTTATTTATATAACATGATATATATTCATTAGTTCTGTTATGGTTCTAATGGTATAATTGAAAGGTATATTAGGCCTTTTGTATATTAAAAGCTTGAATCGATGTTATATTCGAGATAAAAGCTCTTTGCTCATATTGTTTCTTTTTACGATTTTTTCCTACATATATGCTAGCTACTTATATGTACCCTTTGACGACATAACATGGTAATGGGTGAGATTACATAAATTTGTAACATCTGTTATCTATGAATTTGAGATTATACGTTTATATAATTCCATTTTAATGGTTTTTATATAGAGATTAAACGTTTGTATAATTCCATTTTAATGGTTTTATAATATGCTGACTATATGTCAAAGGAAATTAGCTTATATCTATTTCTGTAGATATTTCTAATTAAAGCGATGTGACTTTGAAAGTCGAGTTATATATCTCTTTCGAGATATATTTCTTAAAATAAATAAATAAATGATATTTGTTTTATATAAAAACATATATCTGATTGATCCTGTCTGATTGATGTGGTCATTTCAAAGATTAAGCCATGCATGTCTAAGTACATGTGTATTTAACACGAAACCGCGTATGGCTCATTATAACAGCTAAAATTTACTTGATTTTGACTTTTATCCTACATGGATAACTGTGGTAATTCTGGAGCTAATACATGCATAAAAGAGATTTCTGTCAAAAGAGATCTTGCGTATATTAGTATTAAAACCAAGCATTCTTCGGAATGTTTTGTGTTGAAACTGAATATATCTGCTAATCGTATGGTCTTGTACCGACGATATATCATTCAAGTGTCTGATCTATCAACTTTCTATATAAGTATATAGTACTTATATGGTTTTGACGGATAACGGAGTATTAGGGTACGACTCCGGAGAAAATGCCTGAGAAACGGCGTTTACATCCAAGGAAGGCAGCAGGCGCGAAAATTACCCACTCTCAGTACGAGGAGGTAGTGACGAGAAATGACAAGATCTATTCCTTCGGGGATGGATCATTGGAATGGTTTGATTTTAAAATCATTAAAGAGTATCAATGAGAGGGCAAGTCTGGTGCCAGCAGCCGCGGTAATTCCAGCTCTCATACTGCATTGAATTGTTGTTGCGGTTAAAAAGCTCGTAGTTGGATCTGTATATGATAGGTTAGTTCATCCTTTGGATTGTAACTAATACTAAATATTTTTTATATGATTTTATTTTTTCCGTAAGGAGGAAATATGTCATATGAGTTTACTTTGAATAAATCAGAGTGCTCAAAACAGGCGTAAGCTTGTATGGTTTTGCATGGAATAATAGAACATGACTATGGTTCATGTTTTATTGGTTTTACTTACCATAGTAATGATTAAAAGGAACAAACGGGGGCATCCGTATCGCAGGGCGAGAGGTGAAATTCGTGGACCCTTGCGAGACGAACTACAGCGAAGGCATTTGCCAAGAATGTTTTCATTAATCAAGAACGAAAGTCAGAGGATCGAAGGCGATCAGATACCGCCCTAGTTCTGACCGTAAACTATGCCATCTAGCGAGTTTCGGGTGGATATTTTATATTTGCCCTTGAAACGAGCTTCCCGGAAACGAAAGTCTTTCGGTTCCGGGGGAAGTATGGTTGCAAAGTTGAAACTTAAAGGAATTGACGGAAGGTCACCACCAGAAGTGGAGCCTGCGGCTTAATTTGACTCAACACGGGAAAACTCACCCGGTCTAGACACTATAAGGATTGACAGATTGATAGCTTTTTCATGATTTGGTGGATGGTGGTGCATGGCCGTTCTTAGTTCGTGGATTGATTTGTCTGGTTAATTCCGATAACGAACGAGATTGGAGCTTAATTAAATAGAAAGATCATTCTTTATTATTTCCGTCAAAAGAAATAAGTGATTCTTTTCTTCTTAATGGGATTTGCGGCGTTCCAGTCGTAAGAAACCCAGCAATAACAGGTCTGTGATGCCCTAAGATGTCTGGGGCTGCACGCGCGCTACAATGAAAATTGCAGCGCGTGTGACCATATTCGAAAGAATTTGGTAAACGAGTCAAATTATTCCGTATTTGGGATCGAATATTGTAATTATTATTCGTGAACGAGGAACTTCAAGTAAGTGTAAGTCATCAGCTTACGCTGATTACGTCCCTGTCCTTTGTACACACCGCCCGTCGCTGCCCGGAACTGGGTTAATTCGAGAAGATTGAGGATTGTTTGTTTAAGTCTTTTTACGAAGGCTTTAACAGATGAAAATCAATTTGATCGCATTGGCTTGAACCGGGCAAAAGTCGTAACAAGGTGGCCGTAGGTGAACCTGCAGGCCGGATCATTACAAGAATTATAAAATTATAATTCAGTAAAGAACTATATATATTGGAGCTTATAAAAATGAACGGCTTTTTTTCTGGTTTCTATCATAAAAGTATAAGCGTGATTGCCGTGCTTATATTAGCTTTTATGGATAGTGTTTTGCATTTTATGCGAGATATAGAATTAATGAGGCTTCTTTATTGAATCCGCCAGATATTGTTTTATTTGATATATATAAACAAAGTCATATAAAAATAAGTAAAATAAGCTTATTCAGTGGATCACTCGGTTCATACATCGATGAAGAACGCAGCAAAATGCGTTACTTTTCATGACTTGCAAACTACATGAATGAAAAAGTTTCGAATGCAAATTGCGCCGTTAGTTTTTAACTAATGGCACATTTGTTTGAGAATCATATATCTATATTATATTATATCCGTAAAAAAGATATGATATGACATTTGAAAGGTATATTAGGCCTTTCGTATAGGAAAAGTAAAGAGTTTTTGGTTTTCCTTTAATGGATAAACTATATAGCTTTACTTTATTTCTATAGAAATATTTATACATTTATCCTTTTTGGATAAGCATTATACATACATGTAATATTGTATGGATAAGTACTTGAATCGACAATTTGATTATTGTTCGAGATAAAAGTTTAACTTTATCCTTGATATTACATTGTTTATATATATAATGGTATATAATATTTCGCTCTTTATGATCTCAAATCAATGTGACTACCCGCTGAACTTAAGCATATCAGTAAGCGGAGGAAAAGAAAACTAAAAAGGATTCCCTTAGTAACTGCGAGTGAAACGGGATAAGCTCAGCGCTGAATCTCTTTACTGTAATGGTAAAGCGAACTGTAGCGTATAGCATTTTTCATTATATGATATATAATATCTTAAGTTCTCTTTGACTAGAGTTCCATAGAAGGTGATAGACCTGTTAAGATATTTTATGTATTATATTTGATTTATGCTTTGAGTCGGGTTGTTTGGAAACACAGCCCAAAGTAGGTGGTAAACTTCACCTAAAGCTAAATATATGTATGAATCCGATAGCAAACAAGTACCGTGAGGGAAAGTTGAAAAGAACTCTGAAGAGAGAGTTAAATAGTACGTGAAACTGAATGAGTGGAAGCGTATAGAGTTGTCGAAAGATGGTAATAATAAGTTATATATGAGTGGAACGGATCGTAAGAATGTTTTCGTATGAATCATTTTTTGGTTGCAGTTTATTCGTATATGATGCACTTGTTGCCATTGTGCTGATACAATTGATTGAGATTTTTGAAATTATATTAGAGGGCATATCTTCGGATGTGTATCCTGGTGTAATGGATAAAATTCTTAGTTAATTGTCCTTTAATGGATAAAAGATGGTGTAAATATGGTTTTGTATTAAAGTTAACGCATGCGTTGGCTTTTTTACTTGATTATATTTTATGCTTTATGATATTCATTATTTATCAGTATAAAAGACAATCACCTATATGTCCCGTCTTGAAACACGGACCAAGGAGTTTATTGTATATGCGAGTCATTGAGTGAATAAAACTCATTGGCGTAATGAAAGTAAAGTATTCTTTATGAATATGATATATGATTGTATTTCTATATGGAATGCAAGTAGTATAGTCCCATCTAATTTGTTTACAAATGGGTGGAGATAGAGCATATGCAATGAGACCCGAAAGATGGTGAACTATGCCTGAGCAGGATGAAGTCAGAGGAAACTCTGATGGAAGTCCGAAGCGGTTCTGACGTGCAAATCGATCGTCTGACTTGGGTATAGGGGCGAAAGACTAATCGAACCATCTAGTAGCTGGTTCCCTCCGAAGTTTCCCTTAGGATAGCTTCAACTAAATTTTAATAGTTATACTCGGTAAAGCGAACGATTAGAGGTCTTGGGAACGAAATGTTCTCAACCTATTCTCATACTCTTAATGGGTATGATGTATATGTTTCTTAATTGAACATATGCATTGAATATAATAGTTGAAAGTGGGCCATTTTTGGTAAGCAGAACTGGCGATGCGGGATGAACCGCAAGTAAAGTTAAGGTGCCTAACTTTTTGCTCATGAGACCCCATAAAAGGTGTTAGTTGATATTGACAGCAGGACGGTGGACATGGAAGTTGTAAACCGCTAAGGAGTGTGTAACAACTCACCTGCCGAATCAACTAGCCCTGAAAATGGATGGCGCTCTAGCGAAAGACCTATACTTTACTGTTATACTATGTTGAAAACAAAGTATAACATGTAGGAGGGTGTAGTAGTTAGCGTTGAAGGTTTTCATTGTAAAATGGACTGGAGCTTCTACTAGTGCAGATCTTGGTGATAGTAGCAAACATTCAAGTGAGATCCTTGAAGGCCGAAGTGAAAAAGGTTTCCACGTGAACAGTATTTGAATGTGGGTCAGTCGGTCCTAAGGAAATAGCGCATGCTATTTGTATTATGTGTGTTTTCATATTTATATGGATTCGCATGTTTTCCGAAAGGGAAGTAGATTAATATTTCTACACTATGAGAATACGATTATATTTTTATCTCGGTAATTATATAAGGGGCGGTAACGTTATATGAACTCATATACGTCATATAAAGTTCAGAATAGAGATCTCTTCTCTATTTAAGATATTTTGTCCATGGAATGAGATCATCTCGAGATATGGATAAAGGTATTGAAAAGCATAACGGTTTTTGTTATGTTCTGATTGCTTTATATGGCCCTTGAAAATATGAGGGATCCCTAATAATGTATTCCATAGCCGTACCTTATTCCGCATCAGGTTTTCAAGGTGAATAGCCTCTGGTCGATAGAATAATGTAGGTAAGGGAAGTCGGCAAATTAGATCCGTAACTTCGGGAAAAGGATTGGCTCTAAGAATTGAGTATATTGGGTTTTTGAATGAAACTTTTGAGGATAGATCATGTTTGAGGGATTTCTACGGAATGAACTTGGACTAGTGTTTATCCTTAATTGTGGAATTCTTAAACTTGTTTAGCTTTACGGTTAAACGTCAATATACACTTAACAATTAGCTTAGAACTGACACGGACTCGGGGAATCCGACTGTCTAATTAAAACAGAGCAAATAGAAGGCGTTTATGTGCGTTGACTATTTGTGATTTCTGCCCAGTGCTCTGAATGTTAATCTAAAGAAATTTATATAAGCGCGGGTAAACGGCGGGAGTAACTATGACTCTCTTAAGGTAGCCAAATGCCTCGTCAGATAAGTCCTGACGCGCACGAATGGATTAACGAGATTCCCACTGTCCCTATCTACTATCTAGCGAAATCACAGCCAAGGGAACGGGCTTGGTAAATACAGCGGGGAAAGAAGACCCTATTGAGCTTGACTCTAGTCTGACTTTGTGAAGAGTCATAAGAGGTGTAGTATAAGGGGGAGACTTCGGTCAACGGTGAAATACCCCTACTTTTATCGACTCTTTACTTATTCAGTAATACGGAGATTATCTTCGGATTTTCTTTTTGATTTAAATATATTTCTTTGAGAAATGTATGATCCGCACTGATGACATTGTCAGGCGGGGAGTTTGACTGGGGCGGTACATCTGTCAAATAGTAACGCAGGTGTCCTAAGGAATACTCAGTGAGGACAGAAACCTCACGTAGACTAAAAGGAGAAAAGTATTCTTGATCTTGATTCTCAGTACGAATACAGACCGTTAAAGCGTGGCCTATCGATCCTTTTGGATTTTATAAAGTTTATAACAAGAGGTGTCAGAAAAGTTACCATAGGGATAACTGGCTTGTGGCAGCCAAGCGTCCATAGCGACGTTGCTTTTTGATCCTTCGATGTCGGCTCTTCCTATCATTACGAAGCAGAATTCGTAAAGCGTTGGATTGTTCACCCACTAATAGGGAACGTGAGCTGGGTTTAGACCGTCGCGAGACAGGTTAGTTTTACCCTACTGTACATGATAGTTATTGCGATAGTAGTCCTGCTTAGTACGAGAGGAACCGCAGGTCCAGACATTTGGTATATACGCTTATTCGATAGAATAATGGCGTGATGCTACGTCTGGTGGCTTATGACTGAAAGCCTCTAAGTCAGAATCCATCCTAGACAAAGCAATAATACTTTTGCATCTCGGTGTCGAGATGGCTTATAAATGCTTTCTTTATTGAAAGTAGTATTGCCCCATTATATGTCCCGAAGGAACTGGGTAAATCTGGTTCCTTTGACAAAGCCTTATTACTAAGGTTAAGTGCCGGGGTGTAAGATTTCTTGCAAACGACTTGATTACTGATCTCAGTGTTGTTCTCAGTAGAGCAGCGTTTATGCTGCGATCTGTTGAGACTTAGCTGAAGATCGGATAATCTGTTTTATATGAAATTATTTGTGTTTCATATTGACTTTGATCTTTGGCTTTTGTCAATGAATAAATCCATGTTATATGGGTGTTGATATATGTCATGTTTTAGTCATATGCTTTATGCATTGACTTGAGCATTTTTTCGTTCATATATTAGCCCATATAATCTTGCATTTTTCATTGCCGTAGCCAAATGATTAGAGCTCATTTTTTGATAACATAAATATTTGTGTTTCATATTGACTTTGGCTTGACATGATTTGTGTTTCATGTCAACTTTTTTCTTGGGCGAACTTCGAGTTAGTTGCCTTTAAAAATGGGCATTAATTGATAGATATATATTTGTGTTTCATACACATTTCTATTACTTAATGCTTATTTTTAAATGGCAATTGACTTGGAGTTTGCCCTTTTTTTTCGCCATTTTTCATGGCATATTTATTTGGCATCATTTTGCATATTTTTTAGCCTTGGGCTGAGAAAAATATAAAATGCCGCCATCTACTTTATTGTACTTTTTTTCAAAATTTTGTTACCTTATCCTCCCTTGGTATATTTAAATAATCCCTTTATTAAGCAATTTATCCCTTTTTTCCTCAGTTTAATGACTTTTTTGGCCTTGGGCTAGTTTTAGCTTTTGTCATGCAAACGTTATGAGATAAATCCAAGATAATGGCTTTAAACTTGGAGGGAACAATTTTTTGTTTTTTGGATGATTTTTATTTCGTGAATTTTTGTGCAGTAGGGTAAAACTAACCTGTCACGCGACGGTCTAAACTCAGCTCACCTTTCCTATTAGGGGGTGACCATTCTCACATTTATGCATATTTATTTTCATTTTATCAAACCCACTTTTCTCTCAGCTTTTTGTTGGGATATAGCTCAGGCCAAGATCTACTTTTCTTTCAGCTTAAAATGCATTAATTTTTAGCCTTGGGCCAAAGGGCTTTATTTTTTTAAAGCATAGCTTGCTTGTTTTAAAACTTTTGTTAAACTCAAATTGATGGCCCAATTTCTCATTTTCTCAGTAACAATCTCATTTTTAAGCCCTGATTTATACCTCACTTAGTATAGCCGTCATATTTCTCAGCCCTCTAGCATATTTGGCTTAGTAAAGTTGTCATTTCAACCCCAAGCTAGGCATGGGCGCGCGAGGCCGAAGGCCGAGCGTTAGGCTTAGTCTTAGGTCTTAGGCCTCAGGTCTCAGGTTCTAAGATCTCAGGGAATTGAAAAAGTCGATTTCATACCTCATTTAGTGAAGCTGTCACCTGATTTAGTATAACCGTCATTTTATTTAGAATAGATGTCATAGCATTTAGTATAGCCGTCAAATAGCTTAGAATCGGTTATTTTTAAGTTAAGGAATACAAAAAACTATGCATTTTTCATTTATTCTTGTTTCAGAAGCTATTTGCTTTATTTTTGTGATAAATTTTGTACATTGCTGTTATGTTTTTAAAAATTAGCCTTAGGCTTAGCCTTAGGCTTACTTCTAAGCCCTGGACTTAGGCTTAGTTCTAAGCCTAAGTCTAAGCCCATGTCTCATATAGTTTAAAAGAAGAAGACACCGCAGCCATTCTTGAAAAGAAGGCTGCGGCTTTATTAGTGTTATAAGTGGATGAATGTTAAACATGAAAATAGGATTTCGGGATTGGGATATAGGGGGGACTTGAAAATTTGGGAATAGGTTTTCGATGATGGCGGATTTGATAATTTGTAAAAAAATTTTTGATAGGGTCATTTTAAGGGGGTGAAAAAGGTCGGGGAAAATAGGGGGGTGCGTCATTCGGGTAGTTGGAGGGGTCCAATCGATCTAATGTTTTTTGGAAACGTTAAAACCCACCCCCAAAACCTTAAAAACCCCGGGGGGAACATTTTTATTCAGGTTGGGGGGTACCCGGTTCAAATAACTTTTTGATAATTTTTTGCCCACATTTTTTCTCTTTTTTTTGCAACATGCATAATAAATTATGATCGCATAATGCCAAAAGCTTTGCTTGACATAAATATACTTTGGCTTACCCAGTAGTCCTTATCTTAGGTAATAGCTCAAGCCAGGGACTCATTTTCTCAGCTTAAAAGGTTTAATTTATAGCCTTGAGCTATATCTCAAGCCAAGATCCACTTTTTTCTCAGTTTCACAGAATTTTTTGCCTTGGGCTTAATATGTTTTACCACCCTTTATCTTAGGATATAGCTCAAGCCATGGACCCATTTTCTCAGCTTTATATTATTGTTTTTTAGCTTAAAATGTTTGATTCTAAGCCTTGGGCTTAGGCTGAAGAAAAGGACTCATTTTCTCAGGTTAAAATAGCCAATTCTTAGGCTTGGGCTTAAGATATAGCTAGCTCAATCCAGGGACCCATTTTCTGAGGTTGATGTGTTCCAAATTTGAGCCTTAAGCTTAAGCTTAAATCAACGTCGTGAGAAAATGCTTGTGGTGTAAATCTTTTTTGTTTGTTACGGGAAGCTAGAATTATAGGTTTCAGCATTATTAAACTTAAGCTTCACAATTTTTTTGGGTTATAGGCTTATCCCTATAACTCAGGGTTGTACTATATGAAAGACCATATAAGCCAACTTTTGACCACAGTGAAAAGGGGTCATAATCAAAAATTTTAAAGTTTGTAAAAATGATATTTTTGTGTTAATACAGTAATATTATTAAATAATAATCACTTTTTGGGTGTTTCTGGGTCATTTTTGACCATTTTAAAGTAAAAAAATTTTGAAAATTTTTGACATTCTGGTACCCCAATGTGACCCCTAGACCCCAATAGGAGGTTCAGAAACCCATTTTTTCGTGTTTTTCGATGTTGCTTTACCCAAAAAACAGTTATCCAGTATTATATATGATATGTTTGGTGTGTCGAACATGCTTCGTGAAGGGGGAAAAGAAAGTAAAAGAAATAATAGAGTAAAGTTCGTGTTATTTATATAACATGATATATATTCATTAGTTCTGTTATGGTTCTAATGGTATAATTGAAAGGTATATTAGGCCTTTTGTATATTAAAAGCTTGAATCGATGTTATATTCGAGATAAAAGCTCTTTGCTCATATTGTTTCTTTTTACGATTTTTTCCTACATATATGCTAGCTACTTATATGTACCCTTTGACGACATAACATGGTAATGGGTGAGATTACATAAATTTGTAACATCTGTTATCTATGAATTTGAGATTATACGTTTATATAATTCCATTTTAATGGTTTTTATATAGAGATTAAACGTTTGTATAATTCCATTTTAATGGTTTTATAATATGCTGACTATATGTCAAAGGAAATTAGCTTATATCTATTTCTGTAGATATTTCTAATTAAAGCGATGTGACTTTGAAAGTCGAGTTATATATCTCTTTCGAGATATATTTCTTAAAATAAATAAATAAATGATATTTGTTTTATATAAAAACATATATCTGATTGATCCTGTCTGATTGATGTGGTCATTTCAAAGATTAAGCCATGCATGTCTAAGTACATGTGTATTTAACACGAAACCGCGTATGGCTCATTATAACAGCTAAAATTTACTTGATTTTGACTTTTATCCTACATGGATAACTGTGGTAATTCTGGAGCTAATACATGCATAAAAGAGATTTCTGTCAAAAGAGATCTTGCGTATATTAGTATTAAAACCAAGCATTCTTCGGAATGTTTTGTGTTGAAACTGAATATATCTGCTAATCGTATGGTCTTGTACCGACGATATATCATTCAAGTGTCTGATCTATCAACTTTCTATATAAGTATATAGTACTTATATGGTTTTGACGGATAACGGAGTATTAGGGTACGACTCCGGAGAAAATGCCTGAGAAACGGCGTTTACATCCAAGGAAGGCAGCAGGCGCGAAAATTACCCACTCTCAGTACGAGGAGGTAGTGACGAGAAATGACAAGATCTATTCCTTCGGGGATGGATCATTGGAATGGTTTGATTTTAAAATCATTAAAGAGTATCAATGAGAGGGCAAGTCTGGTGCCAGCAGCCGCGGTAATTCCAGCTCTCATACTGCATTGAATTGTTGTTGCGGTTAAAAAGCTCGTAGTTGGATCTGTATATGATAGGTTAGTTCATCCTTTGGATTGTAACTAATACTAAATATTTTTTATATGATTTTATTTTTTCCGTAAGGAGGAAATATGTCATATGAGTTTACTTTGAATAAATCAGAGTGCTCAAAACAGGCGTAAGCTTGTATGGTTTTGCATGGAATAATAGAACATGACTATGGTTCATGTTTTATTGGTTTTACTTACCATAGTAATGATTAAAAGGAACAAACGGGGGCATCCGTATCGCAGGGCGAGAGGTGAAATTCGTGGACCCTTGCGAGACGAACTACAGCGAAGGCATTTGCCAAGAATGTTTTCATTAATCAAGAACGAAAGTCAGAGGATCGAAGGCGATCAGATACCGCCCTAGTTCTGACCGTAAACTATGCCATCTAGCGAGTTTCGGGTGGATATTTTATATTTGCCCTTGAAACGAGCTTCCCGGAAACGAAAGTCTTTCGGTTCCGGGGGAAGTATGGTTGCAAAGTTGAAACTTAAAGGAATTGACGGAAGGTCACCACCAGAAGTGGAGCCTGCGGCTTAATTTGACTCAACACGGGAAAACTCACCCGGTCTAGACACTATAAGGATTGACAGATTGATAGCTTTTTCATGATTTGGTGGATGGTGGTGCATGGCCGTTCTTAGTTCGTGGATTGATTTGTCTGGTTAATTCCGATAACGAACGAGATTGGAGCTTAATTAAATAGAAAGATCATTCTTTATTATTTCCGTCAAAAGAAATAAGTGATTCTTTTCTTCTTAATGGGATTTGCGGCGTTCCAGTCGTAAGAAACCCAGCAATAACAGGTCTGTGATGCCCTAAGATGTCTGGGGCTGCACGCGCGCTACAATGAAAATTGCAGCGCGTGTGACCATATTCGAAAGAATTTGGTAAACGAGTCAAATTATTCCGTATTTGGGATCGAATATTGTAATTATTATTCGTGAACGAGGAACTTCAAGTAAGTGTAAGTCATCAGCTTACGCTGATTACGTCCCTGTCCTTTGTACACACCGCCCGTCGCTGCCCGGAACTGGGTTAATTCGAGAAGATTGAGGATTGTTTGTTTAAGTCTTTTTACGAAGGCTTTAACAGATGAAAATCAATTTGATCGCATTGGCTTGAACCGGGCAAAAGTCGTAACAAGGTGGCCGTAGGTGAACCTGCAGGCCGGATCATTACAAGAATTATAAAATTATAATTCAGTAAAGAACTATATATATTGGAGCTTATAAAAATGAACGGCTTTTTTTCTGGTTTCTATCATAAAAGTATAAGCGTGATTGCCGTGCTTATATTAGCTTTTATGGATAGTGTTTTGCATTTTATGCGAGATATAGAATTAATGAGGCTTCTTTATTGAATCCGCCAGATATTGTTTTATTTGATATATAAAACAAAGTCATATAAAAATAAGTAAAATAAGCTTATTCAGTGGATCACTCGGTTCATACATCGATGAAGAACGCAGCAAAATGCGTTACTTTTCATGACTTGCAAACTACATGAATGAAAAAGTTTCGAATGCAAATTGCGCCGTTAGTTTTTAACTAATGGCACATTTGTTTGAGAATCATATATCTATATTATATTATATCCGTAAAAAAGATATGATATGACATTTGAAAGGTATATTAGGCCTTTCGTATAGGAAAAGTAAAGAGTTTTTGGTTTTCCTTTAATGGATAAACTATATAGCTTTACTTTATTTCTATAGAAATATTTATACATTTATCCTTTTTGGATAAGCATTATACATACATGTAATATTGTATGGATAAGTACTTGAATCGACAATTTGATTATTGTTCGAGATAAAAGTTTAACTTTATCCTTGATATTACATTGTTTATATATAATGGTATATAATATTTCGCTCTTTATGATCTCAAATCAAGTGTGACTACCCGCTGAACTTAAGCATATCAGTAAGCGGAGGAAAAGAAACTAAAAAGGATTCCCTTAGTAACTGCGAGTGAAACGGGATAAGCTCAGCGCTGAATCTCTTTACTGTAATGGTAAAGCGAACTGTAGCGTATAGCATTTTTCATTATATGATATATAATATCTTAAGTTCTCTTTGACTAGAGTTCCATAGAAGGTGATAGACCTGTTAAGATATTTTATGTATTATATTTGATTTATGCTTTGAGTCGGGTTGTTTGGAAACACAGCCCAAAGTAGGTGGTAAACTTCACCTAAAGCTAAATATATGTATGAATCCGATAGCAAACAAGTACCGTGAGGGAAAGTTGAAAAGAACTCTGAAGAGAGAGTTAAATAGTACGTGAAACTGAATGAGTGGAAGCGTATAGAGTTGTCGAAAGATGGTAATAATAAGTTATATATGAGTGGAACGGATCGTAAGAATGTTTTCGTATGAATCATTTTTTGGTTGCAGTTTATTCGTATATGATGCACTTGTTGCCATTGTGCTGATACAATTGATTGAGATTTTTGAAATTATATTAGAGGGCATATCTTCGGATGTGTATCCTGGTGTAATGGATAAAATTCTTAGTTAATTGTCCTTTAATGGATAAAAGATGGTGTAAATATGGTTTTGTATTAAAGTTAACGCATGCGTTGGCTTTTTTACTTGATTATATTTTATGCTTTATGATATTCATTATTTATCAGTATAAAAGACAATCACCTATATGTCCCGTCTTGAAACACGGACCAAGGAGTTTATTGTATATGCGAGTCATTGAGTGAATAAAACTCATTGGCGTAATGAAAGTAAAGTATTCTTTATGAATATGATATATGATTGTATTTCTATATGGAATGCAAGTAGTATAGTCCCATCTAATTTGTTTACAAATGGGTGGAGATAGAGCATATGCAATGAGACCCGAAAGATGGTGAACTATGCCTGAGCAGGATGAAGTCAGAGGAAACTCTGATGGAAGTCCGAAGCGGTTCTGACGTGCAAATCGATCGTCTGACTTGGGTATAGGGGCGAAAGACTAATCGAACCATCTAGTAGCTGGTTCCCTCCGAAGTTTCCCTTAGGATAGCTTCAACTAAATTTTAATAGTTATACTCGGTAAAGCGAACGATTAGAGGTCTTGGGAACGAAATGTTCTCAACCTATTCTCATACTCTTAATGGGTATGATGTATATGTTTCTTAATTGAACATATGCATTGAATATAATAGTTGAAAGTGGGCCATTTTTGGTAAGCAGAACTGGCGATGCGGGATGAACCGCAAGTAAAGTTAAGGTGCCTAACTTTTTGCTCATGAGACCCCATAAAAGGTGTTAGTTGATATTGACAGCAGGACGGTGGACATGGAAGTTGTAAACCGCTAAGGAGTGTGTAACAACTCACCTGCCGAATCAACTAGCCCTGAAAATGGATGGCGCTCTAGCGAAAGACCTATACTTTACTGTTATACTATGTTGAAAACAAAGTATAACATGTAGGAGGGTGTAGTAGTTAGCGTTGAAGGTTTTCATTGTAAAATGGACTGGAGCTTCTACTAGTGCAGATCTTGGTGATAGTAGCAAACATTCAAGTGAGATCCTTGAAGGCCGAAGTGAAAAAGGTTTCCACGTGAACAGTATTTGAATGTGGGTCAGTCGGTCCTAAGGAAATAGCGCATGCTATTTGTATTATGTGTGTTTTCATATTTATATGGATTCGCATGTTTTCCGAAAGGGAAGTAGATTAATATTTCTACACTATGAGAATACGATTATATTTTTATCTCGGTAATTATATAAGGGGCGGTAACGTTATATGAACTCATATACGTCATATAAAGTTCAGAATAGAGATCTCTTCTCTATTTAAGATATTTTGTCCATGGAATGAGATCATCTCGAGATATGGATAAAGGTATTGAAAAGCATAACGGTTTTTGTTATGTTCTGATTGCTTTATATGGCCCTTGAAAATATGAGGGATCCCTAATAATGTATTCCATAGCCGTACCTTATTCCGCATCAGGTTTTCAAGGTGAATAGCCTCTGGTCGATAGAATAATGTAGGTAAGGGAAGTCGGCAAATTAGATCCGTAACTTCGGGAAAAGGATTGGCTCTAAGAATTGAGTATATTGGGTTTTTGAATGAAACTTTTGAGGATAGATCATGTTTGAGGGATTTCTACGGAATGAACTTGGACTAGTGTTTATCCTTAATTGTGGAATTCTTAAACTTGTTTAGCTTTACGGTTAAACGTCAATATACACTTAACAATTAGCTTAGAACTGACACGGACTCGGGGAATCCGACTGTCTAATTAAAACAGAGCAAATAGAAGGCGTTTATGTGCGTTGACTATTTGTGATTTCTGCCCAGTGCTCTGAATGTTAATCTAAAGAAATTTATATAAGCGCGGGTAAACGGCGGGAGTAACTATGACTCTCTTAAGGTAGCCAAATGCCTCGTCAGATAAGTCCTGACGCGCACGAATGGATTAACGAGATTCCCACTGTCCCTATCTACTATCTAGCGAAATCACAGCCAAGGGAACGGGCTTGGTAAATACAGCGGGGAAAGAAGACCCTATTGAGCTTGACTCTAGTCTGACTTTGTGAAGAGTCATAAGAGGTGTAGTATAAGGGGGAGACTTCGGTCAACGGTGAAATACCCCTACTTTTATCGACTCTTTACTTATTCAGTAATACGGAGATTATCTTCGGATTTTCTTTTTGATTTAAATATATTTCTTTGAGAAATGTATGATCCGCACTGATGACATTGTCAGGCGGGGAGTTTGACTGGGGCGGTACATCTGTCAAATAGTAACGCAGGTGTCCTAAGGAATACTCAGTGAGGACAGAAACCTCACGTAGACTAAAAGGAGAAAAGTATTCTTGATCTTGATTCTCAGTACGAATACAGACCGTTAAAGCGTGGCCTATCGATCCTTTTGGATTTTATAAAGTTTATAACAAGAGGTGTCAGAAAAGTTACCATAGGGATAACTGGCTTGTGGCAGCCAAGCGTCCATAGCGACGTTGCTTTTTGATCCTTCGATGTCGGCTCTTCCTATCATTACGAAGCAGAATTCGTAAAGCGTTGGATTGTTCACCCACTAATAGGGAACGTGAGCTGGGTTTAGACCGTCGCGAGACAGGTTAGTTTTACCCTACTGTACATGATAGTTATTGCGATAGTAGTCCTGCTTAGTACGAGAGGAACCGCAGGTCCAGACATTTGGTATATACGCTTATTCGATAGAATAATGGCGTGATGCTACGTCTGGTGGCTTATGACTGAAAGCCTCTAAGTCAGAATCCATCCTAGACAAAGCAATAATACTTTTGCATCTCGGTGTCGAGATGGCTTATAAATGCTTTCTTTATTGAAAGTAGTATTGCCCCATTATATGTCCCGAAGGAACTGGGTAAATCTGGTTCCTTTGACAAAGCCTTATTACTAAGGTTAAGTGCCGGGGTGTAAGATTTCTTGCAAACGACTTGATTACTGATCTCAGTGTTGTTCTCAGTAGAGCAGCGTTTATGCTGCGATCTGTTGAGACTTAGCTGAAGATCGGATAATCTGTTTTATATGAAATTATTTGTGTTTCATATTGACTTTGATCTTTGGCTTTTGTCAATGAATAAATCCATGTTATATGGGTGTTGATATATGTCATGTTTTAGTCATATGCTTTATGCATTGACTTGAGCATTTTTTCGTTCATATATTAGCCCATATAATCTTGCATTTTTCATTGCCGTAGCCAAATGATTAGAGCTCATTTTTTGATAACATAAATATTTGTGTTTCATATTGACTTTGGCTTGACATGATTTGTGTTTCATGTCAACTTTTTTCTTGGGCGAACTTCGAGTTAGTTGCCTTTAAAAATGGGCATTAATTGATAGATATATATTTGTGTTTCATACACATTTCTATTACTTAATGCTTATTTTTAAATGGCAATTGACTTGGAGTTTGCCCTTTTTTTTCGCCATTTTTCATGGCATATTTATTTGGCATCATTTTGCATATTTTTTAGCCTTGGGCTGAGAAAAATATAAAATGCCGCCATCTACTTTATTGTACTTTTTTTCAAAATTTTGTTACCTTATCCTCCCTTGGTATATTTAAATAATCCCTTTATTAAGCAATTTATCCCTTTTTTCCTCAGTTTAATGACTTTTTTGGCCTTGGGCTAGTTTTAGCTTTTGTCATGCAAACGTTATGAGATAAATCCAAGATAATGGCTTTAAACTTGGAGGGAACAATTTTTTGTTTTTTGGATGATTTTTATTTCGTGAATTTTTGTGCAGTAGGGTAAAACTAACCTGTCACGCGACGGTCTAAACTCAGCTCACCTTTCCTATTAGGGGGTGACCATTCTCACATTTATGCATATTTATTTTCATTTTATCAAACCCACTTTTCTCTCAGCTTTTTGTTGGGATATAGCTCAGGCCAAGATCTACTTTTCTTTCAGCTTAAAATGCATTAATTTTTAGCCTTGGGCCAAAGGGCTTTATTTTTTTAAAGCATAGCTTGCTTGTTTTAAAACTTTTGTTAAACTCAAATTGATGGCCCAATTTCTCATTTTCTCAGTAACAATCTCATTTTAAGCCCTGATTTATACCTCACTTAGTATAGCCGTCATATTTCTCAGCCCTCTAGCATATTTGGCTTAGTAAAGTGTCATTTCAACCCCAAGCTAGGCATGGGCGCGCGAGGCCGAAGGCCGAGCGTTAGGCTTAGTCTTAGGTCTTAGGCCTCAGGTCTCAGGTTCTAAGATCTCAGGGAATTGAAAAGTCGATTTCATACCTCATTTAGTGAAGCTGTCACCTGATTTAGTATAACCGTCATTTTATTTAGAATAGATGTCATAGCATTTAGTATAGCCGTCAAATAGCTTAGAATCGGTTATTTTTAAGTTAAGGAATACAAAAAACTATGCATTTTTCATTTATTCTTGTTTCAGAAGCTATTTGCTTTATTTTTGTGATAAATTTTGTACATTGCTGTTATGTTTTTAAAAATTAGCCTTAGGCTTAGCCTTAGGCTTACTTCTAAGCCCTGGACTTAGGCTTAGTTCTAAGCCTAAGTCTAAGCCCATGTCTCATATAGTTTAAAAGAAGAAGACACCGCAGCCATTCTTGAAAAGAAGGCTGCGGCTTTATTAGTGTTATAAGTGGATGAATGTTAAACATGAAAATAGGATTTCGGGATTGGGATATAGGGGGGACTTGAAAATTTTGGGAATAGGTTTTCGATGATGGCGGATTTGATAATTTGTAAAAAAATTTTTTGATAGGGTCATTTTAAGGGGGTGAAAAAGGTCGGGGAAAATAGGGGGGTGCGTCATTCGGTAGTTGGAGGGGTCCAATCGATCTAATGTTTTTTGGAAACGTTAAAACCCACCCCCAAAACCTTAAAAACCCCGGGGGGAACATTTTTATTCAGGTTGGGGGGTACCCCGGTTCAAATAACTTTTTGATAATTTTTTTGCCCACATTTTTTCTCTTTTTTTTGCAACATGCATAATAAATTATGATCGCATAATGCCAAAAGCTTTGCTTGACATAAATATACTTTGGCTTACCCAGTAGTCCTTATCTTAGGTAATAGCTCAAGCCAGGGACTCATTTTCTCAGCTTAAAAGGTTTAATTTATAGCCTTGAGCTATATCTCAAGCCAAGATCCACTTTTTTCTCAGTTTCACAGAATTTTTTGCCTTGGGCTTAATATGTTTTACCACCCTTTATCTTAGGATATAGCTCAAGCCATGGACCCCATTTTCTCAGCTTTATATTATTGTTTTTTAGCTTAAAATGTTTGATTCTAAGCCTTGGGCTTAGGCTGAAGAAAAGGACTCATTTTCTCAGGTTAAAATAGCCAATTCTTAGGCTTGGGCTTAAGATATAGCTAGCTCAATCCAGGGACCCATTTTCTGAGGTTGATGTGTTCCAAATTTGAGCCTTAAGCTTAAGCTTAAATCAACGTCGTGAGAAAATGCTTGTGGTGTAAATCTTTTTTGTTTGTTACGGGAAGCTAGAATTATAGGTTTCAGCATTATTAAACTTAAGCTTCACAATTTTTTTGGGTTATAGGCTTATCCCTATAACTCAGGGTTGTACTATATGAAAGACCATATAAGCCAACCTTTTGACCACAGTGAAAAGGGGTCATAATCAAAAATTTTAAAGTTTGTAAAAATGATATTTTTTGTGTTAATACAGTAATATTATTAAATAATAATCACTTTTTGGGTGTTTCTGGGTCATTTTTGACCATTTTTAAAGTAAAAAAATTTTGAAAATTTTTGACATTCTGGTACCCCAATGTGACCCCTAGACCCCAATAGGAGGTTCAGAAACCCATTTTTCGTGTTTTTCGATGTTGCTTTACCCAAAAAACAGTTATCCAGTATTATATATGATATGTTTGGTGTGTCGAACATGGCTTCGTGAAGGGGAAAAGAAAGTAAAAGAAATAATAGAGTAAAGTTCGTGTTATTTATATAACATGATATATTATTCATTAGTTCTGTTATGGTTCTAATGGTATAATTGAAAGGTATATTAGGCCTTTTGTATATTAAAAGCTTGAATCGATGTTATATTCGAGATAAAAGCTCTTTGCTCATATTGTTTCTTTTTACGATTTTTTCCTACATATATGCTAGCTACTTATATGTACCCTTTGACGACATAACATGGTAATGGGTGAGATTACATAAATTTGTAACATCTGTTATCTATGAATTTGAGATTATACGTTTATATAATTCCATTTTAATGGTTTTTATATAGAGATTAAACGTTTGTATAATTCCATTTTAATGGTTTTATAATATGCTGACTATATGTCAAAGGAAATTAGCTTATATCTATTTCTGAGATATTTCTAATTAAAGCGATGTGACTTTGAAAGTCGAGTTATATATCTCTTTCGAGATATATTTCTTAAAATAAATAAATAAATGATATTTGTTTTATATAAAAACATATATCTGATTGATCCTGTCTGATTGATGTGGTCATTTCAAAGATTAAGCCATGCATGTCTAAGTACATGTGTATTTAACACGAAACCGCGTATGGGCTCATTATAACAGCTAAAATTTACTTGATTTTGACTTTTATCCTACATGGATAACTGTGGTAATTCTGGAGCTAATACATGCATAAAAGAGATTTCTGTCAAAAGAGATCTTGCGTATATTAGTATTAAAACCAAGCATTCTTCGGAATGTTTTGTGTTGAACTGAATATATCTGCTAATCGTATGGTCTTGTACCGACGATATATCATTCAAGTGTCTGATCTATCAACTTTCTATATAAGTATATAGTACTTATATGGTTTTGACGGATAACGGAGTATTAGGGTACGACTCCGAGAAATGCCTGAGAAACGGCGTTTACATCCAAGGAAGGCAGGCAGGCGCGAAAATTACCCACTCTCAGTACGAGGAGGTAGTGACGAGAAATGACAAGATCTATTCCTTCGGGGATGGATCATTGGAATGTTTGATTTTAAAATCATTAAAGAGTATCAATGAGAGGGCAAGTCTGGTGCCAGCAGCCGCGGTAATTCCAGCTCTCATACTGCATTGAATTGTTGTTGCGGTTAAAAAGCTCGTAGTTGGATCTGTATATGATAGGTTAGTTCATCCTTTGGATTGTAACTAATACTAAATATTTTTTATATGATTTTATTTTTCCGTAAGGAGGAAATATGTCATATGAGTTTACTTTGAATAAATCAGAGTGCTCAAAACAGGCGTAAGCTTGTATGGTTTTGCATGGAATAATAGAACATGACTATGGTTCATGTTTTATTGGTTTTACTTACCATAGTAATGATTAAAAGGAACAAACGGGGGCATCCGTATCGCAGGGCGAGAGGTGAAATTCGTGGACCCTTGCGAGACGAACTACAGCGAAGGCATTTGCCAAGAATGTTTTCATTAATCAAGAACGAAAGTCAGAGGATCGAAGGCGATCAGATACCGCCCTAGTTCTGACCGTAAACTATGCCATCTAGCGAGTTTCGGGTGGATATTTTATATTTGCCCTTGAAACGAGCTTCCCGGAAACGAAAGTCTTTCGGTTCCGGGGGAAGTATGGTTGCAAAGTTGAAACTTAAAGGAATTGACGGAAGGTCACCACCAGAAGTGGAGCCTGCGGCTTAATTTGACTCAACACGGGAAAACTCACCCGGTCTAGACACTATAAGGATTGACAGATTGATAGCTTTTTCATGATTTGGTGGATGGTGGTGCATGGCCGTTCTTAGTTCGTGGATTGATTTGTCTGGTTAATTCCGATAACGAACGAGATTGGAGCTTAATTAAATAGAAAGATCATTCTTTATTATTTCCGTCAAAAGAAATAAGTGATTCTTTTCTTCTTAATGGGATTTGCGGCGTTCCAGTCGTAAGAAACCCAGCAATAACAGGTCTGTGATGCCCTAAGATGTCTGGGGCTGCACGCGCGCTACAATGAAAATTGCAGCGCGTGTGACCATATTCGAAAGAATTTGGTAAACGAGTCAAATTATTCCGTATTTGGGATCGAATATTGTAATTATTATTCGTGAACGAGGAACTTCAAGTAAGTGTAAGTCATCAGCTTACGCTGATTACGTCCCTGTCCTTTGTACACACCGCCCGTCGCTGCCCGGAACTGGGTTAATTCGAGAAGATTGAGGATTGTTTGTTTAAGTCTTTTTACGAAGGCTTTAAACAGATGAAAATCAATTTGATCGCATTGGCTTGAACCGGGCAAAAGTCGTAACAAGGTGGCCGTAGGTGAACCTGCAGGCCGGATCATTACAAGAATTATAAAATTATAATTCAGTAAAGAACTATATATATTGGAGCTTATAAAAATGAACGGCTTTTTTTCTGGTTTCTATCATAAAAGTATAAGCGTGATTGCCGTGCTTATATTAGCTTTTATGGATAGTGTTTTGCATTTTATGCGAGATATAGAATTAATGAGGCTTCTTTATTGAATCCGCCAGATATTGTTTTATTTGATATATATAAACAAAGTCATATAAAAATAAGTAAATAAGCTTATTCAGTGGATCACTCGGTTCATACATCGATGAAGAACGCAGCAAAATGCGTTACTTTTCATGACTTGCAAACTACATGAATGAAAAAGTTTCGAATGCAAATTGCGCCGTTAGTTTTTAACTAATGGCACATTTGTTTGAGAATCATATATCTATATTATATTATATCCGTAAAAAAGATATGATATGACATTTGAAAGGTATATT